>OX421973.1:40469610-40953390 GCA_949128135.1 Parasteatoda lunata | reverse complement strand
TTCTATTTTTATAATATTCTGAGCTTCTAAATTTGTTTTTAATACTTTAAAACACTGAAATATGTTTAATAAAATTCATGGAATCATTTAAAATGTGTAGGATAAAAGCAATAAAACAATGAACTTAAATAATTTACTTTTCTTTTATTCACAAAATCAACAGGTAGCATAATGCAAAATCATAAATGTAACATATATACGTATAATGAAGATTTACAAAATTTCAATATGTATTATGATATTTCATAAAACCTCAGCCGATGATGCTACAATTTTTTTTTTTTTTTTTTTTTTTTGCAAAATGCATTAAAATAATAATAATAATAATACAATAATTTTATCAACAATTTAGAATAAATTTACATAACAAAAAATTAAATATTCATATGCATGGTCTTCATATGCCTACATCATAGATTGAAAAACATCCTATAAAATCAATAATATCATTTTATATCAAGATATTAAACTAACTATTTGAAGAATATCATTAAGTCTTAATCAGTTCTGGAAAGTAAAATATACTTTTTTTGCTATTTATCAAAATCTATTCGATTCCCTTTCAGTGTGTTGTCCCAAAATATATGCAATTTTAACAAGAATCTATAAACTCTATTTTTATGTTCTCTCTAAGGAGATGAAAGAATATCTTTCAAGCATTGAAAGTTTCAAATATTTTTACTTATGTTAATATTTTTAATTATGTTTTATACACTTCTTTTAATTTAAAAACTAAAAATTAGAGAAAATGCATTATTTTTTAGAATCCTATAATTACATTTTTCTGTAACTATTTTTTGTTTATTTATTTATTTTCAATATTAATAAGATAAAAATGGATTCAAACTAATTGAAAAGCATTAAGTTTTTTTTTTTTTTTTAAGCATTGTTTTAGCCTTCAACCATAAAATTCTTTCAAACACACCACTTTCAAAATTAATTATCATAATCATATAAATTACCATATTTTATACGAAATTGAATTATCATTAGGGACCAAAATGGCTTTTAAAAAAAAGAAAGAAAAACATTTAGTTGGAAAAAAAATTAATGGGTGTTTCATAAAAAATATTTCTTTTAAAATATAGCTATTTTGTTTTCATTTCCCTGTAGCGAATAGCATCGATAGCATCGAAAAATAGCATCGATATTTTAAATAACAAATTGGTTTTTTAAAGTTCCAGAACTGATTCAAACCATTTTTGCGAAATTTATACAAACGGAAGACAGACTTAAAAAATTTTAATGAACCTTTTAGTAATTTAATTTGTATCTAATAATACTCACGTTTAAAGTCAATAATTAATAAAGTAAATGATTAAATATTTATATAACATTACTAACTGGATATATATTAACTGGATATATATTCCCAGTGAAATGTTATAATCATTATAGATGGTTAAACTTATGATATAAAATTTTAAAAAGAAATCAACTTACGCACGCATTCTTTTTATGTCAGAAAATTTTCAAGGAATAATAACCAGATACATTCTTTCAAATTTTAAATTTTCAATAGAAAATTTTTCTACTGACATTCAGAATTGTACAAAAGGAAATTTAAAAAACGGAAAAAATAAAAATCTTATTCATGGCTTGGCCTCAGAAACCTCAGAAAAATGAAAGTAAAATTCTGAAAGATAGTTGCGGGGCATTTTTACATAAAGAAAATGAGAATGACGGGGAAAAAATACAATATCTTATGTGAATCAGATTGTCATTTTTAAAAGAAACATTTCTTCAGAAGAAAAATATTTTATAACTGAAAGTTTTTAAATTCTTCCAGCCCAGAAATTACATGTGTGAAACTTTTTAAATAAATCGGAATTTTAAAATTAGTATTTAAAAAACAGTTTTAAGAACTTTTTATGTTAGAACATAACTCTTCACTTTCTAAACAACTTTAAGTAAGAATATATGATTTTTAAAAGTGTATATATATATATATATATATATATATATATATATATATATATATATATATATATATATATATATATATATATATATATATATATATATATATATATATATATATAAATATATATATATATATATATATATATATATGAAAAACCTATGCATTCCGGGAACAAAACTCTCTCAAAATGATTTATATCTTTACTCAATAAACTTAACACTTTACTTATTTACTAAACGATAAAAAGAAATAAGAAATGTACATAAATGCTCCCTTTTTAGTGGCAAAAAGCAACAATAAATATATTTACATGAATAGAGAGCTTTCTGACACTTCAATAATGTTTCGAATTTAGCTGTACCTAATATTTTATTTTTATCATACTAAAACCTAAACATCCTCAAAATCTTTCCTTATCGGAGACTAACAAGTAATAAATGCCGGATCAAATTGCGATAAAAAAGTACCGCCACTCAGGGTGCCGGTACTTTTTACCATGAAGTTCATTTTTAACAGAACATATTACGAAACAAAAACAAAAAATGATTTACAGCGATTTATATAGTAGTAATTTCCGTCTTGAATTCCCGATTCGTATCATTGAATCACTCTCATTAAATAATATTACAGTAAAAATTTCGGTTTAATATTTTTATGTAAAAAATGAATTTTACGGCTGTACTTTATGTCGTAATTTGATCTGGAATTTTTTCCTAACAGTCCTAACAGAAAGTTCTAACAATGCTAATTAAAGCATGTTAACATGAATTTCATAAATTGCAAAGTAAATAGAAAAAACATGACTATGCAAATATAGCAATCAATCAATCGTTTTTAAATTGATATATTTCTGCTTATTACTTCTTCCTGCAACAGATGGTAAATAACTTTAGGATGATTAGAAGAATATTATATTCCACTAGATGAGAGTCTTAAAAGTTTAAACTTTTCCCTCAAACCATTATTTGAAAAATATGATTTAACAAAAATATTTTAAGAAATGGCAATTGTTAATTTTTTTTTATCGTGGCAATTAAATTGATTCGTTTATTAATTTTAAAATACAAGGTTAGTTTTCATTTTTCTCAAAATATAGTTAATTTTTCGCAGAATTAGCGATAAACGTTTTCACGACAAAACATTTGCAACATTACTATTTGTAGTAAGTTCTTCGGTAATTAAGAATGCGAATAATAAGCTGTAATTACTAATCATTAAAACTAATTAAGATTAATTATTGAACTGCATAGAAAAATTTACACGTGCAACATGGTTTAAGCTTATAGAGAACGAAAACACATGAGTTCTCTCAGAAATGGTATCCCAGATGCTTAAAAAAAATTTAACGTACAACATGGTTTAAGCTTAAAGAGAACGAAAAAACATGATTTCTCTCCGAAATGGTATCCCTGATGCCTAAACTGCGATAATAGCTTTAAAATAAGAATTTTAGCACACAATATTCCAGAAACACCATTTTCAAAGACAAACTAAAAAGAAGCATAAAAAAGTACAAGTTCTCAATTAAAAAAGTTTTGTACCTCCGTTCTCGGAAGTAAATTTTAAGCATGTATATCAGATCTCTAATTAGTAACTATGATCAATTTAAATGCATATTATAATCATTTCAACCATCTACTTTTTTTGCATGTTTTAAATTTTAAGCATTTATATCAGATCTCTAATCAATAACTTTGATCAGTTTAAATGCATATTATAATCATTTCTACCATCTTCTTTTTTTGCATGTAAGTCTGTCTGGGTTGGAGGCTTTTATCATGTCTGAAGCTTTCTCAGCGATCATAATGATGGGTGCATTCGTATTTCCAGACACTAATGTTGGCATGACAGATCCATCTACAACTCGAAGATTTTTAACTCCAATCACCCTGTTAAAACAAAAGAATCATTTGTTAAACAAATTTTAAAAAATCAAAAAAAAAATATCTGAATAATTTTATAACAAAATAAGAGTTTAAAAAATTAATAATTTGAAAATTAGGCATTATAGGCTAAAATGGCATTTTTTTAAATAAAATTTTATTGTAGTACTAGATTTTCCGCCTAACTAACTTTCAAAATAATACGCTTATTAGATTAGCAAACAATGCAGAGTAAAATTTAAACGCTGTGCTTACAATATCAGAAAAAATATAAACGGTAAAAATTTAGTTGTAATATTCCTGATTTATCTGATATATTTAATGCTTCCACATTTTTAAATTATAAAATGTTTATTAAAGCTCAACCTTTTTTTCTTATATTTGACAGATATTTGATTTACAATATTTTATCAGATGCATATTATGTATTACTTAGTCTTTGTCCCATTGTATATTATATATTGTAGTATATATCATGTTTTAATGATGTTTCACATAAATGTCTCTTTTATTTTCAACTTGTTTTAAAATTAGCTATATTATTATCCAAAAAAAAAAATTCTTATAGTGATAAAAATTAGTTTTAATTGCAATTATGATAAAATGAAAATGATTTATCATTTATTAAATAATTAATAAAATTTTTAATTAGTTAAAAATAGTTTTAATTATTTTTTTTAAAAAAAAGTTTAAAAAAGAACATTTATATTTTAAAATTGAGAAATCACCCATAAGTCATCAATGTATGAATATTAAGTGGTGCTTTTGTGTATTTAGAATATTGCATAATATGACAATTTTAACAACATTTAAGAGAGGGAATTTTTTTTAATTTAAATAATTTCATAACAGTATTTTTAAACATTAATTTTCAGAAAACCCTCAAAATTTTTATTGTATTTAAACATCTTCCGTTTTAAGATACTATTTAGTAATTGGAGGATTGTTCATAGCATCAAAGTTCTGAAAATCTGAGACTCAAGTCTCAGATTATCACCTTTAAAAATTTTGATTTGCAAATATCCTACTATTTTCATCTATCTTAGTTTTTGCATTTCACTTACTTTAACTCTGGATCTACAACTGCAGTTTTGTCTGTTCTTCGTCCCATCTTACAGGTGCCAACAGGGTGATACAAGGTGTAGGTATACATTCTTCCAACGCATCTCAAGTAATCTTCAGAATAAAGTTTGTGTTTCTCACAGCCTGGGAACTTTGTTTTGAACATTTTGGCGCCGATCTCTTTGAAAGCTTTTGTCTTCTCAACGATGTTCACGCATTCTTTCATAACTAAAATAATAACGACCAATTATTATCATAATATTACGTTAATCATTTCTTATCTTAACAACATCTCCTAAATATGAGAAATTTTTTATAAATGCCTTTAGTATAATTTTATAGTATTTCAGAAGTATTAATTAAAAGTTAAATTATTAATTTTAATTTAATAGTATATAAGTTAAATAATTTATTAATTAAAAATAAATATTAAATTTTAATAATTTATTATCAAATTATTTATTAATTTATTGATTTATAATTTTACAATTTTTATGCGTTTCAAAAATAAAATTAAAAAAATAAAATTAAATAAATAAGAAATAAATTCCTTTTTTAATGAGATACAAAAAACTACACAAATAAATCTCATTAAAAAATATGGATAGCTAAGTAATAATAACTAAGATGTTTTTTATAAAAATTTTGAAGTAGATTTACCTTCAACCAATCTGTCAAGATCTTCGTCATATTGAAAAAGATTTGGATCAATGAGGGGATGTTCCTTGGGATTGGTGGAAGCAAGTCTAATTGTTCCTCTGCTCTTCGGCCTTAGGTAACATGGAAAAAACGTGAAAGTATTCTTTCCCGTGTATGGAGCATATACTTGTCTGTACACCTAAAAATGTAATTAAATATTTAAATAAAAAAACTCACCAGAAAAAATTTAAAACGAAAAAAACGTGTTGTTTAAGAGCTATAAATTATACGAAAAAAGGGTACTCTTTTTAGTATCTTTAGAAATGTATTCGGGTGGGTATTTGATCATCTCTATCTACTAACACATCATATGCAAATGAAAGGAATATTAATAAAAAGTAAGCTTTTAAAATTATGTTTTTAACCAGATAAATTACACTTTTTTTAATTTAAAAAAAATCAGTTTTTTTTATATACATTATTTCTAATGAAATTCAATGTAATTAAATCGAAATAAGATTACTAAAACACGTCATTTTTTTTTTTTTTTTAAATTTTCACAGGGTTCAATATAATTTATCTTAGCTTTCAAAGTTATTATGATTGAAATAGCTTTATAAAATAGATCCATGAAGACAATATTTTTAAGAAACAATATTTTTAGAGTGTAATTTTTTTATAAAAAAAAATTTAAACCATGATTAGAAAATTAGCTTAAAATGCAACAATAAAATAAATATAATGCACTTACTTTATCTGTTATCCCGACTGCTCTTTTCAAGATTGTACCATAATCACTAGCAGGTGAACCAGCAGCCAGATGGATTTCTATATCGGGCCAGTCTATGGTTGGATCATTGTACTTGGAGTTGATGTAGGCCATACCTTCAATTCCAGAAAAGCTGGTAAGAGGTCCTGGAATTTAAATAAATTGTACCATTTTAGAAGATCATTAAAATCTAATGCAAACATGGATATCGCAGTATAAATCTTTAACAAAAAGTTTTCTACTATGGGAAAAACTACTTTTGCTTACAGCTGGTAGAACTGATGATCCAGAATTTTAGATGATATCAATTGCCATAAGCAAAAGGTTAATCAAAATACGTAGTAAAATTCAAATTCAAAGAGTAAATGATTAATACTAACCAGTTCCATACTTGTTAAATTGCCCAAGATTGCCTAGGCTCAGTATTTTGCCTAGAAGGATAGGTTCTGCTTTAGTAGCCTCAAAGTTCAGAGATGTGGTTCCAACGTGATCTTGTAAGTTATCCCCCACGGGAAGATCGGCAATAACTTTAATCTGAAATCAGAAAAATTAATGTAATTTCGAACCTCCGTTCCGTTCATGAAATTTAAATTTATTGAAATATGTAAAAATTAATCTTATAATTAAATCTTTGACAATACCGTATTATACAGTTTCAAAATAATAATGATAAAAGCAATTTTAATAACCGAGAGAATCTTTATCTAATAAAGAATTCATTATTATTTCATTCATTAGGATCTATCTGCATAATTGACAATTCGCATGTTTACCAAAAAAATCTGAAATTCCCAAAAAGTCTAGATATATAGTATAAGGAATTGTAACAATTGCAAAAATTCAGATTGGTTAATGGCAAAAATTTAGTTAACGAAAATTGTTCGTATATCTTAATAAACGAAAATCGTTCAAAAAAAAAAAAGTTATTATTTGGGTGTAGGTTCAAAGGACTCTAGATACCCAAAAAGAAAGCCCCTTAATTTTAAAATTAATTGCTCAAATTTAATATAGATGCTGAAGTAAATTCTGCACAATTGGTAAAACAAAAGTGGTTTATATTATCTAATTATAATCTTCCTACATTAAAAAAAAAAATTGTGATCTCAAAAATACTTTCATAAAAGATAGTTTTAAGCTACTATTTTTAATATTGCCCTTTTTAAAATTAATTATTTAAAATAGTTCTTCTAACAAAACACTTGTCTTTTTTTTTTTACTTACTCCCAATTTGGTCAAATGTTCCTTAGGTCCAATGCCAGATAACATCAGAAGTTGAGGAGAATTGATAGTGCCACCACTAATAATCACTTCCTTCTTAGCTTTAACTGTGTAGATGTTTTTGTTAATTTCAAACTGCACACCATATGCTTCTTTCTTATCATTGATCAAAACCTGAAATCATAGAAAAAATAGAAAAAATATTTAAGTAAACGTAGTTAGTCAATTTATGCCGTATTTAATTCGAAGAGTTAGTGGAAAAAAACGTTAAGATTTGTTTAAGTGCATCTCAGAAACAATATTTCGAATGTTTTGTCATTGTCTTGACAATGTTTAGAATCATCAAAAAGCTAGTTACAAAGCATGTTTTCTCATTAAAAAACGCTTTAGCCTTTTAACTGTCATGTCCGAAAAAATATATAAGGGTATTTTTATTTTTTTTTAATGCATCGTATTTTTATACCCGAATATATATCGGGAAAAGTTTATTTCGGCTTCATCTCTTTCTCAAACCCGAATCTATCTCGGGAAAAGTTTATTGAGATGCAATTTAGAACAATAGATGGCAGCACTTTACTGAAGGTTTCAAAGAATAAAGTTTTATGTTCAAAGTGCGTGGTATTTTTTTGTTGCAAAATGGCGTCCAGTTCCTTGAAACGTTATATTGTTGATTTATTTTTTTTAAAATAATTATATATCAATATATATATATTTTTTAGTTTTTAGAAAATAATGTTCCATTAGAAGCAAACTTTACCACTGCTACGCTGAGTGGCAGCAGCCTCAGTGGCTGCCAAACCTTAAAATTTTTATGCGTGTAATTCAAAATATCAGTTTTTAAGTACTATGAAACATTTGTGTTTTGCAATAAAAAAATCAACAATTTATGTACCCAACTCATCAAAACAATTTGACAATAAAACGTTTTAAAGATTGATTTAGAAAAATAACTTAACAAACATGCTGTTCCACTAATCTCTTCTCTTATTTATCGGGTTTTCTATTTACCTTAAGAACAAAAGCATTTTCTATGATATCTAGATTTTTTCGACCAGAAGCTGGAATCAAGAAAGCCTTTGCTGTACTGCACCTTCTACCATTTCTGATTGTCCCTTGCAATTTTGAAAAACCTGTTAAATATTGAGTAATTAGATAAAAAAAATTATGGCACTTGGTCATAGATATTTAAAGCATTTGCAACACTGTTGAAAAGCTTACCAGTTTGCTTTTCACTGTTGATGTCTCTGTACTCATAACCTCTTTCAGAAGCAGCTTTAGCAAAAGCTGACATCAAAGTGCTATTATACTGGGGACTTGACACAGTTAAATACCCATCACTGCCATGAAGAGCTGTAAATAAGAGCATATTATTATTAATTAGGAGGTTTTCACAAAAAAATTTACATTTCCAACATAAATATTTATTTTCTTAACAGTAATCCAGAAAAAAAAAAGACAGAGTACATCCTTAGGTAGTACTCGAAAACGTAGTAAAAATACTTGAAGAAAAAAATATTCTGAATAAAGATCAGAAAAAAGAAATTTTTTTCGGAATGCTATTAAAGTTCTTGGAGAAGTAATACTAAGCCTCATTTTCATTTTTAAAATGTTCAAATGTTTCTGAAAAAAAATATCTCAACTTTCATAAAGGCAATAAAATGTTTTTGATTTTTGTCCTGTAATATCAATGAAATTCACGAGATTTACTTAACATACTTATTTTTAATCAATATTAAGATAATAATGTGCAAATATGACATAGATATATATGGGCTTTTGGAATAAATACTTGATACAAAATTCTGCCATTGGAAAAGTGTAACTTATCACTATATTGCCTCAAATATTTGTTTACAGTTTTGATAATATATGTGTTGCATTACCCGCTGGGTTATAATAGGATCAAGGAGTTATGGGTACTGACTTCTCCCAAAATGTGCTACTCAAAAAAATTCAATAATTTTTAAAGAAAACTTAAATGGTAATTAGAATTTATTTAAATTAAAGCTTTATTGACAATATTCATAATAATAATTGTCTTAAAGTATTAAATAACAGATTTTCCGACTTAATTTATTATTTACAAGTTTTTAGTATCGATTATTTTAAAAGTAAATGTTTTGTTTCACAACTGTTTCTTTTATAATGTTTCTCAGAGTACTTTATGAACTGCTAATACTTCTATATCGTTATCGATAATTTTGCCTATCAAAAATATAATTCTCATTAATTTAGAAGCAGAAAAGATAAAATCACAGCATTACTCTGTTTACTAACGACATAGAAATTGCCAACGATGAATCTCGCAAAAAGAGTTCCACTTACTTGACTTTTGACAGATTTCCTTATCGGTGTTATTTTCAGATTTGATGAAGTAGGGTTTTACATCCTTCCATGACCATCCATCTGCTCCATCCTTTGCCCATTGGTCGTAATCCTTTTTATTTCCACGAACATACATGAAGAAGTTTAGAAGACTAGATCCACCGATGCCTTTTCCCCTGGGCCATTGAAGTTGCTGAAATTTAATATGAAATACTTCATTTAAAAAATTCAGTATATTATCAAATTCAGTAATAATTGTCAAACATATTCAATTAAAAATAAGTACGAAATTCGGGAAATTGAAAATACTAACAAATTATGAGCCTAATTACACTAAATAAAACAAAAGTAATTCCAGCTGAACTTGCTCCTAATTTTTCTTTCAGGTTTTTTAAAGAAAAGAAATTACTTTCATTATTATTATTATTTTTGCATATGCAAAAACTTTACCAAAAAGCTATGAGAGTTTAGATGAAGTTAGACTTTTATGACGCATTGAAATGTAAATAAAAAAATGATGTAAAAAAATAGCATTTTAAACTTACTCTGTTATCATAGCCTAGAGCTCCCCTTTTTTGAGGCACTGTCTTATATTCCCAGTCATATTTCCCATGTTGCAAAAGAAATGCAGCTGCAGGAATCTCTGTGATTGCATCGGGATTGGGTCCAGCTTCCAAAAGAAGAACGGATACGCAGGGATCCTCCGAGAGACGAGAAGCAACTACTGACCCAGCAGACCCAGCACCAACTACATGGAAAAAAAGAAAAGAATTAGAGATTTTATGGCTTAACCATAAGAAATTTCATGGTCATAGACCCAAGACTCAAAAGTCATCAAATATAATTGATTTCAAATTTACAACACGCTTTTCTTATTTTTTTTTTAATTCTATACATATAGGAAGTCTCTTAGCAACAATTTTTATGTAATTAAGGGCAAGTTATATTTAGTGAAGATGACTGAGTTACTTTGCGTCAAAATTTACTTATATAAATACAGTTGAATTGAAAATTAAAACATTTTTTATAGTTATCGTGTTTTGTCATAAAATGTCTTCATAATAATAAATATGTAAATTACTTTAAAGGCTGTATTTATCTTATTTATTATGTTGGTGACTCAAAAACTGCAAACTTTTTCTTTTTTTTTTTCTGTGTAAAGAAAGCATAAATAAAAACGAAGTAACTTAATGCTTTTCCGTTAATTTTCATAAAACGGTAGGAATAACCATAAAAACCTTTATCAGCCATTATTTTATAAAATGTGAAAAACTATTAAAAACTTTTAGGAATCTTTGATTAAATGCCCAATATCCTATACATTTATTTTAATTTATTTTCTTCATTCTTTATTTTCTATAAGGACGGGGATTTCAAGACGAAAACATATTTAATTATTTGAAAACTGCAGAAATAATCTCAGCAGTAAAAAAAAATACTTCGTCCAAATGTTTTTTTTAAAAAGAAAAATTTTTAAAAAAAGACTTCAAGAAACTAAATAAAATTTAGTGCATTGAAGTAACATTTCGTTTTAAGTTCAAAATATTTATTAGAAAAAATTCTAATTTCAAAAACAAATTATTTTTACCAAATATAAAATAAAAATAGATTCACCATATGATTGAACATTGTTTCATTTCTTTTTCAACCATAATTTCTATTTAAAAAGATGCCTTTGTTTTAATATTATTTTACCAAAGGTTTCTGATAGTTAAATGTCTAATTAATTGTTCTGCAGTTGCATCATTTATGACTAATGGATTATTAAATAGTTTTCTCCTCTAATAATAATCATTCAACACAATTAGACCGGAATAAACACCATTAATAAGTCTGTTGTTTCATCAACGTATATAATTTATCATACTCATCCGCAATGATGACACAGTGAGCATGCGCAGTCAATAGCAATCGTTGAAATTAGAATACTAGATCATGAGAGACAATTTTGATTTAATTTAACTCATAGCGTGTACAAAACTTTCACATCATTACATTCCTTTCATTTACATCAGTAGAAACACTTTTGTTAACTTTTGGAAGGAAAACTATACAATATCAAAAGCTTAAATTTTTTATGAAAATATTCTAGGAATGTAAACCTAAGAATATTTATACCTCATTTATATCCTAATTTCATTTATTAAATCATGGTAGAAAATCACGAAACATTTAGATTGAAAAAGAATTTATAATAAAGGATTACAATTCGTGCTTTGAATTTAAAAATTCAGAATATGTTAAACTTTGGCAGCATTGAGCGCAATGTGAATTGTGAAAATTACAAATTTAAGTATTATTGCAAACAAATATTACTTTTAGAAACACGAATTTCAACTTAAAAATATTTGACCCATGATTTATCTTAATCATTTATTAAAAAATAACACGTTTAAAAATAAATTAAAAAAATACAATTTATAGATGGTTTGAAAAGTAAAGGTAGAGTCTAATGGCTTTCAGGTGAAACAACCCTGCTCGATGATTACTTTTTTAAAACATTAAAAAGAGAAAGAAAAAAAAATGGAAAACAAATAGAAATTTCTATTTAACAAAAATATGACATAAAAAGTTTCACCAGTTTAAGTTTAAGCCAGGTTTGAATAAAGTTTAAACCTAAATAAACAAATTACTCAAAATAAAAAAAATATGTAAGCCGGTGATAATAAAGTATTTACAACTGAAAGATTATCTTCAACAAATTGAAAGATAATTTATAAATTAAAACAAACTATCTTTATTCTTTGGAAAAAAATATTTAACGCTCTATTTACCTTTTAAGAAAGCATAATTTTAATATTAAGGAAATATAAAGATAGTTTAAAAACAGTAAATAACTAAGAAAAGAATAGACAAAAACCATGTGTATACATAAGAATAGTAAAAAGAAAAAACTATATATATATAATGCAAAGTATAAGGCAATTCTAAAACTAATTATGACAACTTTAAAAAGCAATATTAACGCAAATTCACATTTCCCATTCCTGTTAAATGAAGAAAATATAGCTCTTTTGAAAATAAAAATTCTAGGCAAAAAATTGTAAAAACACTAATCAGTTTACGTTCCGTATTTTCATGTCATTCGTAAACCATGGTTTTAAATTTTGTTACTACAATAAATGAAATGACATACAAAACAAAGTATTTTATACTTTTGAAAAACTTCATAAACTCACAACATAAGAATATAATGATGCGAAACAAATTTTGAATCATTAAAAAAAAAAAAAAGAAAAAAAAAAAGAAATCATCTATAAATTTAACTTACCAACAATGTAGTCATACTCTCGACTAAAAGTATCTGACGTGTACGGCTTGTACGCTGTCATCAAAGTATTAATTGCTAAAAACACTTGGAATGGGATATTAAAGAAACTCATTTTTAATGACTCGTGCTCCTAACACAAAGTAAAATGATAACTTAGCAGAATAAAGTCGAGCTTAAAAGATGGTCTGTTTTTCAACGACCAGTGATAGAGAATTTGCAAGGAAAACTTCGAATGAATGTTAAAATTTTGAACCTCGCGCACTTTTATACGATTGAAAAAAGTAGAAGGTGTGGGTAGGGACGGTACTTATCAATGTATTTATTTTGTTCTTCCTCGTACCACAGTTGGGCATGGCTAACTGGATAGCCAATAAAAAAAGGGATGATCTTCCCCCAAAGAAGGGGAGATAAAAATGAAGTGTGCGTGAGATCCCTGGCGAAAAGTTTGACCATACACCTGTGCCCTTGCGCAGGAAGGTCACACGTACTATAGTTTGATAAGAATAATAATATTAAGAAAATGTTTTACTATATGGAATGCATATGGTACTTAAGAATAGATTAGACTGATATTACTAAAATTGAATTAGTCACAGTATCAGCTATTGCTGGGAAAAATCATAAGAAAGAAAATTAAGTAAAGGAGAGGGGCACATTTGAACAAATTATTAAAAAAAAAAAAAAACCAACATTTTACCATCTTAAATTTATATAAGTGTATTGAAAATACTAATGAGTATCTTTTACAAAAAAAAAAAAAAAAAAAAAAAAGTTAAATTAAAAAAATTTCAGAACAAATAAAAAAATTATAAAGATTTCGAAATTTTTGTTCAAAAATGCTGCATGGTTGGGTACGGTTAAACAAAGTTGGAGAACCTTCGAAATTTTATTGAAAAATCCATACTTTTCTTATTTGAAATTTAAATAGGTAAATTAAAGAATGTATTGAAAATACTTATAGCTTTTACAGTACTTAAGATTAAAGCTGAAAATTTTCTGAAAAAAAAATTCAAGACTTATAAAAAACTCAAGGGTTCACTATGGTGGCATGTCTTATGTTCTCTGCGTAAGTACTGCTCGTATTTCCTTTGTACTTCTCGATGTTCATCACATACCATAAGAACAATAGAATAGTTCCATAAAGAATAATTCTATTCTGGTTAAGTAGTTTTAGGAAATGTGTATAGCAAGTAAAAGCTAAAGCTTTCAGTTCATTAAAAAACAGTAAAGGTAAAGTAATTTTAGTCATAAGATTATAACTTTATTCATGATATTATATTCAGATTTTGAAGAACAATGATAAGCTCATATCCACATCTAGAAACAAAATGTCACGGATAAAATTTAAGATGTTCTAAAATGCTTCCAGTTTGAAATTACTCCTCTTCCCAATTCATATTAAAGCTGACAAATTGAAGCAAAAAGAATTAATTTAAAAAATATACGATTTTATATAAAACCCTGAGATTTGACTTCTGAGAAAATGTTTCTTCTTATTATGATATTTTGTTCAAACTATAATTTTCCTTTTAAGTATATTTCTCGTGTCTTAATATTTTTTATCTTATATTTTAATTTCTTTTAGTTTAATTTATTTAAAATAACTGATAGACTTAAGTCTTCAAAGAAATGAGATAGTAAACTGTTAATAACGTCTGAAATTTTTTTTATGATATATGATTATACAAATATTAATTATTTTGGACAAAAATGGAAATGAAAAAAAAGTTTTAAAACTTGCAAATTGAAATTCTGAAAAAACACAACATTTCCATACTTTTTGAAGCTGATATTTCTAATGCACTAAAATGTTACTAAAAGATTTCTAATGATCTTATCTAGCTTGGTGAGCGAAATTAAATTTGTTATAATTAATTGCAAAAGCAACTGTTTTTTGAAATAAATTCATTTTTCCATTATTTAATGGTTCGGTATTCATTGAATTCTGAATTAAGATCTTTAATTAAAAGAATTGCGTCGCATCTTAAGCTAATTAATACGCAGAAATTTTTTATTACTTCCTTAGTTACACACAAAAAAAGCTATTTTTATCGTTTAACAATTGAAATAATTTCAGTGATCTTGGAATCAAAAGTTCAAAACCGAAAACGTTGCTTCCTTATTCATATTCTTATCTGTATTCTTAATCTAGTTTTTTTCGTCTAATCTATGCAATTAATGATTCCAATTATTTTTTAAAAAACTATAAAAAATATGTTCATTACGAATATACGTCCTTTCATGTAGATGGATGGTTTCAAAAAGTTCGATGTTTCGAAAAGTATTTATAAAGAACAGATTTTATAAAAATTAAAATTTATAATTTTAATCTTTTTTAAACAATTAAAGTAAGTGCTTATAAATCAAAGTTATTATTTGACAACTTTTTTTTCAAAAACTAAAAAAAATTATGCTATAACAAGAATTAAAACGATAATCAATAATGCAATAATTATAACAATCTAATCATTATAATAATGTAACAATTAATAATAATAAAAGTTATGTAATTCGACTCGTTGAAAACGATAAGCATACATATAAAGTTAGGCACTAAGTCTTTTTAACTAGTTTAATCTTTCCTTATTTTGTCAGCCTTATATATATTTATAGTTGTGTTGTAGGAAAAAAAAAATTTCCTTATTAAATATTAAAAGTTATAAATAAAATAAAGCAATTTAGCACATCTTAAAATATCGTTAACTGATATTCACAGCTAACATACACTCTTCAAAGCGAATACGGTTCCCTGTTAATAACTTAATTAATCTGTCAAAATTTTCAATATTCACTAAAACACTATAATTTTTTTCGTGACCAAAAAGCAAAGTCAATTTGAAGTTTTTCATTAGAGTTAGCAGGCAATTCAAGAAAAGATAGTTTTATATTATATTTTAAATTAAAGTTGGTTACTCTTTTTTTTTAAAAAAAATATGTGCTTTTTTATTTTTGTTTCCTTTTCTTGTGGGGACCGGGTTGACTTACCGTCTCTTTCTTTATATGCAAATGTTAAATTATTAAAAAAAAAAAAAAATCACTATTTACTATTTGTAAAACAATTTTTTTTTTCTCTTTTGTTAATGATTATGTCAAATTTAGATAGCACTAATTTGAGAGCATTCCTGCATCATAAAATAATACCGTTTAGGGAAAAGAAACTAAAAAATTTACGGGTGAGTAACTTGTTATCTGAAAAATACGATTAGTGGAATGATTTTACAACTATTAATATTATTATTATGACGACCGGACGGTATAGGTCTCAGTGAGCTGGCCTTGCATCTGAAAGGTTCTGAGTTCAAATCCTGGATAAGGCATGGATGTTCCTTCATTCTCTGTACTATCTGTCCTTACTGTGGGAGCAGCGTTGGCCCACCTAATATGGTGCCCCTAAAAGAGCAGCCATCAAATCTGCCCTAATACGCCTGAATTGACGAATGTCAACGCAGGTGAGCATTTGAAAAAATTAAAATTATTGTTATTATTTTCCTGATGTGTTCCCCTATTGATTAAAAAAATTCTAAATTTTAATAAAGTTTCAATTACGTCCTTTAGTTCAAATTAATTTAAAACTTTAATTTAAAAAATCCCTCTTCTAAGAAACATAATCAAGAACAAAGTTCTTTTAAATATATGAAGGGAAAAAAAAACTCAAACTATGTCAAAGCGTTTCTTCGAGAAAAGAACATGTGAACATTTTTTTTTATAATTTAGGTTAGACACTAAATCGCTTTGACTTTTTTCCCTCACAATTATGCACCTATCTTTATTTCACCTGTCTTTTTTTTTTTTTTTTTTTTTTTTTTTTCGTATTTCCCTCATTAAACTTATTTTTTGCTAAAAATAAATTCTAATCTGGAGGTCAGTGTACCATATTGGAAGTACTCATATAAGAGTACGATATTAATCATAGAATAAAGTATAAAATTTAGATTGTCTATCGTCTGGCAATTCATTTTTTGCGAGATTTTCGTTTGAGATTTATTATATAAGATAACTAGAAAAAGTGTGAAAAGTTAATAATTCCATAATTTGCCCTCGAATTTTAAGAATTCTTTAAATTGTATTTGAATTATGTAGAGATTTTAAGTTTTTTACTTCGCTGGTAAAAATGTAAGAATTTTCTTTATAAACATTGGTGTAAGATTTTTTTTCTCTGATCATTTTAAACTAAATTATTAAACTAAATTATCATTTCATTATTATAATATCCATTTGATTATCATAATTTTAAAAATTTATACTTCTTAGCATGATCCGGGGCCCGTTTAATTAAAATCAAGCACGTTTTCTCTAATCAAAGCTTCTAATCTTTTTTTTTTTTTGTCATTATTCTTATTCCTGGAATTCGAATATTTTAGAGGTGACCTGGAAACTGAAAACATTTTTCCCAAGATAAGGTGAATGATTCGCCGTGGTAAGCGTCGGCTATTCGCCCTGGCGTTTACCGTAGAGAGGGCGGGAAAGAGAATGGGGACTCTCGTTCCCCTGTATTAGGGTTAATGTCTGTCCTTCTTCGTTTGCCCTTATGAGTGGGACTACCACATGGCTACCACAGTTAATTTTCTTATTGAGCTATTTTATTGCCAGTGACGCCCGATATCCGGGGGATTTGACCAAAATTATCTTTAGTTGCATTTAGTTGCCTTATTTCTTTGTTTGACACAATTGAATTTAAAAATGTACTGAAATTTAAAAAGAAACAAATGTATTGATTGAAAAATAAAACATAGGTTAGGATTTAAATTGGTGTGTGACAAATGAAATAGAATTTTGTAATTGAATTTAAATATAAGTTGATATTTTGAATCAAATGCTTTTAAGTTTTCAAAAGAATATAGTGATTTTCTTGTGTGTGAGAAATAATTTAAAAGCTTTGCCTCATAACTTGTGTCAGAGGATTTAATAAATTTTATAATTTGATTAATTTTTATCGCAAATTAAATGTATTATTTTACCAAAGTTGTATAAAAAAAGTACTTCTGTAGAAAAATTATATTTTTGCCCAGATTAATGTATGAATAGTGATGTCTAACACACTGAGAAAAAATAAGGTATGGTGAAATTTACCGTGTTTCTGGCTCTATGGGAACACTAAAAAGCTTAGTAATTTTTACCAAAAAGCTATGGTAACGATTTTGGCAAAATTAGCAATAAAATATGGTTTTACAATGTGTGATAAAATATGATAACTGTGATAAAATTTTGTAATTTTATCATGTTACCTCATCTCAGTGCATGGCATGAAAACCATTTATTTGGTTCAATTTACATTTCAGTTTTGCATTTTTTACTAAATGAATAGTAACAAGAACTATAATTTGGAATTTCCTCTAGACCGTTGACATATGTGAACAAAAAAGTTACCAACTGAATCGATTAAACGCCTTATATTTTGGTTTTATTAACCAAAATTATTTTGTTGCTTTTTTAATTTTTTTATTTTTTTTTTTTATTTATTCAACCAAAAATGACATTACCTATAAAATATGGTAATTTAAACAGAATTTCTTACTACGCAGAAACAATTATAAGCAATGCTTATGGAATTAATTTCTCAAGTCAACTTAATTATTAAAATAATTCAACTCAGTAAGTTAATGTGTTTGAGTCTTGTACTTGAGTGGTTTACTTTTGCGTGAGGCTTTTAAAATTTGACTTAATAATTTAACGTAGGACATTGAAAACAAATAAATTTTATCTGTTGATTTAATTTTACAGCAACTGCATTTTATTAAATCTGTATGAAATTGTTTGTAAGTAAAATGTGATATATTCTTATTTAAACTGATGTATGAAATTTGATTGTAATAGAAAGAATTTTGTGTTCTGGGTTGTTTTTAATGCCACTTGCCAAATACAAGTAAGCCCTCTTGGAGAAAACAAGGGAATGTTAAGCAGACAGTGCGTTTCTTGTTTTTCAGAGGCACCATCTACTGTCAAGAATCCAACTTCAGTCACGCACACGTCACAGCCTTTTTATAGGGCGGATCCATTCATGCATCAACAGATCATAATTTTGACCTGAACCAAAGAACGATCAATCTCCAATTCAGCAACCCCAGAGATATTAATTTGTATGGGGAACATGAAGTACTTTGTGATCCAACAGATTTAACGTGTAGCAGTCACCCTTTACTTACTACACGGAGAGTCATCAGCCAGCGGGAATGGAACTCACGACCCCTTGAACATAACCCCATGCCCTACCAACCAGAATATCCCGGCCGTAGAATTTTGTGTAGCAATCAGCTTAGATATCAATATTTTTTAGAAAAGGAGATCTTTATAGTATAGTGAAAGAATAATAGAGAAATATTTGATCCCTTTATTTTAATTTCAAAGAATTTCATCATTTTTTTGTTACATTTTGTTATAATCTTATTTCTAGTTTAAAATTAATTTTTGGAGAAAGAGTATTTGCATAAAAACTAGGTAACTTCTCACAAGTTTTTGGAAGCATGTTTCTTCGTATAAAATTTAAACAACCCCGAATTATTATTACCGTAAATAACTCCAAGATTTTTCATCTCTCTTTTTTTTTCTATATTGCTTTATAGATATTGATATTTTAATAACTTATTAATAAATAAAACAAGAAAGTGGTTACAAAGAATAAATAGAAATAAGGACTCAAAAACTTTTCTTTTTATCTCTGTTAGCGCGTAAATCGGATGGTATCTGGTTATAATCTGGTAAGTACAAAAAAAAAAGTACTTGTAAAACAACGCAACGAAAGGCGGAATATCGCATGGTCAAAATTTTGCAGAACAAAATCTAACGAGAGCAAAATATTAATTCAATAATCAAGATTTTTTTTTTTTTAATTTTATTTATTTATTTGCTTATCTCACTTTCGAACAAAGCTGTTGTTGTTCTTTATTATTTACTAGCTAAATGCCCGTTCTTCGCACGGGGTGAATAAAAAATAAGTAAATAATGAATAAATAAGTACTGAGAAACTCTCGCAATCATACTCATAACTGAAAAGCACATAGCGACACAAAAGAGCTTAATGGAAGAACCAAGTAAGTGACATTTTTAGGGGAATGAATTAATCACTGGTTTTGTCTTTCTTTAAATCTTAATACATCTAATCACTTAAATTTTTAGTATGATAGTATGGTTTTTTATTTCAAATTAGACAATAAGGTTTTATTTTTTAGATAGTTAGGTTTTATTTAAAATAAGGAACAATAAAGTGAAGAATTATTAGTCCCGTCTTCTATTAAATTGGTAATAAAATAGTTCATATACAAATTTTTTTTTTTTTCATTCTGAAAATGTCACTTACCTACTTCCACTAATTTTTTCAATTTATATATCTAAAATAATTTCATTTTTTTATTAAATACTATTTGTTGCCATTTACTGTGGCTTTACGTTATTGAAGTAAGTAAAACTTGTTTTTTGTAGTTCATCCCATTAGAATAAAGAGAAAATGCCGCGTGTAATAGAATAATACCATCACTTGGCATTATGCTATTACACCCATAATAGACAAAATTTACCATTGTCAAATAATTTTCTCCGGTAAATATCCTTTTCGAGGGGCCTTTCTAAAGTATCGGTATTTAAACGGCTTAGTATTGGTTCTGTTTCAATAATTTCGAAATATATCATATTAGCATATATTTTATATCTATATTAGCATATTGGTACTTATTGCATAACCCTTCAACATTTAAGTTTTGTAAAAAATATATTTCTCAATAACAGCCAACTAAAGCCGAAATTTAAAAAAAAAAAAAAAAAAAAAATTGAATTCTTGATAGGGATTTTGGAGAATGGCCGTTTCTCTATCCAACCTTCAATTTAATATTAAAATATTTAGTAATGGAAGAACAAAATTCTTTTGTTTTCATTCATTAAAATGTTAAAAAATAATCTTTGCTATACAAGGAAAAATATTTTCTGAAATCACGGAAAATCCGTTGTAGAATTCTTATCGAAACTGCACCAATTAGTATAATACCAGTAGTACATACCACCGTCAGGGATACATATGAATTAAGCGTCATCTTAGAATGGTGATTTTCTACGGTTTTCCTAAGCAAATTTTTCATTAACCTTTTCTTCTTTAACTTTGCTTTTTAGCGCATAACTTATATTATTTAATTTCAATTGATACATGTTATTAATATTAATAAAGCATTAGTGTCAGTAATAAGATGTCGATTCAAAATGAATAAGTATCTTTTCTCCAATATTTTTGCTATAATTTTGATCAGTTTATTATGTTAATTAACAAATTACCATCATCAATTAAGCATCATTGTCGTCAATGATAATATGACGATTTTTTGCGCTTCTCCTAGACAAATAAATAGATTAACTCTATTACTTTTGATTTCTAGTACAAAGCTTATTTCTTTTATTTCAATATGCATATATTATATAAATTAATTCAGAATTATTGACATCAATAATAATATGGCGATTTTTTACGTTTCACCTAAACAAAAAAATACAACATTCCCATTAATTTTGCCTTTAAATACATACATATTTTTTTTTATTTAGCTACCTTTAATTTTAAATTAATTTTTTATTTTATAAAAGCGTTTTGAAAAAAATATAAATTTAAAAAAATGCGTGGTATCAGACAACTTTAAAAGTATAAATTAGGAGACGTAGCCCTCCCATGTTACCACATCATGTTGCTCATTGAATTTATCTGGCATAGCGAATATAAAATAATTCCATATTTAAATTCGTGCAATAAACTATTTTTTTTAATCAAATAGATCTATAAGCTAGATATTGTCACTGATGTTATTCTTAAAATATGTGAAAAACTGAAATGTCTATAGATAAATTTTGGACAGTGACTAACGTTTAACCAATCAGAATATTCTATTTTGTTTTTCGCACATCCCGTTCGAACGATTCGTCGCAGAATGCTCTAATATCGACAGTGACCTTCCTCGTGCTTCAAACTATCTGTATGCTAAGTTTCGTCGATTTTATTTGGATGATTTAGGAGTCTATAAAGGACACACACACATTCATTTTTATAGATTAGATAGATTTACTTAGATTAGGCAGTGGTAAATAAAATAAAGCAAAGAATTATTAGTCCCACCTTCTAATAAATTGGTAATAAAATAATTCGGATGCGTGTGTTCTTTTTTTCTTTCTGAAAATGGCACTTACCTGGTTCTTCCACTAAGTGTAGCTAAAATCGATTTTTTTTTTTCTTTCTTTTTCTTGCTACTTAATGTAATTATATGTTGTAATCTTTGGTGGCCTTACGTTATTGGAGTAAGGAGAGGTCTTTGTAATTCCTACCAATGGAATAAAGATAAAATGTACTCAGCAGCTCTTGGCATGTTGCTATTGCTCGCGACTGATTCATGATAGTAAAAATTTACCACTATTAAGTGATTTTCTCAGGTACATATCCCTTTCGAGGGTCCGTAAAATACTTAATTCGTAAGTATAGGTATTAAAACTGATTGGTGCAGTTTTAATAATCACAAAATATATCGATATATTTTATACTTTATATAAGTATATTTGGTACTTATTATATAACCCTACAACATTTGAGTTTATACGTATTTGTGAGTAGCCGCCAACTAAAGCCGCATAAATTAGAAAAAAGAGGATAAAAAAAACTAAACTTTATAAGGATTTTGAAACATGACCATTAATTTACTGTTAAAATAATTAAAAGTGGTGATGGAAAAAAGTTATTTTAATTCTAATTAATTAAATTAATACACTATCTTAGCTACCACTGGAAAAAAATATATTCTGAAACTACGGAAAACTCGTTGTAGAATTCTTATCAAAACTAAATTGCCAATTACCAAATTACCAGTAGTACATATTACCGTCCGGGATACATATGAATTAATCGTCATCTGTGAATGACGATATTTTAATGTTTTCTTAAGCGAATTTCACATTAATCTTTCTTCCATGGGCTTGGCCTTTTAGCACATAACTTATTTGGTATTATTTCAATTAATACACATTATCAATATTAATTGAGCATTAGTATCAATAATAATATGCAGACTTTTTACGGTTACCCAAAGCGCTTTTCTCCTTATTTTTGCTTTTTAGTACTGAAGTTACTTTTTTTTATTTCTATCAATACATATTACCAACATTAATTAAGCATCATTATCGTCAATGATAGTAAGACGACTTCTTACGGCTCTTCTAGACAAATAAATACCTTTACTACATTTCTTTTTCTTTCTAGAACATAGCTTATTTTTTTTATTTCAATATGCATATATTACTTTATATTACTAGCATATATGCATATATTACCAGCAATTATCACTGATGTTATCTTTAAAATATGTGAAAATTGAATCGCTAAATTCAAAACAATGGCTAACGCTTAACCAATCAGAAAATTCCATTTCGTTTTCCGTTCATCCTGCAAGAACGATTTGTCGAAGAACGTTCTAATGTTGACAGTTACCTTCCTCGTGCTTGAAACTATCTGTATGGTAAATTTCATCGCTTTCTGTCGGTTGGTTAAGAAGTCTATAAAGGACATACATACATACAGACAGACATTCATTTTTTTTTTTATATATAGATTAAAATGAAATAAAAAATTCTTTAAATTTTTACAATGGGAAATTAACGAGCCTTTTTTTATGAAATGAAACTCAATCACCACCTACTGGAACATACATTATTTTTTGAACAAAATCGAAAATTGTAGCTGTTGAAAATCATTATCATTATTTTTTAAAGGAAACCGTCTAAAGAATAGAATAAACAACCAGATTGCTGTTTTCATAATTTGAATTGAATACTGATAATATCATGCTTAAGGGGTAACAACACAGTAAAATTTTCAAAAAATAAAGAAGAAAAAATTTACTACATTTTGATAGTTTATTAGATTTTTAAGATTACTTGCTTACTTATACAACACTACAGCCTGCTGTGAGCCTTTGCCCACTGAACAGTATCGTTCCAAACCTTCCTTTTTTTGGCTTATAATATTTATTATTACTTTGGCTTATTTATATATATATATATATATATATATATATATATATATATATATATATATATATATATATATATATATATATATATATATATATATATATATATATATATTACCGTGAATAACCGAAATCAAGAGAACGCCGACTTTCATCGGTGAATGTGTTAGAAATATTTGTTATATCCGATTTGATATTAATTTATTCATTGTTATCATTATATTTATTTGATAGTTTAATATCTGAGGATTGATTAGGAGAAACATCAGTGTTCGGAGTACCGGTAAAATGCATACCGGGCAATGACATTTAACCTTAAAAAAACATGCATACCGGGCAGTAGCACTGTAAGTAAAAAAGCCTCAGTGTAGAGTGTTATGAACAAATGTATACCGATTGTGGCACTTTACCAGACCTAGTAAGATTAGATTTCGGACATTTACCAAAGTAACTATGTGATTGTCAACATCTATCGGTGGAAGTCAACAACCATCAATTTTAGTCATTCACAGTATATATATATATATATATATATATATATATATATATATATATATATATATATATATATATATTCTACGTGCAAAGAAAACTACATTCATCATTCATATTCATCACGGAATCAAATTTGGATTTATTTATCTTTTATCAATTTATGAGTATAGAAAACTATGGATAATTTAAAAAATAAGTTATAAACATTTTATTATAGAAGCGCATACTTTTAAAATGTTTGTATTTGTAGCATAATAAAATGAAGTTTGTTCCTCTTTAACAAGCAACAAGAATTAATTAACTTAACAAGTCCAAAACATAAATATATTATTAACATTTTTAATACTATGTCCATTTCACAATTATAAATTTACATTCATAAATAGGCAATGAAATTACAACAAAATAATTATTATCACAAAAAGATTTTCTAAAATATATTAATTTTAATGCCTAACTGGTATTTTTACACGTATATTCCGATCGAAACATTATCCTTCTTGAAGATTTCAATCCTGCAAGAATTAAGGATTCTAGATTCAAATTTAAACATAAATTTATTGCTTATAAAAGTTTAAATGTAAAAAATATATAAAGTTAATAGCAAAAGTGTTAACAGAATATAAAAACAATTTTTATATCGACATATTTTATTGATATTGCAAAATCCCTCTAGAATATTCGGTTATTTTGAAAATTAATAATAAAATTGTGTATGAGTAAAACCCAAATCGCTGAGTAGCCAAAAAAAAAAAAAAAAAAGAAAGTTTTACATTATTTATTGTAAGAAATACTGAGCCACTGCATTGTTGCAGGGCGATATTTGAACCGCAGTGACAGCTTGGTTTGAAGCCCATTCAGCATCAAATCAACGAGTACATTTTTGTCCGAGAAGTAAAGGTGGAATGGTACACAATGTTGACTACATTGACGCGATCAGACCGTTTACCATGGAATTCTGGAGCCTTAAACTTTATAACCCCACTGGGCAACAGACTGTTGCAAGAAAGCGTTTTGCTTCGTAAACAAATATCTTATACAGCTCAGCGAGTCTTGGCCCGCTGACCAATATCGTTCCAAACCTTCTTATTTTTGGCTTATGAATTTTAGTTTTTATAGTTTAAGGTGTTTATATTTTTGGTGGTATTGTCCAACCATTTCCATTATGGTCTTTCTCTTAGTACCGAGTTCAAAGCTCTCGATTTAAAAAGTTTTCTTAAATTTCTATTTTCATTTAATCTTTCAATGTGCCCCAACCATGCCAAACGTCAGGATTTAATAAATCGAATTGCTTTTTTTTTGTTGATTTTTTTTTTGTCTAATTAAATGGTCAAGTTCGCTATTGTTTCTTATTCCCCCGTGTGTATTATTTACTTTAACTGAAAAAGCGACAATTGTTCTCAAAATTATCTTTTTAAAATAACGAATGAACAATCGACATTAATCTAAAAAAAATATCGTTTGTCATTATCTTTTAAGTGCGTGACTCGATTAAATATTATAATTGCTGTTGTTGTTGTTATCTTAATAATGATGTTATATAATAATAATATATAATAATGTTATCTTAAATTTCAATAGTGTCATTTTTTGACGAAAATATATTAAATTTATACTTTAAAAATCAAAATTTCTAAAATGAAAATGCTTTAAAGTTTTCTTTAAAAAAATTAGAGGATTTGAACAATTTTCTAAAATAAAGGATTTAAAAAAGAAAAAATTTTTAAATCACTAAAGTATTTTCCCAGAAAAGCTATTAATATCTGCTTGTTTTAACAGAATCTTGAAAAACTTAACATCAAACCCTCCTTAAGGTACTTGATGATAAAAATATCTATATTTCATAATTTATCTTTACCCCTTATTCAAACTTGACATCTTTAGACATTGATACAATGGGAAACTTACAGTAAATTTCCATACTTACACTTGACGTCAATTCAAGAGAATCACAAGATTGAATACGAGGGATATGACTGATTTACTTATATCATGCATTTCAAATAAGTGATTCACTCATATGAAACAAATTATGAATCATTCCTAACGTAAATATGTTAGAATATATATTTATATATTTTTTGTAATATGAATAACCGGATTGAAGTGAAATAAACATTTTTAGAAACTAATTAAATGCAACTAATTTTTATGGATGGAAGAAATTAGAAATTAAATATAATTCCGATGATAAGCGATACAAGTTTTGAAAATTGCTTACTAATTCCATTATTATTTTATAAATAGTTGCTCTTATATACTTACACAAAAATATTTGCACGCTTTAAACATTATTTTTTACATTATTGACATTTCTGCAGAAAAAGGATTATTATTATACTTATTATTTTAAGAAAGAAAAACTAAAAAAGATTCAGCAAAAAAAGTTTAAAATTGTAATAACTTTCGAACAAACTTTGATTTCAAAAAATAATCGTCTTAATTTTACAGTTAAAAATGGCTCATTCAGCACATCAAATTTCAATTCTGTAAATGCATCTCTGCAGACTTATGAATAATTCGTATTGTATTTTTTACTACTAGTTTAACAGAAAATAATTATCGAACTAATTACAGAATATATCGAACTAATTATATTTTTTTTTTTCTACACACCATCGTAATTTCACGTTTATAAGTTCTATAGACTTTTGTGCAGTAAAACAAAATATAACGCAAAGTTGAACTCCCAAAGCATCAATTAAGAATTTTTAATATAGGGAGAAAAATTAAATATCTAAAATCATTTTATTCACAAAGCACGCTAAATAATTATTTCTGATTCAAATTCATCGCCCTGTAAGACCTCCTGTTTTAGTTCTTTTCCTTTATTAGTAGTTCGACAACTATTTTTATTCATCAAAATGTGTGTAACATTTTTTACTGCTTGCATTCCATTTCACGAAACCGAATGTAATTTTTATAAAACTTAAAAATTAATAAAATTACTACAAAACATAAAATGTTTTTAATAAAATGTTTTCAAATGATAAATTCAAATGTCTTGCAAGCATTTTTATACAATGAAATATTTACAGGCTACTTGAATATTTTGTAAAGTTAGTAGTCCTGCCTTTCACTATCCCTCCCCCCCCCCCCCAAAAAAAACACTTTATGCATACAATAAAAAGAAAACATTTTTTTGTCATAGTGATGTCTCGGTGGCGCAGAGGAAAGAGTAAAGTACTTTCAATGAGGTCGCTGGTTCTTATCCGGGAATCGTTAAGCTTTTTCTATAAAAATATTTTGCTCAGTAATTTAAAATTATTTTAAAATTACTCTTATATCTTTACTCTGAGCCGCGATGGCTCAGGGAAAAGAGCGTTCGCCTACCAATGAGGCGAACCGGGTTCGAATCCAAGTCGATACGAATTCCGCATCCGGCTTGCACTGACCACAGTGCTGACGTGAAATATCCTCAGTGGTAGACGGATCATGGGTTAGAGTCCCCTTGCCGTCAGGCTAACCGTGGGAGGTTCTCGCGGTCTTCCTCTCCATGTAACGCAAATGCGGGTTAGCTCCATCAAAAAGTCCTCCACGAAGGCAAATTTCTCCCAATACTCGATCCAGGAGTTTCCTTGTCTTCAGGATTGGGTTGAAAATTACGAGGCTACGTAGCTGAACATTAGTAGTCGTAACCCCAAAATAAGGTCGACTGTTCAACAACAGCTATTAAAAAAATGTCCAAAAAGTAATACACTTAACTGCTTATTAAATTATATAGCAATTATTATCAATATAATATTTTATTTTGTTTGTAGCTCTTTATACCAACTGTATAGTATATCAGTTAGCGTTATAAAAGCAATACTCCGTTTTATACTCCGTTGTGAGTTACGAAAAGTCCGTTGTAGTATAAGATTTAAGTAATCTTTTGCGACTCAAATTTACAAGGCTACGGAGTTGAACATTAGTAGCCGTAAACCCATTAAGTTGGGTCGGCTGTTCAACGACGGTTATAAAATAAAAATATAAAAAATATCTTTACTCTATATTTTTGTTAAGGTATTTTCTTAATTTTTATAACGTTTTAAAATTCATTCATTCTTTATATTATATTTTTATTTTATGTTTTTATTTTTATTACATATTTTTTTTTATTTCTTTATTTTTTTAAACAGCCATTTTTTTTTTACTGATGATAGGGAAAAACAACTATTTATTGAATGAGATAAATAAAGTGATATTTATGAATTGTTTTCTTGAACCTTTGCACCAATTATCTGTTTGAAATGAAAATAAAATGTTGAGAAGCTTCTTAAAAATTGACTGGATGAATAACATATTCAGATTTCTTAAAAGCATATGTATAGTCATTATATTTCTAATAAAACTGATGACTTTAACAAACAAATTATTATTTATCATTTGTATCTGCTGTCGTTGAATGACGTGGCTTTTTTTTTCACATTAATTTCATTTTCAAAAAGAATTACGCACCTACCGATGTACTTCTATTTAAACTACTAGTTTTTTTGGTTTTTTTTTTTTTTTTTTGAATAACTTTATTTTTTTTTACATTAGTTAGACCTCCTACTAGTTACCTGGATTCATTACTCCTTTTTGCATTGATACCAATGCGAAGCTTGTAAACAATGATCAGGCCCATTCACATAACATAAAGACGAAGAAAATGATGCTTAAAAGGAAGGAAGTATCATATCAAAAGATAACAATCTCTGTAACTAATTTTTGATCCTAAATTCATTTCGTTATTCTTTTCTTCTTCTTTTTAATTATTTATTAGTATTTTTTTATTTTTTTTTTAGCATGTAACAGTAGTTGAAAAAATTACCCTTACACATTTATATTTTATTTATCATTCAATTTAGGGTTATATTATTATGTGGGTAGAAAAAAAATTCTTTCCATTAAGAGTGTTTTAAATATTTCTTTTTCATGTCAATGATAAAGTAATAGTAAAGGAAATATTTATTTAACTTTAAACTATTCAAAGAATTACGGTAGACTTGAACTCACGCAAAACTTATATTTTAGTTTGAAAAAAAAAAATTTTTTATTTTTTTGGAAAATACAAAAAATACATATTTTTATTCCTTTTTTTAAGGAAAAAATCAAACTAAGAAACTTTTCCTTCGTATGAAATTCCTCAATTACTTAATCAATAATAATTTAATATTTTTAAAGTTTGAATTATTTTTATTGTACGTTAGTACCCTAATGTACGAAACACAAACGGACCGAGAGAATTGACCGGACCGAGAAAAGATGGCCAATGAATCGAAAAATCGGTTAGTTAACGTTAATTTTGGAATATTTTGAAATATATGAAGAAATTGAGTTTGTTCTGCTTCTATTTAAAATAAAAGTTAAATTGCGTCACAGAGTGACATGTGTAAATTAGAATGTGATTACAAACATTTTCAAATCTGTATTATTTTGTTATATATTTATTAATATTACTAAACTTTTTATTTCCTTTATAATTTTCTTTCAAATACAGATAATATCCGCCATTTTTTAATGGCAGTATAGCTATTGCCCTGATGTTCCGAAAAATATCTCCCCCACTATTCTGCAGACTTATGGCAATAGCGCTACTTTTCAGAAAATAATCCGAGTATTTGACCTTAAATAAACATCAGTGTAACGTAAACCAAGTAATGGCACTCACATCCCTTGAATTTTCCGAGTGTTAAAAATAAATGGCTATTATGAATAACAGCTGTTTCCCAATGCACTAATGTATTTTCCTCATTCTCTCATAAGAAAAGACTTAATTAACTAAAAACTTGTTATAAGAAGAAAAACATAATCCCATAGCAATCATGTAGGCCATGATAATCAAATTTAAAAAATAGGTAGGAAAAGGTCACGTGAATGAAACCAACTATATGATTGGTCAAAATTCGATTCGGTACAATATCAAAATGAACATCATCGTGTCGACTGATCGATGCAATAGACATTCCGTTTCTTTAAAGGTAGTAGTAGTAATTAACTTACTTCATACAGTAAAACAGTTTAATGGGGACCGATACCACTCACCCTTGGCCCTTCACAAGATGATCAAAGTTCTCACCCACCCGCTCACTGACCGCAGCCAGTGATGCTTGACTAAAGAATATAGAGACCCTCTATATTCTTTGGCTTGATTTCTGTGATTAACTGAGAAGGTGACTTGCGGGACATTTCTTAACGGAATTGAGACATTACTGTTGCCACCAACGCGAAACAAATTTAGTTCTTTTTGTGAGGTTACATTAGAGATTTATATGGATAGTTTTTAAACCGATACATTGAGAATTCATTTAACAGTTAATGAATGATTTCATTATAAATATAGTTCTTTTTTTATCGGAAAAAAAATACAGTCGCGAGTACTTACTAAATATTACGAATATTAAGAAAGATGGAATTAAAGAAATTTGAATTTTATTTCAAAATTTTCCTCTTATAGTCCTTAGAAAAGATAAAATAGTAAAAAAAAAAAAAAAACTACAGGTTATGTAAATTTTTTTTAATAAAAAAATAGAATAAGCTCCTTTAGTTGTTTTGGTGTCTCTTTTTTATAAAAGAAATATTTTCGTTGTTAATTGACTGTTTACAAACAAAAAATGAATCCATTTGAATTGTGATATTCCTGTTACCTCTAACACGAAACAAATTCAGCTCTTTTTCTGAAGACATGTTTAAGATTCATATAGATAATTTCTTAACAAATTGCATTAATACTTCCTTTAAAGTGTAATGAATTATTTTATTATAAGTTATATATTATTTGTTTCTTTATCGGTAAAGGAAAAAAAAATACAGTTGCGAGTATTTAAAAAATATTTCGAATGTTAAGAAAGATGGAAGTCAAAAATTTCAAGCCATATTTTAAAATTTTTCCCCAATAGGCCAAGGAGAAGATAAAATTGAAAAAAAAAAAACAGTACAGATTATGTAATATTTTCTTTGAATGAAAAATAGAAACATCCCCTTTAGTTGTTTAGTGACACTATTTTACAAAAGTAATATTCACCGTAGTGTTATCTACCACTACAAAAATATAATTCCAGTTCACTAGTACGCCATATTAACTTGAATTGAGGTACCTTTTGATAGATGAAGCTTGGCATTGTCTAAAGGTCTTCCCCACATTGGTGACCCTGACGTGATATGAACACGACTACTACCATGGATGGTCCACCCACATTGAACAGTTGGCTTGCTATTTGTGACTGCGTCATCGTCCTCCTCGCGCTTCTCAGTCTCATTTATACACAACGATCCTGCACTCACTCGACTGCTATTGGCAACACAGGAGTGACCATACACACAACTATGATATTAACACAGCTCTCCCGGCTACTCACAGAACAGCAATGAATCAACTAGTGGTATCCGTTCATCGAATTCTATCACAGATATAATTCTGGTGGGAGAGTACTGTAGTGTATCTACCACTACAAAAATATAATTCCAACTCACTAGTATATAAGACATATTAACTCGATTCTATCTTGAGGTACCTTTTGATAAATAAAGGTTGATATTGTCTAAAGGTCTTCCCCACCTTCACATTGACTGCTCATGCTTACAAACAAAAAATGCATCTGTTATGTTTGTGATTCAATAATCATTCCACTTTATGCTGCATTTTAAGTATAACGCTATACTTTTATTGATAAATGCAAATGTGTAATGGAAGATATTTAATAAGAGACAAAAACAAAATGGGAAACTAAAACAAAATGGGAAACAAAATGGGTTCGGAACAAAATGCTTTATATATTTTTAATGCATTAATTGCAATGTGAGCTCATTGATGTGTCGGAGAGTGAAAAAGGGGCAAGCATCTTTTTTCTCAAATGAATCGATAAATTAATAAAATAAAAAACGTACTTTTAAAAAAGACTTAGTTAATGTAATTAAATACGGGTATTTTACCTTATTAGGAATTTGAATCAAGCTTAATGAGTGCTTTTTGCTCCGAACTCTGAATTCAAGCTTTACGCTGTACTGAAGTCAAAACATCTTTCTAATGATATAAAATACCGCCAGAAAATGCAAAGTTGTTTGTAAAAATAATAAAAAAAATAAAAAAAAACACTGCTCTCTTTTTTTTTTTTAATTACTTTCATTTTTATAACTAAACGAGAGGATTCTATAACCATCGTTGAACAGCCGATCCAATTTTGGGTTTACGACTACTAATGTTCTATTCCGTAGCCTTGTAATTTTGAACACAATCCAGAAGACAAGAGAACTCCAGGATCAAGTATTGGGAGAAGGGTTTTCTTTCAGGCGAACTTTTGATGGAACTAATCTGCATTGGCGTTACAAGGTGAGGAAAACCACGAAAACCTTCCACGATTAGCCTGGCGTCAAGGCTCCATTTTGAACATTGCTCTGATTTATGTTCTCCAGTAAAGTATGTATGTCTTCTAAAAGTATTTACTAAATTTTGAAAGTAGTTTGTAGTCGCTACATTTAAAAAAAGTAGTTTTAGTTTTAGTCAAAATTACAACTGTTATAAAGTAGCTGAAGTTGCAGTTAACTACAAAGAAAATGTAGTTTTTCTAACCAATGTTTTTGACTTTATACTTTGACGTTGCATTTTGCATAAGGACATTGACTATGTTACACCCTGTTCCTCATAAAAATCAATGCATACAATAATACAATTTAAGAGCTCAGGAGAAGAACGTGTTGCATCATGTTTAGGAAGACTTATGAATTTAAAATTTAAGACTTCATAGGTTTGTATGATACGTGTTTCATAAACATTTACCTCATTTTTGGAATATTATAAAGTTTAATTTATCTTTTAATTCTATATTAGTTTAATTCTCTAATAAACACGTTTTTTTTTTTTCTCTAGACTCTACAAATTTGTAGGTTTTAGGGCGAAGTAATGATAAATGTTCTCAAATTGATTCAAAAAACAATTTAGACTGTAAAAAAAAAACAAAAAAAAAAAAACAGACCGGTATTACTCATGCATATTTCTAGTATGTATAAGTTAGTGCATACACATTTCTTGTACACGTATTTTTCATTTCAATCAAACCTGCGACTGGGTCAATCACGAAACTTTCTTACAACATTTTAATCATTTTTTCTCCTATTTTAATAAACTAGAAATCTGAAAAGTACTTGTTTCAAGCTGTGAACTGTTATGTGTTGTAAAAACAAACCAAGGATTGATATAACCAGGTAATACAATATAAAAATACAAATTTTATAAATATAAATCGCGAATTTACGACTCGTCTACGAAAAAAAATTCTGGTAAAATTAAAGTACTGTATAGTAATAACATACCTGACAAAAAAAATTCATAGTTCTGGTTAATAAGAACAAAATATACGGTATTTATACCATTCATTTAGTAAGTTTAAAAATTTCCAGGAAATTCCGATTTTTTTAAAATTAATGTTCTTACTACCATACATTTAGTTAAAAAATACAAAACTGATAGGTAAATTTAACAGAATAAGTGGTTTTTATGCCATGCTCTAAGGTATCATGACGAAATTACCAAACATTACCACACTCACCAAATTTTATCACACATAATAATATTATATTTTATTGATAATTTTACCAAAATCGCAGTGCATCATTAATAGTTACCAAACTATTTAGTGTTCCCATAGAACCAGAAACACGGGGAGCCAATTTCAGGTAGTTTTGACCATACTTATTTTCTCAGGGTATTATTCGAAAGATCCTTTTTGGCATCGGCAAAACAAGTACTTCTCATTCAAGTCTCTCTCCCCATAACTTATCGGTGTATCAAAAACATGACTTAAATAGCGAGTAAAATGGTGCTAAGAACCATCTCACGAGAAACCCCCTTACAAATTTCCCGGTGGGGAATCTTTTTTGTTTCTTTTTTTTTCTTGCGAAAACCTTTACTTTTTTTTATTGGAACTTATTTTACTGACTACTGAAAACTACGCGCAGTATTTAAGTTTTTTATTTCTTTTAAATAAATCAAAACAATAGAACTTATGCAGTTAGTCTTAACAAATTATACTTTAATGTTGTTTAGATATTTCTTTCATTTCCGAAAATAATTCTTATATTGTTTCTTTGAGCCTATTGAAATTGTTTTCCTGTTAATTAATGCATATTGAAATACTCAAAAATTTATTAACATCAATTAAATAAGGAAAAAAGGTTTAAATTTAAAAAGAGAAATATATACTGTTTGAAATTACTTATTAAAAAAGACTAATTCTATGATTTTACTGATTAAACATTTCTTAAGAGGAGGTTACAATATAAAAAAAATACCCAGACTTGTATGTTTTATATGTTATGAGAAGAGAGATTAACAAAGAAAATTTTAAAAAAATATAAAGTTTTATTTATTGCGCATAAGCTGCAAATACATAGAACTCATAAAATAAGTTAAAAATATAGGGAAAAGATTTTTTTAAAAAAAAATGTAAAGATTTCTTAAAAGAGAAGAAGAAGAAATTATTAAAATAAAGCATTTCAAAAAATATATTTAAAATTTTGTTAAAAAACTAAGAAAATAGAAATTAAAAAGTCAGAAAACAAAATAATGAAAAGATATCTCATCAGCTCAATTTTTTGCTTAATTTGATCTATTATTGTTTCGATTTTTTAGTGTTTTTCACTCTATGGTATTGATATACTTTGCTTTGGTTGTATTAATACAATATTAGAAAGCACTCTTTTTTTCAGATGTAATTGTGTAAGCTGATGAGGAGATTATATCTTTTCCTTATTTTGTTTCCCGTCTTATTACTATTCATTTCTTTAAATCTCTTTAAAATTTAAAATTGTTTTTAGAAATGTTTTATTTTAATGTATTTTTTTCTTCTTATTCTCTTTTAAAAAATCTTTAGATTTTTTTTCCTTGTTTTCTGTATATTTTAACCTATACTATTATATATATATATATATATATATATATATATATATATAATATTGCACTGCAAAATGATAATACATCGTTTTAATTAGGAATGGAAAAAGGAGAAAAGAATTTAATTGAAATTCCCAAAAGTCCTTACGCATAGAAACTCCCCTGAAAGTAAAAGGTTTTCTCTTAATCACTGCAGCTCTTTTGTTTAATATATTAATATACATCCGAAGAGAAGGACAGACAGAACAGAAAAATCAATTACACCCGTTTCAAAGACGGGGTTCGAACCTGCGATCTTCCTGATACAAGACCAACTGCTTGACCACCATACACTCCGGTAGGCTTATTTTGTAACTTAATTCTTGACCTTGTCTTGTCTTGACCTTCCAGTTTCATCAATCTAGTCACAATGCCCTACAACAAGGTTTCGAGTTAAGGAAACATTTTCGTCCTATATTTGAGAGTTCTCTTTGTGTTACAAATCACGTGATTTCGTGACAAAATAATTCTCAAAATTAACGAAATACAGCTGCTGAATCGTCAAGAGTGCTGCTCCTGATAACACAAATAACATTAGAGCTGCTGAAAAAAATTTTTATTGAGGAATGACTGTTATTTTAGAATATAAAGGTTCCAAAAATATTTGTTCTCAACTGCCCTGAGTGATAGACTTACATTTCAAATAGAAATTAAAAAATCTCGAAATATTCCAAGAGACAGTACTAAAAATATTTGAAAATTTTTTTTATAACTATGTTTGAGCAAAATACATTGCATATTTAAATGTTAAAATTATTTTTTTTTTTTTTTGATTTTGTCCTTTGAATTTCTTAATTTAATTGTATTGTCACAAAAGAAATCTTTTTTTTTTTTTTGTTACGAATTTAAAATACAGCAATAATGAATAAATGCTACGAAATTTGGTTTCTTCCGCCACAGAAAATTATGATAATTGTTTCCTACACTTTGATGGGCGTCGCTCAAATATTGCGTTAGCTCCTAACGGGGGACTGGGGGGTTTGCGATTTGCTTATTTTTGCTGATAAGGAGGAGGAGGGGTATGATAAATAAGTATGTAAAACATTAAATTCTCTGTATTTTCATTTTTAAAAAAAAAAAAAATAATAATAATAAAAAAAACCCCACGTGGTATAAATTCGGGTTAAGAAAAATTGGAGAAAAAAATTTCGAAGAGTTCTAAGGTCAAGAATTATGAACACACTAAAAAAGCACTAAGTGTTTTTAAGGAATATTTTTCTCTAAATTTTATAGAATGAATAAAATGTATATCTTGTTTAATGCTTACGTAAGTAACATCTTTTAATTTGAATTGAATCCTAATTGCCAGAGAAAAAAAGTCACAGTTAAAACAAAAACAATCGGTAGTATTGCACCATTCTTACGTAAACATGGAAGGGGGTTTGTGAATTGCTTATATTTGTAGACAAGGGTGAATCATTATAGTATTGTCGAAAATATGCTTACGTAATGATTGAACAACCTTTCGGACAAAATAGCCTTGATAGGAAAACAAGTTGAGAGGATAAAAATAAAGCAGTCGGAGAACAAAATCCAATAATTTGATTTTAAATATAATATTTCTTCCTAAATGTATTTATTTTTGACATCTTTCGGGTGACGACTAACCAATTTTTTTTCCGTATTTTTTAGATTCTTTAATTGACCAGAGCCTTAAAAGGAATATTATTGCAATGATAAAAACAAAAATGATTTGATTTTCGATTGTCTCTCTAAATTCAATTGCTCCTGAGAAACAGCCTTAAAAACCAAAAGAAAAAACATTATTTAACTTTAAATGGTATATATTACTAAATTCACTCGTGACTGCTAAACTATTTTTTACAACTTAAAATTCGTGAGGCTACAATAGCCTAACCAAAAAAAAAAGGTTTAAAAATGGCCTTAATAAAATTTTATTTTAAATTGTCTTTCTTATTTCTAATGACTTTAAGGGGATAACTATATATATATATTTTTTAAATTTTGAAATTAATTGGGAAACAACAACCTTATAAGGAAAATAATTGGAGAAGATTTTTAAAAAAAAATGAAGAATCTCAGAAACAAATTTTTGAAAAAAAGATTGTTTTTTTCTTCAGCCTCTCTTACTGAATTCACTTACTCCTGACTACTTTTTAGATGCGAAATTAGCTTACCTTTTCATTTTCATTATCCTTTTTTCGTCAATTTTTCTAAAAAAAAATTATAAACATATCCAAGTACATTCATATACATAAAACTTCTATTCAATAATAATATAAAACTTTATTAAAGCAGCATTTTTTGCACTCTTTTCACACTCATTCAAGAACCACACACACAGAACTCATTTAAAAAATGGCACACACAATTATGACGAATGAACGTTGAATTTCCAGTTAATATTTTAACATCGCCCCCTATTCTAATACAAATGCGCCAACGTAAAATAGGATGGCGAGAATTGGCTGAAACCGAAACCTCGGGATCGTACGCCTTCCTCCATCCAATCGTTACTCTTGCACGTACGCACTCTTTTTACCCGCCCCAAGTTTAACCCTCAAAATCGTATCACCAGCTCTTTCTATTCATTTCGTATTGTTTATTTTTGAGGTGACTTCCAATGCCCTCAGGTTCTGCACGTAGGCCAAATTTTTACCTACAAATGCCCCTCAATATGGAGCAGGTGGGGAAAAAAAAATTCCCAGACAGGAATTTTACCTATTTTTTTTTATGATTTATCTAAGATCAATGACATTGTTACCATAAATTGATAGAAAAATATGAATAAAAGCTTTGAAAATTAAAATATATTTAATAATCATGAGATATATTAATACACAAACTCATATTATTTCATTAGCATCTTCGTAAAACCACTTATCCTAATCAACAAAATTAATATAAACCAATAAATTTGGCGATCAACACTTTGACGAATTTATTGATTCCTGTAATGGACAACACATAGAAAAGACACGAATATGGATGTCACACCTAAATTGATTAGAAACAATGTTAAATATACTTATATTACATTGTTATTATACGTTGTTTTTAAATATATAATTTAGAACAACGTAAAAATGCTTGTAAATTTCTTTGAAAAGTGTAGATTAAAAATAATGTAAAAATGCTTATAAATTTATTTGAAAAATATAGATTATAACAATGTAAAAATGCTTATAAATTTCTTTGAAAAATGCAGATTAAAAAGATGTAAAAATACCTATAAATATATTTATGGCTCACATAATTATTGAAAATGTGTGAAACACTTTTCATAAATTTCTCTTGCCTATTTTTTATTTTTTTTTCTCAAAATTAATAATTTACAATCGGAATGTATACTTTTATTTTGTATACAATTGGTCCTGAAAAAGAATTGTACACTTTAAATACGTCCATCTCAAGACAAATCGTGATTCAGGCCTGCGGTTCCCAATTGATTATCTGCGGAACGGTCGGTGTGAGCCTGGTGCGGAATTCGTATCGAGCAGCCATCGCTGGGGTTTCGAACCCGGTTCACCTCATTGGAGGGCGAAAGCTCTATCCCCTGAGCCACCTCGGCTGAAATCAGATCGTTATGTATTTTACAATAATTAATAGACTTTTGTTAATTAAAATGTTATGGATTACTAATGAAACTTATTCAATAAAACTCGGGGTTCCACAAAAGTTGATCACCTAAGGTTCCGTGTCCGAAAGAAATTGGGAACCACTGATTTAGGCTTTGTCCTGATGATGTTGGCTAATGTCTGAATAGCTTGAATAGCATCAATTCAATAACAACACTAGTAATTAATTAAAAATATATTTTTTTCTTTTAGAAAATTTATATTGTGAATAAAAGTAGTTTCTTCAGAATTTCTATTTCTTAAAAGGGTACCAAAGTCGTTGTTTACTCAATCGTGTGCCTACTTTAAAAAAATAAGATCTTTAAGATAATTAGAATCTATAAGAATCTTTAAAATAATTTTGGATAAATACAAAACTGTGGCATAATTAATTCGGGAGAAAAAAAGAACCGGATAAAAAAGCACCAAAATACAGAGCCTGAAAAAAATGCTCAGAAGAAGAGCGAGGAAATACCTATTTTACAAATAAACTTTCATCTGCACTGAACATCACATTTTGACTAAGTGTAAAAAATCATGGACATAATTATGATAACACCAAATATTTAAATAAAATGTAAATGTTTTTACAAAGAGAGAGAAAACTAAGAAACTATAAAAAACAGAAGAATTATTATTGTTTATATTAAATATAACATTATTAATTTACTTCCTTTGAAATATGTACTACTAAAGCATAAATTATAATTGATTTAGTTTTAACATTTTACCTACCTTGCCAGTTTCAAAAATCAATCATTTTAAAAAATCGAAATAGAAGTTTCACTTAATTTCTTTTCTAGTGTAACTTATTTTTTCTAGAGCTGTTTTGACATGCTGCTATTTCTTTAGTATAGTTTCTTTCTTTCTATTTTTTTTAACATTAAATAAGCATGGTATATAGTAGGAAATTTGTTAATTTTAAAAAAGTATTTACAATTGTTGTTTTTTCGATTCAAATAAAGTGCTTCATACCTCTGAGATTTCTTTTATTAATTTATTATAATTTATTTAGACAGATTTTTGTTGTATTTCTCTACGTATCATAAAAAGACAATTCGCGGTTTTTCATTGGACAGAAAAATCTCATATGATATAATTATTTATGCTTATAAACGAAAATCCAGCTGTCACATCAACATGAAATTAAAAAATAAAATTATCGCGATATTTCCCAGCAATATATAGGTATCATCCATTTTTAATATTATTGTCTGTCATTATTACGTTTTTGATTTTGATTATTATTCAAAATTAGAGTACTTAAAATAAAAATATTTTTATTTGAATGTTTTTAGTTTAGTAAATAATAATTGTCTTTTATTAAAAAAGTAACTTTGTGATATTACCCTATTATGCATGTATTTTTTAAAAAAAGATATATAGTTACCATTTCCAATTATCAAACTGTAATTAAATTACATTTGCTTCTTAAAAAGGTAAATTTAGTTTTTAGTACCTTATATTTATCGTTATAATTACTTTTATTTAAAATTGTGCTCAGTTAATGCATGGAATTTAAATAGTGATTTTACGCACTATTTCAAAATTCAAAGAAATATTTCTCTTTTCGCACTCTTTCTAAATAATCTCTTTGGTGAAAAATATTTGTCTGTTATTAGTAACTAAAAACTAAATTAGAGTTTGGATAATAAGTTTATGAATGAAGTTGCAATGGTAACGGAGCTAATTGATTACGTATAATTTTATTTCTAATAGTGTCGGAAACTAAATATGTGAAACCAAATCCGTATTAATGCAATTAAAAAGTTTGTATCTTATTAAAATTTTTTATATTTTATATGTACACTGTTTAAAAAAATTCCTGCTCAAATTACGGTATAAAGTACTGGCATTTTGGGAGCATCATCTGTAAAATCCATTTTTACCATAAAATGTTATACTGTAATTTTTACAGTAATATTTAGTTAATGAGAGAGATTCTACGATAATTACCACTGTAAAAATTACGGTATATCAGATTTTTTGTTCCGAAACATGTTCAGGTAAAAATGGATTTTACTTTAAAAAGTACCGGCGCGCTGAGTGCCGGTACTTCTCCATAGCCGAACTTACTTTCCATAGGGACAGGTACTTTTCCATAGGGACCGCTGAAATGTATGGAATTACAGCAATGAATGAGTAGGGATAGGGAAGAACGATCCAGTTCGATCCGGATCAATCCAAAAGAAACCAGCTAGAACTGTTCATTAATCATAGTCTCGGGGTCCAACCGACTGATAAAAAGAAAGTGACGTACGTAATTTTAAATGCAAGGGACCAATATCTTTTCTTCAACTCCTCGAAGAGGAAAAATGAAAAGGTGCAAGTTTTGATATCTTTAAAAGTACAATTTAGTTTACTTACATTTTAAGTAACTTGTTACCTTTCCATTTTATAAAAATTTCAAATAAATAAAATAATAACAAACACGTAATATTTGAATCGCCACACATTTTCCTATTTCCAATGTAAGGTATAATTACAAAATATTGTCTTTAACAGTTAAAGGTAAGTACACGTTTACATATAATAGTTATACTACAATAATTTTTAATACAATTTCAATAGAAACTCTTAATGTCATTTTTAATTTCACTGAATTCAATGGTGGCCATTAAATTCATATACCGAATATACTTGTTACCATGAATGACCGAAATCAAGAGAATGTCGACTTTCACCGGTGAATGTCAACAATCACAATCTCATAGTCGCTTTGATGCATGTCCGAAATATTTGTTCTATCCGACTTGATATTAATTTATTCGTTGATATTATTATATATATTCGTATAGCAAATGTATGCCGGGCAGTGCCGCTGAACCTTAAACAAACATTGATGTAGGGCATACCGGGCAGTGGCACTTAACTAGGCCTAGTATATATATTTCGGGCATTTATCAAAGCGACTATGTGATTGTCAGCATTCACCGGTGGAAGTCAACAACCACCAATATCAGTCATTCACAGTAACATCAATATATATACATCAATATATATACATCAATATATAACATCAATATTATATTCATACAGTAACTCAATATATATTCATTTTAGCCAATATCATTATTAAATTTACTCTTAATTTCGTCATAAAATATACACGTTAAAAAGATAACAGTACCTTTAATCACCAGAACTGTAGCGATAATTTCCAATAACTACTGACCACCAACCTTGGTTGCTATAAAATTATTTAATATTATAACTGTCGTTGGACAGCCAACTAAATTTTCAGTTTACGACTACCAATGTTCAACTCAGTATCCTTGTAATTTTGAACCCAATCCAGAAGACAAGGGAACTCCTGGATCAAGTATTGGGAGAAATTTGCCATCGTGGAGGACTTTTCGTTGGAACTAGCCCGCGTTTGCGTTGCATTGAGAGGAAAACAACGAAAACCTTCTGCGGTAAGCCTGGCGACAAGGGGACTCTAATCCATAATCCATCTACCACTGAGGATATTTTACGTCAGCGCTGTGGTCGGTGCGAGCCGGATGTGGAATTCGTATCGACCAGCCATCGCTGGGATTCGAACCCAGTTTGCCTCATTGGCTCTATACATTTACTTATAATGACTATACTGCAATCATTTTTAATTCAATTTTAATAAAATTCGTTTAAAGTCATTTTTAATTTCACTGAATTGAATGGAGACCATTAAATTCACATACCGCAATTTGCCAATATCGTTACTAAATTTACTCTTAATTTCGTCATTAAATTTACACATTGATACATATTAAAAAGATAACAATACCTTATATAACCAAAACCGTAGTGATAACTACTGACCTTCAAACTAAGTTGCTATAAAATTAGACTGTTACGTAAATACGTCAAATTTAATGAATTGAAGATAATTTGGGGTTTAATAGCAAAAGGTCTATAAAAGGACATGCCGTGCCAAACATATTGTTATGAAACAGATCAAACGTCAAGTACTATAAATTTGTGTTATTACCTGCTTAAAATACATGAAATACGTCGAACAATACTATCAAATTTAATGAACAGCTGGGTCATTAATAACAGGTCATTACATTTTACTGTCTGCCTCAATATAAACTACTACACACATTTTGTCTATATAGTTCAGATTGATAGTAATGTTACGAAGACGTACAAATAATTGCTGGTCTATCCTGTGCAACTGAGATGGATAACATAAAATGAGGAAAATTTCCCAAACCTAAAATATCAAAAAAATATTAATTTCATTAATCGAACATGAAATAAAATATTAAACGAAGCTCGCTTATACTTCCCTAATCTATATATATTCATCTTATTTGGCACCATAAACTCAGGTGTTTCTCTATCTATTGGCAAAATTAGTTATTCTAATTATTTTTATTAGGTTGCCTCAGTAACAATAATTTAAGTAGTGTTGAATAGTTAGTTAAACGTTAAGTATTTATTCTGAATAATTTTATATTTTTAAAGAAATATAAACTTATTTACAAGGTAATTATGTAGATTTATTTTGGATCCCTTATAAAATGGCTGCAAAAATTTTAACATAAATGAAATATAAGCATAAATGGAGCTATGGTGTCATATCATAATGCCATGCCAATTATTGGTGACGGATTTGTCTTTTTCGAGCAATAGCTCGCACACACACACATAGGTGGTTGTTGATTTCCACCGGTGAATCTTGACAATCGCACAGTCGCTTTGGTAAATGTCCGAAAGTTATACTAGGTCTAGTTAAGTGCCACCGTCAGGTATACATTTGCCCGGTATACCCTACAGCTACACTGATGTTTTTTAAAGTTCTGTGCCACTGCGCGGTATGCATTTAAACGGTATTCCGAACGCTGATTTGCCATCCTTTTGTGAGCTGCTAATTTCAAAAGGCACACAATGTTTTATTATTATAACATATTCTGAACTTAATTTATAGGTTTATGCAGCAAGATACAGATAAATCTGCTTGATCAGTTTTATGTGTTGTTGCAAAAACGGATTGTCTAAAAAATAATGATTTTTATTATATTATGTTCTTGACATAATTCAAAATAATTTATTTTGGTGCAGCTTTTGTTGTTTGAATGTCAGAAGCTATTCATAGTATTTAAATTTTAATATTATGACATGTATGATGTTTCAAATTTTATAAAACAATAAAATGTTTTTTTTTAAATAAACGAGCAAAAAAAAAAAAATTTTTTTTTTCTTCAGAAAACGAGAGTTGAAATTTAATTACATAAATTTCTGTCCAATAATTTACGTGACATGAAAGTTGCAAATCTTTAATGAAAAGTGTTACTCTCTATCATATTGATTTCAACATTGTGCGACAATATTTGTATTTCCCTCAGTTTTGAATATCAATATTTACCATGAAATATGAGGTTATCATTCGATTTGAAGTAGCACATGCAAACTCATAATTTGACCCGTGTGACAAATATTTTTATGTAATTGGTGAGTATCAAATGAGGGCTATATTTAAAGTTCTTTTTATTTTTAAACAAATATTTTCATTGGAGAGAACCAATCGTAATTTTTTTATTAGAATCCTTTATCTTATGCTCGGGAACTAAATAAAAATCATGATTATTTTAAACCAATGAATTCCATTTTTAGAAAAAGAATTCTAAACCACCCAGAATGGCCTACGTGAGAATGTGAAGTTCCCCTGTTCCTTTATCACCCACAGTTAAAGCTTGATAAATTGCCCTTTCAATGACCATAACAGAAGACTACAAAGCCTGATGGTGGTGAAAATCTTGTATTTGATAACAAAAACGTGTTTACATTTGACGCATGCCTGCTCCATGTAAAAGAAGGGTTACATTTGTAATGATATGTTTTGAAACGATTTATCTCTAACGGTGTGACAATGGAATTAGCTCTGATTCTTTCTTACATTGACAAAATGGGTAATCATTCATTTTAAAATAATAAATTAAAAAATATTCTGGAAATAACTTTATTTCAACACTTCCGAACACAAAATTTTATATTCCAGCCTAAATTTGGTTATTATTGGAGCAACGATAAAAATAATAATAAATAAATAAAATCTAAACAAGAGATAAAAACATTCTCGGAGATAAACCTGAAAATAACCCCTCACCACTTATGTGGCGAAAAAAATTGGCGACTTAAATTAAATAAACAACCTCTCACTTTCACCCCATTTTTTTAACAATTGTTTAATGATATAAGTTCATCAATCTGGAAAGAGACTCTGAAAAACAGGAATTTCTTTAAAATGTCCAATGTCACCATACAAAATATTGATCCTCTGAATACATCAATTTCGTGATGGATTCTGAAGGAAAGATTCATGTTTTGAAGAAGATTTCTATAACAATTAACGTATTTCAAAGCTATAATGTTACCGTGAATGATCGAAATCAAGAGAATGTCGTTTACAACCGGTGAATGTCAACAATCACATAGTCGCTTTGGTGAATGTCCGAAATATTTGATATAACCGATTTGATATTAATTTATTCGTTGATATTGTCGTATTTATTCGATATTTTATAGGATAGATCAGGAGAAACATCAGTCTTCGGAGTACCGGGTAGTGGCACTTAACTAGACCTAGAATATATTTCGGACATTCACCAAAACGACTATGTATGTGATTGTTTAAATTCACCAGTCGAAGTCAACAGCCACCAATTTCGGTCATTCACAGTAACATATACCTTAAATGTATTTGGCCTGTCCAATTATTTTTAAATAAAAGTTCTTTATAGCCAGTATGTTTAACTAAATTTTGTATATATTTATATTATTTTTATTGTTGAATTAACTTTTTATAATAGTAAATTATTTCCGGAAATTTTTATTTTTTATTTTTAAATATCATTTAATCCAAGCTGAAAAGAAAAAAGTGTGCAAAAAGTAGCTATTAAGTTAATTAATTTTTTTAAAATTAATTATTTAATCTCTCAACTCACAAGTTTGCACGACTAAAAATTTTATTCAATTATTTTGTGTTTGACAAATATAACAACCGATTCACTGTAGATATTGCTATGTCATGTTGTGCGTCATCATAATTTGCATTTATTTCTAAATGTATTGCTTTGAAAATCAAATCATTGCAAATTACCATTAAATGTTTATTAAATTTTTTTTAAAATTTATTACAATTCGCATTCATTTTCTGGTAAATACTAAGACTCAGCAGAAAATGCTTAATAACATGCTTAATTTCCAAAAATACGATGACTCGTGGCAGGTTGCTAAGATTTAAAATAAGGTCCGATTTAGTGATGTGGAAATTTTAATGCAATCACACATAAAATCATAAAATCAATAGTAAAATAAAAATTTTAAAAAATGACGTTTTTTCAAGCAAATTTAAAAATATATATTTCGCTTTTTGTCAAACCTTAAACGAGAACCGTAGGATGCATAACTTATAAACTTTTGTGAGAAAAGGAGTTATATTTGTTGTCTTTATAATGCAATCACACATAAAAATCATGCAATAATAATAAAATAAAAAAAATTTCAAAACTTATGTTTTTTTCAAGTAGATTGAAAAAAGAAAATATTTACTAAATAAAAGAAAAGAAAACCGGGCAAATGTATACCGGGCAGTGGCACTGAGCCTTAAAAAAACATCAGTGTAGGATATACCGGGCAAATGTATACCGGGCAGTGGCACTTAACTAGACCTAGTATGACTAGACCTTTGGTAAATGTCCGGAATATATACTAGGTCTAGTTAAATGCCACTGCCCGGTATACATTTGCCCGGTATATTCTACACTGATGTTTTTTTAAGGTTCAGTGCCACTGCCCGGTATACATTTCCCCGGTATACCCTACACTGATATTTTTTTAAGGTCAAGTGCCATCGCCCGGTATATATTTGCCCCATACTCCAATCCTTGGCCAAAGAATAAGTGAGCGTGCTCTTTGTTCGCCAAGCTCCAAACACTGATGTTTCTTCTAATCTGTCGTCAGTAAGTATTAAAATATCGAATAAATGTAATTATATCCACGAATAAATTAGTATCAAATCGGATGTAATAAATATTTCGGACATTCACCAAAGCGACTATGTGATTTTGACGATTCAGAAATTTATTTTCGACTTTGCCAGCTAATTTTAGGCATTACATACAATGCCTAGGCATTGTATAGAATACCGGATTTCAAACTTTGCCGGTAATATATATATATATATATATATATATATATATATATATATATATATATATATAAGGGGCTTCCAATGGAACATAGGTCAGCCTTTTTCAGCCCTATGAGCATAAACATAATTATAAAAAATGAATTTCAAAATTCCCATAATCGCGTTTCACAAAGATTTCATGTCTATGATCGGCTGATAACTTAAGAAAAACATCATCTCGTGACACTAAAGATAGAAAAAATAAAACACTAGATTACATATTTAATCAAAATGTTTGAAAAATATCGAAGAAGAAAAAACGAAACAAATACTTCCTTCATAAATGACGATAGCGTGACGAAAAAAATATCTCAATTCCAAAAAAAAAAAAAAAAAAAAAAAAGATATTATAGTTTATTTTTCAAAACTATTTAAGTATCATTGTTTTCATGAGCCTTGACAATGAAAGAACGACTTTTTCAAACTCATAAATCTTCTAGCAGAGCTTGATTAATCAGATATTTCTTAAAATAAAAACATATGTTATTTGAGTGCAGAAAGTTTAACTTTTTTATTTTGTGAAGTTAGAACAAAATAATTTTATTTGCAGATTTTTTTTTTTTTTTTTTTTTTTTTTTTGAGATAGAACGGAAATGAGGATTTTTACTGCTCGCAATAAAACGTTGTAAATAATTTCCACCTGTATAAATCCAATCAAAATGAACTTCAAAGCTGGCAATTTATTTTTAGCTCTTCTAAGTGCTTTTCTTGGTAGTGTAAAAGGACTACTTGTTTCTCAAATGAAAAATCTTGGTGCAATAGAAATCTTCGGTTTACGTAGCTTAGGTACAGTGTTTTATATGCTTCCGATCATCATTTACGGCAACTTTAAACTATGGCATGACTCTAAAAATAATCTAATTCTTCTTTTTCGGTCTATTGTGGGGAACATAGCCGTTATCGGTTATTACTTCGGTTTTGTAAACTTACCGATGGCCGAAGCTTCTCTTCTATTTTATTCAACGCCTTTGTTTACTGTGATCCTAGGACATATATTTTTAAAAGAAGCCTGTGGTATAAAACCGACTTTTTCCGTAGTCTTGTCTCTGACAGGTCTCTTCTTAGTGTGCCTGCCGTACTTTTCTTTCCAGTCTGACAGATATTCGGGCAATGTCCTGATTGGAATAGCTGGATGTGTTATTGGAGCCATTGCCCAAGCTGTTGCACTGGTCATCATCAGGACCATTACCCACATACCGCCCATTGTTGTCAGCTTTTGGTGGGCGTTTGTCGGAGTTTTGTTTGCTGGATGCTTTTGCTTAATAGTGCCACCGAAGATCTGGAGTTGTGGATTAGAATCGACATTCGTCATTTTAATCGCCTTTATTGGATTTATCTGTGAACTTTGTTTGGTTGCTTCTTTGAAATCAACAGACGCTATAGTAGTTTCCATTACCTTGACCGTTGAGATAATGTTTGCGTTTTTATTTCAGATATTTATAAATAAAGAAAGTGCAGGACCATTTACAATATTAGGTGGTTTAGCCATAGTATTGTCTGTTTTGCTACCTCCATTTGTGAATTATTCGTGTTCGAAAAAAGCAGATTTTGAGTTGGAAATGATTCAAAATGAAAATGGATTAGAAAGAACGTCTTAAGCAACTGCGTTCAAAGAATATTTGTTTTAAAAGGCAAGTAATATTATATTGATGTACAGCTAGTGGTTTATTTTATATTTTATATTTTATTTGTAGTATAAACTTTTTAACTTGTTTAAATTATTGCTATTTAGATTTTATTCCTGTCTTGTTGTTTATAGTTTAATATTTGTATCTATTAATTTGAGATTTTGTTAGATAATTTATGTAAGCGAGGTAAATACAGGATATTCAGTAATCACCGCCTTTAATATACTTTAATATATATATATATATAATCTTAATCAAAAATGAAGTCAAAGAATATTCCCATTAGAAAGTGGTGAATTCATATGTAGGCGACGATAAAGTAAACTCACTCTTGAAATTTGGTGAATAACTTGTGAGAAAATTAGGATCAAAAAGAAAAAAAAACAGTATGGTTGTCTTATGAAACTTGAAGATGTTTCTGTTTTAATAATAGCCTCGGAGCCGTGATGGCTCAGGGTAGAGAGTATTCTTCTCCGTATTAGGTGATCCTGGTTCGAATCCCAGCGGTAGCTAGTTTATACGATTTCTGCTCCCGGTTCGCATCGACCATAGTGAGGACGTAAAATATCCTCAGTGGTAGACGGAACTATTTTATAGCAACTTAGTTTGAAGGTCAGTAGTTATCACTACGGTTTTGGTTATATAAGGTATTGTTATCTTTTTAATATGTATCAATGTGTAAATTCAATGACGAAATTAAGAGTAAATTTAGTAACGATATTGGCAAATTGCGGTATGTGAATTTAATGGCCTCCATTCAATTCAGTGAAATTAGAACTGACTTTAAACGAATTTTATTAAAATTGAATTAAACATGATTGCAGTATAGTCATTATAAGTAAATGCATAGAGTCGTAGTGTATAAGTAAATGTATAGAGCCAATGAGGCAAACTTGGTTCGAATCCCAGCGATGGCTGGTCGATACGAATTCCGCACCCGGCTCGCACCGACCAGAGTGCTGACGTAAAATATCCTCAGTGGTAGATGGATTATGGGTTAGGATCCCCTTGCAGTCGGGTCAACCATAGGATACTTTTGTGGTTTTTCTCTCCTTGTCACGCAAATGCAGATTATCTCCATCAAAAAGTTCTCCAGCTAGTTTGTTCCAATGCTTGATCCAGGAGTTAACATCAGTTCTGGCTTGGGTTTAAAATTACAAGGCTACATTGATAGTCGTAAAATCTGAATTGGTTTGGTTGTTCAAAGCTGGAGAAAAATAAAATAATAATAACCTTTTAACTTTTTTTTTTTTAAATGATTTGCAAGATTTCAGTAGCGTTTGTTTTTTTCCATTTTAAAATATTTATTCTTAACCCTTTAGCAGAAAAATTGTTTTACTTCACCTTTGACAAAGATTCTACAAATATATTGTATTAATATATATTAAGGGTAATCATCAGAGAGCACCCTGTATATTTACTTCTTTTTGTTATTTATTTATTTTGTTTCTTTATGTTATTTTGTTTCTTCGAACTAAAAAAAGAGAAACATATGTTGTGGTAATTGATGGTAGACTATTGTAAATGACAATGAAGATGGAAAGAATTGTTATTTAATTCAAGTTGAAATGAAAAAAAAATTAAATTCTTGATTGTTTTAATAATAACATTTTCACAAACATTTTTGCTTTCATGTAAATTAAAAAAAAAAAAAAAAACATGTAATAGTGATAGCTGCACTGTAAAAAACATTCGGTCCAAATTACGGTATAAAGCACTCTTTGGGTGCACCATCTGTAAAATCCTTTTTTACCGTAAAATATTATAACGTAATTTTTGCTATAATATTTATTTAATTAGAGTGATTCGGTGATTTTTCGGTAATTATTGCAGTAAAAGGTGCAGTATATCCGACTTTTTTTCACACGTTCCTGTAACAATTTCAGGTAATAAATTCACTGTGGTGCTGAGTGCCTAAACGTTTCAACGTAATTTTAGCCGGATTTTTTTACAATGTGATTTATGTGATTTGAGTGAACGTTCAATTAATTTTAGTACATACTTTAGCACATACTTTAAACCATGTATTTAGCGGTACATATTTTTATTTACTTTTACATAGTACATATTTTTGTAAACAAGTTTATATTTTGGTTAATAAATGAAGTACTTCAAATTGATATTAAAGGATAATTTTAAAAAATATGGCTTCAAACATTTAACGAAACAGCAACTTGGACTTTATATTTATTTCGCGAATTAATAGCTTAAAAATTGAAAAAAAAAACAAACAAACAGGAGAATTATAATTTTTTTCTGGAATCCCCCAAGGAGTTAAGATTTGTGACTTAAATGAAGAAAACAAAGCCTCGCAAACAGCATAAAATAAAATCGGGCTAGATACCTCATTTATTTAAACTATACTCTAAATACCATATTTATTTATAAAAAAATTTAGATCATTTCAAAGAACTTATGGATTATTTTATTCTTTCATAATCAATATGAAATAATTTCATAAATGAACAAAATCTTTTTATGAAATATTTTCAGAAACTGTTCAGAAAACGTTATTTTGAAATTAGAATTAAATATGGTGTAACTTGCCAAACATTAAGGTGTAATTTTTCTCTGCTGTACATTCTAAAATCAATAATTAACACTAAATAGAAATAAATCCGTACTTGCATATTTATTTTTACAGTGGCTTAGATATTCCTATTTTAGGTTGTTATTAAAAACTGTCTTCTTTCCGTCATTAAAGGTGAACGGCTTGTTGGTTTGTCCCGTTTCATTCTGTAGGCCATGATATTTGAATAATTATTTCATAAACACGATTTCTTTGTTTAAAAAATATTGTTGACGATCAAACAAGAATGAAGAAAAAAAAGATGAGAAAAAAAGAGCAAAATAAATGAAATTTTCGTTTACCGTCTCAACTGAGAACAACTCAGTCGGGGCATCATCTCTACAGATTACATAAGAGGAAAAATATCTTATATCACGTATACTTTTCTTATTATATTTTCATATAATAAGAAATATACGTTATAACATTATATACGTTATAACGCATATTTAAATTTAAACGCACGACTAGAATACACAAATTCGAAAAATTATGCTTAAAAGAATTTGAAAAAAAATTTTTTTTTAAAAATTAATTAATAATAACAATGATATAAACGCCTTTAAATTAAGCATGGAATTTTACAGGCTTTGGAATTCCTTATTCTGTTATTAAATAGTCATTACGTAAAAATGAAAGAAATTATATAAAATCGAAAAAGTAAATTTAAATATATATATATTATTTATTTGATATTGAGTAATTTAGTTTTGTTTTCCTCATATGATTTCTTAACTCAGTAAGACCTACATTTTTAAAAAAAATTGAAATTATTCCTTACAATTCACTATTGCATCGAGAAAAAAAAAACACTGTTATATAATTCACAATAGAAGCGAAGAACTTTCCTGTAAAACAACAAAACAAAATTAAAAAACAAATCATGCATGAAGGCAAACATAAATATCTATCATCACGCTCCTATATTTTAAGCCAACTCAATCATTGAGTTGGAATACAAAATAGTCATTGTCACGACATTTAAAATTTTGACTTTAAAACTCAAAGTCAAATACACAATTATATAATGGCCGTTCTAGTTAAGGTGGAAAAATACAAACAATGAACTTAAACTTTAATACTCTTCCACAACTTAAGGTAAATAATCAATTCCACAGCTCAGTTATCAAATTGTTCTCTTAGAACTTGACTAAACGAACAGTTTACACAATTGAAGTTCATGGATAAATGATTATAGTGTGTTAGTTTGGAAAATATATATAAAGAGCAGCTATTGATTGCTTAAAATAGATTGCTATCTTTATATTTGAGATGCGCATTATTTTTCGCTTGAATACTTTTAACATTCAAGCGATGATTTGTAACTAAGAGTCCACTATATGTTATGTGGAATTCAAATAGTCATATAACATTACTGTAATTTTGTAGAATTAACCAGCTAACTAGAATTATTAACCTGCTAAAAAGAAAAATATCGGAATAAGTTTTAACTTGAATAATTTAATTTTTTGTTGCAAAGGAAATTTTTGGAAAAGAAATCAGATTGCCATATTAATGCCTAAATCAGATGCCATTATTTTTTATGCCATTATTTTTCATTCATCATCAGATATCATTATTTTTTTAGAAATCAAATGCCATTATTTTCTTTTTAAATGACTGTATAATAATTTTTTGTATTGATTGAAAAAGTGTCAATATTTCAACATTTGAAGCTTTTGGTTTCAAAACTACACTGTAAAAAATTTCGGATTAATTTACGGTAAACAGTACCAGCACTCAGGGTGTTAGTACTTTTACCGTAAAATCCATATTTGCCGGAACATGCTGAGCAAAAATCTGGTATACCATAATTTTTACAGTAAAAATTGAGTTATAATATTTTTTTTTTAAAAATGGATTATACAGTTGGTGCATTCAGTATGCCGGTTATTTATACTATAATCAGCAATTTTATGAACCGTAATCCGTAACTTTATCCAGAATTTTTTACAGTATAATTTTGTTAACTGTATCATTTAATGATTAATGCAAGAAAACGAAAGTGCTTCTTTTTTATTGCAGATTCCCCCACTCCATGGTCCATATAAAGTCTATACCGAGTTTCATCTACATTCGTGTACGAAGACGGACTTACATGTTGATCTAGACAGGATAGTTTTAATTATAACTACCCTAAATTATTTGCTTTCATTTTAATCTACCAAATTTTAATCCAGCACCAATTTATATATTTATTTCTTAAATAAGTAATTCGATTAAACATTTACTTTTTATTTCTGAAAGATGGTTTCCTTATTTCGCCTGGTGTTACCAATTTTCCATTGTATTTTTTTAATTATTTATTTTAGAAATCAAACATGCTACTATAATAGAAGTCAAATTAATAATAATATTTGCTCATAAAGGTGTCTTATCTGTTAAGAAAAATAGATAACCAGAACAATAGGAACAGATCATTAACATTGTGTTTTATCAAAAAGAGTTATCATTGAATTCAGAATTTATTGAACTCAACAAAATTCTTGTCTTGCTGAGTTCAACTATCGGGATTACTAACACTATCGGGTTTAAGTTCAAAAAAAGTATTTTTTGATGTCATTTTTATCATTTTACTCATTGTTTTTTGTTTGTGATGTTACTCAATTATTATTATTGTTTCATTTAAAAGAAAGCCATTATTTATTGTTATGCTTTTTAACCTATTTCTTGCTAATGTTGCGCTTTCATAGTAGTAAGAACTTTTAAAAAGTACTTTAAAAAAAGTGATTGGAAATTAGCAAGTTGATAATTTCTAATGTTGACTACTACTTTAGACTTAAAAAAACATTGTATTTCAGATTTAAATTTAACTACTAATACAATTAATATATGTTGGAGTACATCATTAATTGTATTTTATATTGTATTTATTGTCTTTTATTCATTAAAAAAATTTTAAAAATGAAATACTTAATTGAAAGTTTTTATCTATTGTTAAAATGTACTTGAGAGAGTTTTTTGTTTGCTTGTGAACCCAAAAAACTCTTGCATGATCCATATAATTTTATATCAGATATAAATATTAGAATTTGTATAACCGATATTTTTCCATCTAGTACTCATATAGTGAATTGAAAGCAGCTAGAACTATAAGATAAATATACACTGTAAAAATTCCGAATCAAGTTACAGTAAAAAATGCTGGCTCTCAGAATGCCGTTACATTTTTCAGTAAAATCCATTTTTACCGAAACAAGTTAAGGAACAAAAAAATCTGATATTCCATAATTTTTACAGAAAAAAGTACAGAAAAATCACTAGACGACTATAATTAAGGAAATAGTTACAGTAAAAATTCCTGCATAATATAATACGGTAAAATGTGTTTTATGGGTGAGGCATCTAAAGTACTGGTACTTTAAACCGTCATTTGAACCGGAATTTTTTATAGAGTACCAGATTCTTGCTCTGCGCATTATATTGCTATTTCAATAATTATATATACTGTGTAATTTTAAATTCCACTAGCTTTGATGTTTGTGGCGATGAACTGAAAAATATTATATAACTATTTTCTATAGAATTTTTTTTCCACTTCATAATTTTAGAAGAACACGATAGTTAGCATGCTAAATAACAATTTCGTGAAGCTGTGAGAATCTTTTTTAAAACTTATGTTGCTAAGTCGAAACAGCACGAAGCTATTTGAATAATAATTGGAAAAGATTGAACCCATTGCTTTTTCAGAACTTACATTACTTACTTATAAATTATCCGCGACGTCATATATGTAATACATAATAATAAACGATGTCATTATATGTAACAAGCCATTGTCTATTATGTAAAGAATAGAATAAAGGAATCACCATCTGAAAAAATAGATGGAAGATTAGAATTATGTAAGAAAGTTTTGGTTGACAATAAAACATTAATAGTTTTTTTTTTTTTAAATAAAATAAGCAAAATGGAGGGGTTTTTTTTCTTATTTTTTTTTTTTTATTTATTTTTTTTTTTTTAATTTGGCATTTGCTTCATTCTTCAAATTCCTAATTAAGTTAAAGCGCTGGCTTTTCATAGAGAAACAAAATTCTGGTAAAATTACCATACTGTATAGTAATTACTTTTCAGGTAAAAAAAAAAAAAAAAGAAAAGAAAACATAATTCTGGAAATAAAAACTAAAATATATGGTATTTAAACCATTCATATACTAATTTTTTCATTCATATGGTAACGGTTTACCGAAAATTCTGGTTTCCAAAATTATGGTCTATATTACCAAACATAATTATTCAAGCAAATAAATAGTTTTAATGCCATGCTCTAAAGTATCATGAAAAATTACCAATTTTTGCCCTAATTTACCAAAGCTTAAAATAAATTATATATCCATATTTTATAATTCCATATTATATGAATTTTACCAAAATCATTGCCAAAACATTTCGGTAAAAAAATTTACCGAGCTTTTTGGTGTTCCCAAAGAGCCAGAAAAACGGTGAATTTAACCATATTCTTTTAGTTTTAACCATACTTTTATTTTCAATATAAAACACCATAACTAGCATCAAACTAAAAACTCTTAGAATTTTCACCTAATACGGTCAAACAACCATAATTTTATCGGCTCAAGTAGGCCCACCTAATGAAGCTACTTAGTTTCTCGCAGCTGGGTACATTATAGACTAGCAGGCAAATATGTCAATCTCATGACAGACAGAACGGGGGTTCAAATCCCAGCGTTGACGCCACAATATTTCCTCCCTTCCTCTCCACACATGAAGAATTTCTAGTGTACTGCCAGGGCTAAAGAGAATAGAAGGGCTGGTTCACTCCTTTGAAGAAACTCTCACCGCGCCAATCCTCCGATTTTCTCTAGTGACGTCACTTTGTCGCAAAGTTCGCACTTTTACTTCAAGAACAGAGCTTTCGACCTTACTAGCTCTAACTAATATTAGAGCATTTCTTTTTGTGACATATTCTAAGACATTTGTTATTTTCTATAATGACTTTCCTCAGTTTTTGCAGTGAATTTACAAAAATTTAAAACTATTAACGAAATGCCAGTTTGCGCGATTGCAACTTGCAAGAATTCCGATAGAAAAACAAAAGGAAAAAATATAATTTTCCGCGTGTTCCCTAAAGTAAATGAACAACTATGTAAAGAATGGATTCCGAAATGACACAGTTAATATAAAACAGCAATACCTTTTTTCTATCGTTAAGAACTTTTATAAAAATTCGTTATCTAAATAGAAACCGCCTCGTTACTTTAAAAAGAAAGGCAGGTGAAAAAAATTAAAAAATGGGTAAAGTCAAAGAAAATTAAAACGTAAGTAAAAAGTATAAATAAAATATATATAGTTGAAATTCTCCTAATTTCATAACATATTTTTTCATGTAGTTATTCGAAATATTTATGATTTTTTAAAAAATTATATTCTCTTAAATTTAAATATCTATAAAATATATCATCTTAAATTTAAATATCTATAAACAATTGTAAAATTTCTAATGTCATTATGAACCGAAATTATTATTTTGTTTCAGTAATTAGCGTTTAAGATTGATGTTTCCTAATGTTTAAGTATGAACAAATTGCTATTAACGGCATATTTTAAAATCAGGGATTCTTAATTTAATTCAACTTATTGTTATAAAAGAATATGTAGATAAAAAGGTGTCGATATATGCTTTTCTTAATAATTAAAGTTAAAACTGAACTTTTTAAAATAAAGTATTTATAGTGTCATTTTCGCCAACTAGTAAAATATTTTTATAAGTTTAAAATGGTATTTTTTTAATATAATGGCCAAGAAAGTTTTTTGAACTATGTTTATGAACGGAAATAATGTCTTAATTACGTAAAGTTTGAAAGCTAATAACCAAAAAAAGTCTAACTTATTTTAACAAAGAGAAAGATGCAAAGTTATCATAATATTTTTGCTTGCGATCTCCGATACCTGTGGACAGAGTGACATCATGAGGAGGAAAATCGTAGCTTCAGCTCTAAGAGCGGAGTGAACTAGCCCTTCTATTCTCTTTAGCCCTGGTGTACTGCACTCCAAAATTTGTGACCATGGGCTATTAAGGGTACTCTCATTCACGCATAGATGGCAACAACACCATAAGGCTGCTTTACACAAAAAATTTCTAGTATTTCCCATCTCTTACGATAGGTGAAACAACCAGATAAACTAATTAAACCACATTTATTGCAATTTTCCAACAATGCTTATTTCAAATGGTGAAAAAAACCGCATAGTTTTACATTCATGTTTTTTTTTTATCCATTTTAAACTGTTTCAAAACCATGAAGGTGAAAAAACGTTCTTTATCATAAACTTCACAGTTTATTGGATAGACAGACTGCTGTCGGTTATTTTACCGTAATTTTAGATTGGAAATTCTAACAGTTCCAGGATTATAAGCCATAACAGTTGTTTATTCAAAAATAAAATTTATTATTACAATAATATATAATATTATTCTTTATGTTTAAAAAGCCTAAATAAATATTTTTACAAACGAAAATATGTTTTTTTTTTCTTTCTCGAAACAGCTATTTGAAAAGAAAGATAAAAGTCGATGAACGTGCAAGATTTCAACTTTGCGGCTCTTATTTGCAATGTGGATCCAAATGAGGAAATGCAATCCCGCACTACTTTTGGCTTTGCGGGATTTCGGGATTCATGAAATTAACAAGTCACAGTAGAGCAATGCATTGAATCTTAAGACTAATGTAAAATAATAATCCTGACAACGGAGAGAAATATGGAAGAACAAAGAACTTGTAAACAACATGACATTCAATCTTCTATGAAGACAATACTAAGAGAATCGTGAAAATTATTGTTTTAAAACGCACTACCATTGCAATGTTTTATTTAATGTTAAAAATTAGAGCGTAAAAAATAAAGACTCCAATCAGTAGTCTAGGTTGAATTTTATTAACGAAAAACACTCGATGAAATGACTCTTTCTGACTATTGTTAGTCCACTGTTTGTTGGTTAAATATCCATCCACACATCTTGGAATACTCTACCATGTGATCCACCTCCTTCAAAGAGATTCATTTCTATTTTTATTTTTTTATTTTTGAGTCAATTTCCTGTTTATCATAGTTTTTCCATGCACTGAAGAAATCATACAGTTTTGAGCGGCTAACTTTTGCTCATTTATGGAGAACTCTGGTTTATCATCTTCAATCCCTCGTTTTTCAGTGTCCCTGTTTTCATTTCCATTCTCATCCTTATTGACGATATTTCTTTGACAATATCTGTTTTTTTTTTTTTTTTTTCCATTTTTTTAAAAAATATATTATCCTTCACTTAATTGCACTGTAGAAATTTAAATACGAATACTTCTCTTGGAATTCGTTCCCATATCATCGGACAGTCCGCAATTATGCAGATACTGCAAAACACTACTCGTATCCGTTCTCTTCTGTTGAATGAGAGTTTCAAGTAAACATTTCAAACGTTCACTTAAATCTTCATTCTGACTAACAATTTTGCTTCACAGAAACTTCCTTATCACACCAGCTGTTAACAAATTACTGTCGCGTTGGCAAACACATTCAACACCTATTTTAACTGTCTGCAGAACATTTACAAACATAGGAACTTGATCGAATTTTACCTCAGAAACAGTTAGTGCCAACTTGATATCGATCAAAGCTTTTTGTATGCAGTCTTTCAATTTAAAGCTTTTTTTCAAAGGCTCCGTCGTTACATGTAATGATGATGCTTTTTTGTGAATAATATGCTTTTTTTATAACTTCTGTGAGTTTGCAATTGTTACTCATGATTGCACGGTCAAGTTTAGCCTATCTAAAGAGAGCGCTATCTATGCTTATTTTGAATCCTTATAAATAGGGCAAAACGTCATTCTGGAGAAAAGCCGCAGTTTTGTGAAAATGAAAAGCGTTTGCGGTCTAAGTTTTTAATATTTAAAAACTCACTCTAATGCTGCATCACCTGGAATCATGAAAATTAACAAAAATTGAGAATACGCCAATGATTTTGATAATTTTCATTCAGGTGGGAAAATGTTGCCAAATTGGCGATTTTTAAAAAAGTTTAATAACTTTTAAAAACATTTAAGCTACTTGTCTGGCCTAAAACCCAGATAATTCTTCATGGCAAGATTATATACATAGTTTAAAATCATAGCATTGCTTCAAGTGTAAGACACTCAAATTATGACTTTTTCATCTTCCTTTGGCGACAGAGCTTCAAAAAACAGTGCTTTTAGGAATCATTATAATCTATTAAAAAAAACTGTTCCATCTTGTGTTATAATATAAAATCAACGATAGTCATTTTTTTCAACTTTTCTTTTGTGTAATTTTGCAGAGCTTCATTATTTAAAGGGTTGTTTTGTAATATCTTCTGTTTTTAATATGTTTGTTTATTTGATTTGTCTTTTGATTTGGGAATCAATAGTGGGCAAGAACACAAGAATCTCCTTTTGTCACTAACAAGTCGCACTTGATAATGTCTCTTTGTAGATAAGAGATGTGGGGGGGGGGGGGGAAAGTTGCGTGATCCAGATATCAGAGATAAACCTTCAACATTTTAAAAGATACGAGTTTTTATTTATTTTTTAATTTCTGAATTTTGATCCTCTGGGATTGTCCCGCAAACATCGGTGCAGAATCCCGCCTGATCCCGAATGGGATCGGTTTTGCCTTCCCTAATCAAAATCCAAATTTAAATAAAATTTTGATTGATTTTGCATTTTATTTTTTTATTTATTGCCAAAACCAGGCTCTGAATTTTTTTAAAAAAATAGTATTTATTTATTTATATATTTATTTTTCCTAATTTTTTTAATGTGTGCTGAAGAGGTAATGTAAAGAATATACCCCAAAGGATCTTTCAATCACTTAAAACAAAATTAAGTGTTTAAATACTGTGTTACCACATTAAATGTACTAAACATTCTTAATTTCAACACTGCGTCTGACTTTTTAGTTATTAATTTTTTTTATATATCAATTTTAGCCCAAGTCTTTAATTATACTTTATATATAGAGAGAGTTGTTGGACATAGGAACAAAGTCTGTGAAAAAAAAGAAAAAAAGAATTAAGTTGTATCAACTACTGCTAAAAGTATATTTAGCAATAAATTCGACTAGGTTTTTCTTTTATATTTGAGAGCAAATAAATAAAATATAACTAGGACATCTTAGACGCAATCTATAATTTCATATTTATTTTCGGTTCATTCTTTTACTGCCTAAAACAAGTGACTACAAACTGTTTATCGAACATTTATACGGGCTTTTCCGGGGGGAAAAAAGCATTATTTTTGTGTTGCAATCAGAGATAATAAGTTACTATGTTTCTATGCTGTGTTATATATATTACTACAAGAGATATTATTATAAATGGAAAATTTTTTAATTTTGATGAAAGAATCTGCTAATTGTCAGAATCTGTAAATGCGGTGAAATTGCCTTTCACCGCATTTTATATTTTATTTTATAACCGTCGTTGAACAGCCGACCCAATTTCATGGGTTTACGACTACTAATGTTCAACTCCGTAGCCTTGTAATTTTGAACCAATCCAGAAGACAAGGAAACTCCTGGATCAGTACCCCCAGAGGTATTGATTTGTTATGGGAACATGGAGGACTTTGAGACTCGACAGATTTAACGTGCATCAGTCACCATTTACAACACGGGGAGTCTTCGGCCGGCGAGGATCGAACCCACGACCTCTTGGACATGGGCCCAGCGCCCTACCGACCAGGCTATCCCGGCCCCCCTTAAGTAATTTGAAATTTTTAACAATGTAAGTAAGCAATAAAATATTTTTTTTAAAAATTTTTTTTTTTTTTTTTTTTTTTTTTTTTTAGCAGTTGAAACTTTGTGGCTTTGTGCCCGAACTCACTTTTTCTATGCTATTATTTTAAATTAGTTATCTAGATAAAAATAGAATTTGCGATGAAAATAGAATTTGCGATCTAGATAAAAATAGAATTTGCGATCTTGTGGTGTGGCATCCTCTCCAATAACAAGTTAAGTTTTTGATGAATAAACTAGTAGTTTATCTACACTAGTAGTTAGTTACTAGGAGTTAGTTAGTACACACTAGTTAGTACACTCTAATTTTAGTAGTTTATCTAGCTTCATGGGCTAACTACGATAGAAGGAAAAAAATTGAAAATAGCATTGGCACGGCTGATAGCACAACCACGCCCGCTTGAAAATTCTCTCCTTGAATTTGAGTTGTTTTCGCGTTTCTTAATGTTCATTCGAGTTTTTTTACAAAATGAAAATGAAGTTTAAAAAAATCAATTGCTGTTTAAAAAATCGAAAATATTATTACGCTGAAGCACCGAATCAAAAATAATAATGATAAATATTTCTTTAGGTTTTAAATAAGAGAAGTTGTATTTTTATAGACCGATTCTAATTATATAAAGTTACTTCTAATTCTGATATTTGTTTATTTATTTTTTTAACGTTCAAAATTCTTTGTAATCTAAGTAAAATATTTTTTTTTCAAAATAAAACTATTTTAAAGCAAATTTGTGCCTCAATCTTTTACAAAAAATCTAACGAAATTTTATCGAAATACTGAATATGCCAGATTGGGAGAAATATGTATCGTAATGCTTGCTATATTTTTTTGCCTGCTATAATAGTTTGAACTGGATTTGAATCTAAGCACCTCATTTTCCGAAAACTCTACTGAGGGTTTCATGATCAAAAATATTCTTATGTTACATTTAAGTTAAAAAAATTTGAAGGGAAGTACTCCAACCCCAAATTTTATCGAAATACTGAATATGCCAGATTGGGAGAAATATGTATCGTAATGCTTGCTATATTTTTTTGCCTGCTATAATAGTTTGAACTGGATATGAATCTAAGCACCTCATTTTCCGAAAACTCTACTGAGGGTTTCATTATCAAAAATATTCTTATGTTACATTTAAGTTAAAAAAATTTGAAGGCAAGTACTCCAACCCCAAATTTTATCGAAATACTGAATATGCCAGATAGGGAGAAATATGTATCGTAATGCTTGCTATATTTTTTTGCCTGCTATAATAGTTTGAACTGGATTTGAATCTAAGCACCTCATTTTCCGAAAACTCTACTGAGGGTTTCATGATCAAAAATATTCTTATGTTACATTTAAGTTAAAAAAATTTGAAGGCAAGTACTCCAACCCCAAATTTTATCGAAATACTGAATATGCCAGATTGGGAGAAATATGTATCGTAATGCTTGCTATATTTTTTTGCCTGCTATAATAGTTTGAACTGGATTTGAATCTAAGCACCTCATTTTCCGAAAACTCTACTGAGGGTTTCATTATCAAAAATATTTTTATGTTACATTTAAGTTAAAAAAATTTGAAGGCAAGTACTCCAACCCCAAATTTTATCGAAATACTGAATATGCCAGATCGGGAGAAATATGTATCGTAATGCTTGCTATATTTTTTTGCCTGCTATAATAGTTTGAACTGGATTTGAATCTAAGCACCTCATTTTCCGAAAACTCTACTGAGGGTTTCATAATCAAAAATATTCTTATGTTACATTTAAGTTAAAAAAATTTGAAGGCAAGTACTCCAACCCCAAATTTTATCGAAATACTGAATATGCCAGATTGGGAGAAATATGTATCGTAATGCTTGCTATATTTTTTTGCCTGCTATAATAGTTTGAACTGGATTTGAATCTAAGCACCTCATTTTCCGAAAACTCTACTGAGGGTTTCATGATCAAAAATATTCTTATGTTACATTTAAGTTAAAAAAATTTGAAGGCAAGTACTCCAACCCCAAATTTTATCGAAATACTGAATATGCCAGATTGGGAGAAATATGTATCGTAATGCTTGCTATATTTTTTTGCCTGCTATAATAGTTTGAACTGGATATGAATCTAAGCACCTAATTTTCCGAAAACTCTACTGAGGGTTTCATTATCAAAAATATTCTTATGTTACATTTAAGTTAAAAAAATTTGAAGGCAAGTACTCCAACCCCAAATTTTATCGAAATACTGAATATGCCAGATTGGGAGAAAAATGTATCGTAATGCTTGCTATATTTTTTTGCCTGCTATAATAGTTTGAACTGGATTTGAATCTAAGCACCTCATTTTCCGAAAACTCTACTGAGGGTTTCATGATCAAAAATATTCTTATGTTACATTTAAGTTAAAAAAATTTGAAGGCAAGTACTCCAACCCCAAATTTTATCGAAATACTGAATATGCCAGATTGGGAGAAATATGTATCGTAATGCTTGCTATATTTTTTTGCCTGCTATAATAGTTTGAACTGGATTTGAATCTAAGCACCTCATTTTCCGAAAACTCTACTGAGGGTTTCATTATCAAAAATATTCTTATGTTACATTTAAGTTAAAAAAATTTGAAGGCAAGTACTCCAACCCCAAATTTTATAGAAATACTGAATATGCCAGATTGGGAGAAATATGTATCGTAATGCTTGCTGTATTTTTTTGCCTGCTATAATAGTTTGAACTGGATTTGAATCTAAGCACCTCATTTTCCGAAAACTCTACTGAGGGTTTCATGATCAAAAATATTCTTATGTTACATTTAAGTTTAAAAAATTTGAAGGCAAGTACTCCAACCACCCCCGCTTTGACGCTCAATCAATTTAGAGGAAACTATTATCAGTGGCATTAAGATTTTTCTTGCAACTTACGTCTGATGATGAGTTAGACGTCTTGCTTATTTTAAATTCGGAAATTTATGCAGTTATTAAATAATTTTTATTTATGGTTTTTCGGATTGTTCGTAGTAACTGTAGAACTAATCAGAGTAAAAGTTAAAATATTTTTCAGCCACCAACTTTAATGACTGAAAATCTTTCAACTTTAATTTTTTAAAAACTTCGCTTTCTGGTTTCAAAGTTATTCAAGCTTAAAACTTTTGCTTTTGTGAGTATTTTTAATTATTTAATTTATAGATAATATATTCATTTATAGGAAATCTATTAATTTATATATAATCTATTAATTTTAAACTAAAATGTAAAAATTAAATTCTAAATTAATTCTGAATGCCTATTAATTTACGAAACTAAAGAAGAAAATATCAGTAACGTGAAAAATCCATTCTATATATTGATGCCTTGTTGTGATTTAAAGTAATTTCATGCTTTTAAAAATTTTAAATTTTATCATCAGGGATTAATTTTTTTTAATTCTTTAAAATTTAATAAAAGAGAAAAAGTTGTATTGTTGTTTGTATTGAGTTAATTGTTTAAAAATTAACTGTATTGCTGTTGTTGTAGAAAAAAATTTATTTAAGAATTATGTCTAAATTATTGAGAATCACTCAAAATTGCTTCTAATTTTTTATTCTTATATTCGTTTCTTAGATATGCATATTGATACATAATATTAAAAAACTAATAAAAAGGCTTAAATCATCAATAAAAGGTATTTTAAGTAATAAGTAATTTATGTTTCAGCTTTGAAATTCTTCTGGCATAAAATAAAATAACTTTTTTTTTCTCCTTGGTTCAACAAAATGTTTGAAATCAAAGTCGTTTTATTTTCATAAAATAAATTATTGATTCTATATTTACTTTGCATAAATTAATTTTAGATCATAATAAATGTATTAATTTCATCACACATAATATATTATCTTTAGTATCAATTACTTTAACTTTTAAAAATGTTCACTAGATGGCAACACGGTGCCCTTCCTACGTTTCAGATTTTTATTTTTAGGTGTGCTCCTATATTGTCAGTATAAATGCACCTTTCATATTACAATTTTGGCCACCGTGTTGTATTTTTTCTAGAATTTCATAGAATAAACTGTAGCTGTAACTAATGTTTATTTACTACAAGAAATCACTCGCTTTCCTTGTAAACTTTCATTAGTCTGCTATTCTACAAAGTAATTTCGATAATTGAAATTAATCAGTTAAATAGAAACTAGTTCAAAATAAACTGTAGCTATGGCGGAAGACGAAATGATGAAAGCACAGCTGGCTAAACCTGGAGGTGATACCATATTTGGTAAAATTCTTCGTGGTGAGATTCCGTGTAAGTTTGTATATGAAGATGACAAATGCGTTGCTTTTAAAGACATCAATGCTCAAGCTCCTGTTCATATACTTGTAGTTCCACGTAAGCCTATTATCCAGCTAAGTGCCGCAGAAGAAGAGGATGAGTCTCTCATTGGTCATTTGTTGCTTGTAGCTAAAAAAGTAGCTAAAGAACAGGGTCTGGCCAACGGTTTCCGAATTGTTATTAATGATGGACGGGATGGTGGACAAAGTGTTTATCATCTCCATGTTCATATTTTAGGTGGTCGCCCTTTACATTGGCCACCTGGCTAAAATAAACATAACACTACTAATTTTCCCTCTGAATTTTATTTACGAAGTCTTCAAATAAAAACGCAAATTTCTGAATTCTTGTAATTTCTTTTAGTGAAATATTTATTTTAGTTCTTATGCCACATAAATTTCCATTTCTTTATATTATGATAATTTAAGTGTATGACTTTTTCAAATTAAGTGTTTATTAAACAAAAGTGCTGTCCTTAATTATTATCACACATATTTAAACTCCCTTTTGTCATATTTCATCCTTATACATCTTTTGTTCCCTATCTCTCTATACCTAAACATAAACTTGCAGTTTAGAAACGAGGCACTACAATTTAGATTATATTTAAAAATTAATTTGTATGGTTTAATTATGTTGTAATAATTATAATTACACATGTATCTAGGAAAACATTTAAGATAACAATTTTTAGTCTACTGTTTTTAAATCAAAATATATGTAAATTCAATTCAGCCAATGTTTCATCCCTTTTTCTCTGTCGCAACTGAAGCTTTTCCATCTGCGTCTTAAATTACATCTTTTATTAATAGACCTTTATGATATTCCGTAAGCTGATATAGAATAACAGCTGTACTGTGCCATTCAAAAATTATCTCTCGTATGAAATGTTATAAATTCAAGGAAAAGAAAGACCGGTTGAATTTCTGTTTTTTCTGATATGCATAATGTCAAATGATTAGATTAAAATATGCTGTATCTCAGGCCAGGATGTTTGTTAGATGTATGTCGGAAAGTACTTGAATGCCTTGTAAAATTATCAATTAGTTATTTATTTTTATTCTATTATTAAATAACATGTATATTATTTAGTTATTAGTTTAAAGTACATTTTTTTTGCTTGTTTCTAATAATTTATAGACTCTACTTATTAACTGAGGGAGAAGTAATGTAATCCAAGCAGTTTTACCTTGTGTAGTCTTAATAACAAACTTTTTTTTATATAGATATGTTGAAATAGTTATAACAATTAATAAAAGTCAAGATTAGTGGCTGCCATGTGGTGACTTAATAAAAGTGGCCACTAAAAAAATTACCATCGCGAGCAACCAACTCTTTTAATCATTTCACATCCTAAACTCACTATTCCTTAGTTTTTTGAAAATCCATCCACATAATGAGCAAGAAATTGTCTATTTTCACTTGAATAATTGAACCTTAAGTGAATATTTTCGATCTCGCAATGTTTAAAAGCAGTTATTAATTTTGTAATTTGACTTGATTAATAAAATTTTAATCATTCTTTACCAATTTAAATAAATTATGTTGATCTAGTAAATATCATATTCTGGAAAAGTGTGAATTTACTGTCACAAATCACAAGATTGTTTTTTTTTTTTTTTTTTTGTAGTGCCTGCATATATATGTGCAGTGCGCCAAAAATTAAAACGGACCACCCTGAACAACTTTTGATCTAATGATCTGATTTTCAAGATATGAATGTAACAGATGGTTGGCTGAATATTCGACAAAGTGTTGTATGGAAAAGTATATTTTGAGAAAGTATTTTTTGATACCGTAATTTTCAATAAAGTTTTTTTTTTTTTTGAGAGAGAGAAACTTGAATAGATTTTATAAAAAATAATCTAAAATCTTCTATTTTTACTATACATTATTAGAAATTGTTTTTACACACATTTAAGTTGTAAATCTTGTTAATTTTTGATGCAAATGAAAAAGCAAAATTTGAAGAATTGAAACTTGGTTTATTCAAAGAAAGTATGATTTTGAGTATGAAAGTCTGATTTCGTAACTCAACGTTTGATCTGCAATAATTAACTAGCATATTTGAAATCACCCTCTTGAATCATTATGATAAAGTCCTAGAACGAGAAGATCCCATCATTGAATAAATAGTTAATTAGGGAAGTCCGCTTTTTTTGTGTGTACTGTACATTTATTTTAACGTAGTTCCAAAATGATATGTATATATTATATCATGGAAGGAAAGAATACTCGTGTCTTGCATTTTTTCTCGTTCTTTTAAAATAACCTAATTTCCTAGAATTTCCAAAAACTACAATTGTTTTACATTCTAGTATTTACGATTGATGAACAATTAATTGACCATTATATATTTTAAAATATTAGTATATAATATAAAAAGAAATTGCGCATTAGTTTAATTTAATTTTAGTCCACTTCCCCTTTTTTGCCATTATGAGTTTGTCTAAAGATATGGAGAAAATATTTTTTCTCCAGCGAATTTAGGAAGTTAAGTAGAAAATAAAGGAAATACGTATCTATAGATAACATCTGTGTAAATGAGTCGAAAAGTGTTATATTATCTCTTTTATAGTAGGCAATGATTATTACTTAAAAATCATTTCATCTTTGTTTAGGTGATCAAGGTATGATTACGCTTGCTTAAGGATGACAGAATTTCATCTTGTTTGTTTGCTTACTCGCGTAGTAAATAATTATTAATAAAAATAAATAGGAAAATTTTGATATGTTAAACTAGAATAGATAAATATTAACCATTTTATGTTAATACTTATGTATCGGCATACTATTGAAGCTTGTAAAATTAGAAGGGAGGGAAAACAGGTGAGAAGTAGTTTCGCCGCCTAACTCATAAGTTCGTAACTACAGAAAATATTTCTGCACAGCTTTCTATGGTATAAATTTGCAATTTTCTTAAGGAACTAAATTTCGTGTATTGATCTATACATATAAAAAAAAATGAAGAATTTGTGCATGCACTCCGGATTGCAGGTATACGTAGTCACTAAAACTATGAAATTTAACATGAAATTGTGTTTATCATGCTGTTATCATGTCACGACTCCTTATGCCACGACTGTGGGAAATTTTTTTAAATTTTTTTATCTTCAATTTTTGCTTCTAGTTCCGCATTCGATGTCGGGCAATCTGCATACCCAAAATTTTTTAAATACCTCCATAGAAAATGATTCGAAAAAGTTCAGACTTTGAGGAGGTCACACTGCGTTGAAAATCAGGTCTTCCCTAAAAAACTCTAAGGAAAGACATGGTTGACTTAAGTGTTTGGCTGGTGGCTTTATCCTGGTGAATCAATCATCTGGCGGAATCTAGCTGAGCACCTAAATATCGCACAAGCAATTACTCTTTCTTTGATTGCGCTATTTTCTTGTTTTAGGGAGGTTGCGTTTAATTTGGTACATACTGTATATCTTATTAAAAAAGTCTAAATGATCGTGTAAGTGGACATTAATCTACAAAAAAAAAATAATAATAATTATTATTATTTCCAATAAAATAAAGATCTTAATTTTTATCTTTAACATAAAGAATATTTACATTTTATTGGTGGTATTTCTCCTCATTTAACCACCCTAAAATATAATTTTTTAAATTACTTTATATTCTGGTCAAAATATTTTCCTTGAGCCAAATATTTAACAATTAATAGAATATGCCTTCATAATCAAATAAAAAGTTTAATATCCTTAGTGGTCGATTGAGTGTCCACTTTTGGCTGGGTTATATAAATAATTATAAAACGTTTTGAAAATTAAGTTAGTTTCTTAAGCAGAACACTGCAAACAGTACATTGCTAGAATTGATTTGCAATAAGTTGAACTACTAAAAAATAGATGCTATAAACTTTTCTTTAAATGTTATGAGTTATCACATTATGTTATTGACAATTCCCTGCACAAAAGTATCCTTACATTAGTTTGTGACTATTTGTAAGTTACACCTCTGTTCGCTAAGCTCACCAACTCCTCATTCATCATTATTTTCTTTCTTAAAATTCAATAAAGAAAAATAATTTTGCTTATAAAACACATATTTATTATATACCTTTATGAATGTAATGATTATATGTTTTATGTGAGCATTTTGTTACCATGTTAATCGTAACAAAAGGAACGAATATCTGCATTTCAAAAGTAATCAATTTCACTTTAAATTAAAATTCCTTTCAACCTAGTAATATAGAATGCGCAACACAACCGAAGCCATAAATGAAGAGTAATTTTACTTGTTAATAATATCACAATGACCTTATATTATTATAACAGTTAAAATTGAAAACAGTTTTTATCTCCCTCCAGTTTATGTATATATATAAAAATTTCAATATAAATTTTAAGATTTATGCTTGGCAACATCTAATGTTAAATTTTTTTTTATAATTATTAACTGTCCATTTTTTTGTTTACTTGGACATGAAGAAAAGCGTGTGCTTGTAAATGGAAAATTTTGAGAGGAATAAATTTATTTTACAACTGTGGATAAATAGTAAGCAACAACAGTGGTAATAGTAAATAAAGCATAAAAAGCGAAGGAAAAAATCGCGAAAAAACATCTAAATAACTTTCGTTCAAAATCAGAATTTTTGAAAAGACAAAAAACTTTGCTTAAGTTCATAAACAAAATCGGCCCTTTCAGTAAGTCAAATATTAGCTCTATAGTTGCAATTCTGCGGCTTGTAGAGCAGCCTGCATGGTAATTTTTATTACAAGTCTAACAGATAATAGTTCTCAAACTAGTTATAGAACGTTAATTTTTTTTTAAATTCCATTTCGCTCCCTGTACGTGTATATTTTTTTACAAACCTTAGCAAATTTTGACGCCTCATAGTTTTTGCGCAGCAAAACAAAATGTAACGTTAATTTCAACACCGAACGTTTTTTCAAAAAAGAAAACTTCTTTTTCGTTTGACACCTTCTTTACAATAATAGATAATGCCATCCAACAATGAGAAAATAATGAACTAAATCCAAAGTTTCTTGAGTCTTCTTACCATATTTATGTGTATGTTAATTATGGAAAAGAAAAACATGGATAATACACGGCAGAAAAAAGAAAAGAATGAAAGTTTTCTCTAAAATAACGAAATAAGCAATGAAATGAATGACATAAACTACCACCCTCTTTTGGCTCTTGATCTATTGGCGATCGAAATGGGCTATAGGTGGCGTAGAGCAGAACTCTTTACCTATGGCAACACTTCGCATGCTTTCACCATTATCATGGGGAGAGTCATAGGAGAAGGAAGTACATCAGTTTCTTTCTTGATTTTCAAATATATTAAAAACTCTCGAGTTAGGAAACTATGCGGAACTGAAAACTACATAGAACATAGCTGTAAAAGAAAGCGTTTTGAAAATTTTAAAAAATAATTAGGATGATTAAATACGAAAAATATTAAGAAGGGGGAAAATGTTGAACATTCCTATACAACTGAAAAAAGGAGGAGAGGGAAAGGGTAAGGCCATACGCATGAAACCTTTCTTCTCCCCAGATGGCGTATTCGAGCGTTGCGATCGTGAATAAGTTTCAAACTAACTGATTTACATTTAATTGGTTAGTTTTATTATATTTTGTTTTACCGGGTGCTTAGCATGATAAAGTTATGAATATTCACGATCGCAACGCTCGAATGCGCCATCTGGAGAGAAGACCGGTTTCATGTCTTGAACTTCCCTCTCCCCCTCTTCTTAGTTGTATGGATGGTGTTTTCTACACTAGAGTGCACTGCAAGCTCTTTACTGTTTATGGCGATCGTAACGCTCGAATACGTTATCTAAGGAGAGACCGGTTTCATGCCTTTGGCCCTTCTCTCTCCTCTTTTCAGTTGTATAGGAATGTACTATGATATTTTTCCTTTTTATTTGATAAAAATATTTTTTTAAATTTCCGCGATGCTTTTCTTTAGAAGTATGTTTAATGTAGTTTTTAGTTCTATATTATTTTCCACCTTAAAAGATTTTAATCTATATGAAAATCAAGAGAGAAACTAACGTACTTCCTTCCTCTATGACTCTCCACACGCTAATTCACCTCACCGCTGTAGGCGGAGCTTATTTCGCTTGCAGATGTTATGGTCCGCATAAACTTCCGGAGCAACCGGAACTTATTTTTCTTATGTTTTTACTTAGGCTGATTCAATCATCGCTGATTAATATGAAAAATTCATTTTTAAGAATAATACATAAAAGTTAAATAAAGGTTCTTTGAATACATAAAAGTTAAAAAAGAAATAAAGGTTCTCTGATGTGTGTTTCTTTTAATGACTCAATATAAAGATCTGTACGCGAACATTACCTGGAATTGTTACAGAATAAAGCTCTACACTTTTTTTTTTTTTTTTTTACATTGGCTATATTTGTTTCTACTCAGTGATGAAGCCAAGGGCCCATGTTATCCCTCTTCTGAAATTTTGAGTTTAAAAAAAATATAATCTCAACAAAAGGAACTTTTTTGTATATATTTCTTAAAATTTTTCCAATTTTTTTTTTTATCTAATATATAGTATTCTTATTCTTTAAATTTCATCAAGCATAATTAAAAATAAAATTGGTACTTTCCCATAATGTAATGTAAAATTTAAGGTAATATCTAAATAGAGACACATGACTTTCAACATTAAATAATTCAAATTCGTATGTGCTGTATTTGACATATAAAAAATAAAGTTACTTTAAACCAGAAGTGGAATTTTGAGTGGCACTGAAAGTCAATTTAAATTGGAAAAAAAAGTTATTTTTTGAAATAAAATTTAATATAAAGAATGAGTTAAAATTAAAATAATACAGAAACCACATTAGTGTTTGTATCTTTGAAAGTTTTCTCCTTTATTATATGTAATTGTAAAATTGATTAATTAAATTGATTAAAAAAAATTAATTAAATGTAATTTTCTGTTTATTATTTTCTTGCTCATTTAAATATATAAAAATGATGAGCAAAAAATTGTGATTGGTTAAATGTTAGCCATTGTTTCAATTTAACTAGAAACAATTTAATTTTTCTAGATTTCAAAGATAACATCTGTGATATTTGCTAATTTATAGCTTTATTTGATCTAGAAAAAAAGTTACTGTACGTGTTATAATTCAATAAACAACATTAACACGGTAACCCCTATTGACTTGACATAAAATTTATATTAATAATTGCCGTGTTCAAAATTTTTTTATACTAATGTAGTGCACAAGATGCTCAGTGTTGACCACCCTTGCTTTAAACAATTAAACTCTAAAGAAAAATAAAATAAATGCATTTTAAGAAAATTTGAAGTAACATATCTGTTGTTTTTTTGTTTGCGTGCGGTAATTGAAGATATTGTTTTTATTTAAGAGAGAGAAAAAATCCATTATGAAATTTAATTTTTTGAAGAAAATGCACTTCTTTTAATGTCATATCTAAAAGTTACAAGTTTTAAGCCGATCATGGCATTCTGAAAAATGCATGTTTTCAGAATTCCATGAATAAGTAGTATATCTGCGAGGTAAATATATCTTAACTTGATATTTAGCTGCTAGAGACCAGTGTCTTTTAAAAAACTTAATTGCATTTCATATTTTAAACTTTAAAATAACTCTCCAGAAAAAGGATCAGGCAACTGAATCTTATGACAATTTTTTCTTGCCATCATCATTCAACTTGTGATAATAGGAAGAGTTCATTTCGATTTAATAAAACAGATTTTGAAATTTTCAAACAATAAATGTTATCAAAATAAGAAAAAAACGCCAACAATGCTTAGAAATCTAACGCAAAACATAATAATAAGAAGGCTATGGGGATGCAGCGGAAGTTCGTACGGACCGGGTGAAGTTACTTCCGCTTAACTAGCTGTTTGTTTGTTTATTTAGAAAACGAGGTGAATTGGGACAGCATGCGAAGTGTTGCCATAGGTAGAGAGTTCTGCTCTACGCCACCTGCAGCCCATTTCAATCGCCAACTGTTACTGTTTCCGGTGTATTTTGAAGCCATTTGGTTCACAACATAATCATTTTGTTGTGAGACTCCCTTGAGTAGCATTTCTTGTATACGTGTATTTGATTTATTGATTGATTTATTATTTGTGTTTAAAAAAAAAGAATCGTTACAAGAATCGTCATTTGGAAAGAAAAAAAAAAAAAAAAAAAAAGAATCGTTATAAAACACTTCTTACCTTGTCAACAAAATACCAACTTCAAAATTTAAACATTAATGATAATTTGTTAAATAAACTTAATCTCGCTACTCGAACAATATGCTAACACTAACGTATGATGTTGCACGGCTTGCAAGAAGAACAAACATTAATAAACAAAAAGAGGACAAATCGGGACTGTCAAGAAAGCGAGTTCTTCCTAGATCTAGCAACCATGTCACTTTTTTTTTTTTTTTTAACATTGCATCTATAAATAACAAATTTTCACTTTAAACTCAACGGAATTATTCAATATTATTAATATCTTATAAAATACAGCTGATTTGAGCTTAGAAACCATATAGTTATTTCTTATATAAAAAACAAAATTATCTGTTTGAAAATATTGCCTTGCAGATTAAGATGTAGTAAGCAGCTGTATACTTTCTTACCGGAAGTAGAGCAGGTCAAGAGCTAGAGGTTGTTGTTTAGATTTATATCGAAAACATCCTCCATAGGAATGTACTCAGTACTTCACCCTCTCTTAATATTTTTCGATTTAATTATCAAAAATATTTTTTTATAATTTCCTCGATGGTTTCTTTTAAAACTATGTTCAATGTACTTTTTAGTTCTACATAGTTTCCTAACGACACCCGGTGTCTGAGTGGTAGCGCTTCGCGCTCCCGTACCATAGGTCCTGGGTTCGATTCTCGGGCCGGGCAAGGTTGACTCAGCCTTTCATCCCTTCAGTGGGTCGATAAAAGAGTACCAAGCATGCTTGGGAACTAAACACTGGGGATTCCGCATTCGGCTGAACACCTGGCTGGAACATATGCTCCTGCACCCCAAGGTCAAAAAAACTGAGATGGGCACAGTAGGCCTTGGCCCTCTATGAGCTGTCGCGCCACTGAGTTTAGTTTAGTTTCTTAACTTGAAAGGTTTTAATCTATTTGAAAATTAAGACAGAAATTAAAGTACTCCCTTTTTCTATGACTGGTTACATGCTAATGGCAAAAGCATGCGAAGTGCTGCCATAGGTAGAAGGTTTTGCTCTACGTCACCTGTATTCCGTTTCGATCGCTAATTATGTACCTTAACGCTGTTTATCGAATCTTGTCGCCAAGAAGAATGAAAAAACCATAGTTTAAGTGCCTTAAACTTGAAGCAATGTGATGATTATAAACTATTTGCCGTGAAGAATTATCTGGGCTTTAAAGCAGACAAATAACTTTTTTTCGACATATTTCTATCTAGATGAAAATCATCAAAACCACTGAATTATTGTCAGTTTTTGCAAATTTTTATGAGCTCAAGTAATGCAGCATTGGAGGAAGTTTTTAAGTATCAAAAAATTAGACCACAAACGCTTTTCATTTTCAGAAAACTTCGGCTTTTCTTCATATTGACATTCTACGCCATTTTCAATATAAGCGTAGACAGCGCTGGCTTGAGATAAACTAAACTTAGTCTAACAGTCATGAGTAATAGTTGCAAACTGACAAAAGTTATAAAAAAAGCATATTACTCGTGAAAGAAAAACGTCATTTCATATTTCGACGGTGCTTTCGAAAAACAGACTTAAGCAAGAAATATTTATTTAACGAACGGCGCGTTTTGGAGTATTTTCTAGTGAAAGTCACTCATAAGGAATTGCTTTAAAAGTAATATGCACCGTTAAAATAAATGTTAAAGTAACGTTTGAAATATGCGATTTTATAGATACGTTGTTGCAAATGTCATCGATTGCTTAATAGTGACAAGTCATGTATTGTGCAATATTGCGTGAATTTCGTATTTTCTGACGCTTAGTTAGCAATTAAGCACTGTTTTCTGTTTCACAAACTTATCGTAAACATGAAATTCTAAATTACGGAGCATAAAATTCATTTTCTATGGGTATCGACATGAACTGCGTATGCTTTTATAAGTAAAATAAAATGAAGTCTGCAGGACAGAGATAAGAGTTTTACTTTTTGATGATTTTTTAATTTAAAAAAAGATAAGGAAGTTGGAGGTAAGGCAGAAATGTTCATTAAAATTATTGACTGAGAATTGAATTTGAAAATTCTTATTAGAAATGTTGAGCAATGATTTACTATTTGTTGTAAACAATAAGCGATTACTTTCAATATTTTAAGAGAGGCCCAAAAAAAAAATTCCATGTCCTTTATAACGTACGGTGTACATATTTTTTGAACTAATCAGAATCTCATATCAGAAACAATTCGACCATATTTTTTTAAACTTTTATATTTTGTTATTTAAAACTGCAGACTTTGAAATAATGAAAAAATTTGCATAACTTACAATTCAATTTTACGAATAATATATTATGAATATTATTAAGATAATAATAAGTAATAATTAAAAATTATTATTTTTTTAACATAGATTAATCTTCGGAAAATATTTCTATTTTCCAAATTGCGGCCACCCCGAGGAGGTCCGGAATCCAAATCCGTCGAAAATAAGAATATTTATTCGGAGAAAGTACATTTTTATGATTGATTTCGCAAAATAAAATATACTAATTAATTAAGATACTTAAGATTTGGCCAACCATTAAGTTCCAGTCCTTGATCATGAAAATCTGATCAATAGGTGAAAAGTTATTCAAGGTGTTCACTTTTTTGTTTTGCTCATTGTACATAAGACGATAAATTTAAAAAAAAAAAAAAAAAAAAAAAAAAAAAACTAGCAATAAAATGGCTACAAGTGTAATAACTCTTATTCTAGAACAAAACTTTTTTCTATTTCAAGTTTTGCTGATTTACATTTCCGTAATCAAAAAAAATACATATGATTTACATATCGTTTAGAAGTGGTGGTACAAAATTAAAGTAGGAAATTTTTCCGAAAATTTAGTTACTTTTTAATTTTTAAAAGTATGTATATCTTCCTGAGCAATAAGTCTTAGATACCGATGTTTGAATAATTAATTTGCGTTGGAAAGTAAAACAACCTTTTTTTGAAACTTGAAATATCATAATTTAAAAATTCAATCATAAGTAGAGCCGTTGCTAATACTTAGAAATTTTTTTTTATTGGCCGTTGAAGTCAGCATGCATATATTTGAAATGGCTAGATTTAAATAACGACTAACATTAGGATTCAAATCAACTGGTGTTACTCTAAATAAATCATTAATTTAAATAAAAGGATTTTTTTTTTAGGAAAAATTATTGATTTAAGAGTCGGCAAAGCATTTTAATTTGAGATTTACAATTTTTAAATGTAGTATTTATATTTATTCTGTAAGTAGTTTCAACCTTTTGAAATTATTGTGTGACTACCACTACAATAATACAATTCCAATTCACTTGTATATAACACGTGTTAGCTCGATTCTATCTCGGAGTATAAACGGGTGGTCAGGAATAATTACTCCAAAACCGTACTGATTCAGCGAGGTTCTTCACGACTTTCCACAGGCCAGCAGGGTCTATAGGATCTTGGAACTAAGATTTTAACTTTTTTTTTTTCGAACTTTCGAAATTTTCTTAACAAATTCACGTCATTCTCCCTTTATTCAAACTTCATGTATTGCTTCTCATCTCAAGTAACTTTATCGATTTAGGCAAATAAATTTTTATACTGGGGATAAGCACTTAGATGCAGTTCCAGTATCTTGGAGTACCATCTAATAGATGAAGTTTCATACAGTCGGCATCATGGGTGAAAGCCCTTATATAGCAAGATGGAAAAGAGAAAAAACTGGTACGTAAGACATTTCATTCCAGCATTTTTTTTCGTAAAAAATAAAATATCTGTAACTATCAAGATTTCTTTTAAAATTTTAGCATATATATAAAACTACTACTTTTCGAAGATTAAGTAGATATTGTTGAAAAATTTAAAAAATGAATAAGTAAACTCCTCCCCAAAACTAGCTATAACTGAAAAGGTTTCACTACCAGCCTTTCCTATTTTCCGTCTCGCTTTCACCCCTGGTCGGCATTCCAGCCCCCTCATTGGAGTTCTTCGGATGTTATCTGAGCACATTTACCTTGACAATAACGCCCACTTCAAATTTGAACACGCCTACTTCGATATATGATAACACAATAAATAATTGACTTGCTATTTGTGATTGCGACATTGTCCTCGCACTGTTGCTACTCAGTCTCGATCACACACCACTGAAACTTAGCCCCCACAAAATAACGTTTCAAAAATCTTATAATTCAGATTTTTTAAAAAGGAAGCAAATAAACAAAGAGATGAAAGTTTTTATGGAGTATTATTTTTTTATTTGCATATAGCTTTATATATAAAAAAAAAACAATGAAGGTATTGAAAATCCTGCCGATTCTTAATTTTAAAACTTAATCTTTTAAATATTTATCTGATTTTCAAATAGCAAATATATTTGTGAATCACAAACTTTATCCCATATTAAAAAGAAATGATTTTCATAAATTTAAACAGAAAGCTGTGCATAGAAAAATAAGTTCGAATTGCTCTTATAAAAAGCGATAATTGGACATGCTAAGTTTTTAGGCATTAAAATAATGCTTCACTGCAGTCAAAATAAGTGTTTGAATATCTCTATCTGCAAATAAAAGTAAAGAAATAAATAATAAGGAATTTTAAATAATAAATTATAATTAGTAATAAATAATAATTAGTAATGAAAAAGTGATTACTTTAATAAGTGTTTGTTTCTGCGTATTTTGCCAAAGATATTAAAACCGTCCTTAGAAATTTCTTTTGAAGAAGAACCATTCAATTCTAAAACAATTAACTCTCTTTTATTTTTTTTCCTTGGGGATTATTAAGAATGAATAACATCCTATTTTATACCCTAAAATCTAAATTAACAGAGGTTTATTTCATATTAAAATATTAGCTTGTACTTGATACCATTTTTCATGTAACGATTCTGAGAAAATGATTTTGTAATTAATATGAAACGTAAGATTTAATCATTATTTATTCATTTTTGAATCAGGAATTATTAAAATTAAAAATAAATACAAATAATCTAAATAGTTCTTTCCGTATTAAAAGTTAGTGCCAAAATGCAGTTATTCCGAAAATCTCCCATCATTATTTCCTGAAACAACTAGTCGATCATTCTATTTATCAAGATGTCAGAGAAAAATAGCTCATTAAGTCAAATTGTTTATTTAATGTAGTGCAAAGGCGAAAAACTGAAGGACTTTTTTCTCTGATTAGATTTAGTGCTTTTTTTTCTTGGAATGGCAAGAAGAAACGGCTATTTTATAAGCATTTGTAAATCATGACACTCGAAGGAAAAGTTGCCCTTGTGACTGGCGGCGGCGGAGGAATTGGAAAAGCGTACTCCTTGGCATTGTTGAATGAAGGTACAAAAGTATGTAATCCAATATTTTTTAAATTATCAGTTTATTTTATTTAACTACCTTCACTTAAATCTATTTATACTTTTTGTAAATATAATAAGCGTCTCAAAAGCTTACGAAAATTTCCAACTCTCCCCATTTTCCCCTTCTCCGTTACCATGCTTTCGGCATAGCTAGCTTTTTTCACCCCACGTCAGTATATTCCAACTTCTTAATCAAGCATATTTTATTTTATTTTATAGCCGTTGTTACACAGCCGACACAGTTTTTCAGCTTACGACTACTAATTTTCAACTCTGTAGTCTTGTAGTTTTAGACCCAATCCAGAAGACAAGGGAACTAATGAATCAAGCATTAGGAGAAATTTGCCTTCGTGGAGGACTTTTTGATAGAACTAACCCACATTTGCGTTACTTGGAAAAAAAAACCTCGAAAACCTCCCACGGTTAGCCTGACGGCAAGAAGACTCTGACCCATGATTCGTCTACCACTGAGGTAATTTTATGTCACTTCTGTGGTCGGTGCGAGGCAGGTGCGGAATTCATATAGATCAACCATCGCTGGGATTCGAACTCGGTTCACCTATTTGGAAGGTGAACTGTCTATCCCTTGAGCCACCACGGCTCTAATCAAGCATATTGCCAAAAAGCAAGATTTGCCGAAGCCATGGTAATGGAGAAGGGGAAAGTGGGGAGAGTTTGAAAATCCCGTAACTTTTGAGACGCCTATTTTAGTTACAAAGAGTATAACTGACGTCTAATGTTAAATAATAGTTTTTTTTGATGTGCGATTTGTTGTGCATTTTATTTATTTTTTTTTTTTTTGCAAATGAGTTTTATAAAATGATTAAAATCAGTCTTGCGAGAAAATCAGTACATTACGTTTCATAAATTAATATCTGTTTTCCATTGGTTTTTAATATTAAAATTTTTGTTCTTCGTTAAAAATGTAACAAATATATTCTGTTAAATAAAAATAAATATTACATTTTAATATAAGCATCGTTTATTTACTTGATTATTGCGAAATGATTAAGTAATGATGTAGCTCAGCAGTGAAAAAATGGGATTGATTGAACTTCGCTTATTTGCGTAAAAAATTTTTTACTATTGTATCTAAATTTTCTTTTTTTCTCTTTTTTTCCCATCGTTTGAAATGCTGTACAAAGTTAAATTTTAAATTATTATTATTTTTTAAAAAACTTATAGAAATAGGTCAAAAAATAAATAATGGTGAAGTGAAAAATAAGTAGAGATGTGTGAATATTCATGAAAAAATTAGTGGTTTATTTTTAAGTGATTGATGTAAAAAGTAAAAGTAATGTTGATGTTAGCTGATATTTTTGTCTTGTTTATTGTAAAAAATAAAATAATAAAATGGAAAAAATTAGATAATTTAATATATCCATTATCATAGAAAGATACATTCTGAAATCAGTGAGCGATAAATTTCTGAATATTCTAGTAAACAACTCTAGATTGTGTTAATTGGTCAAATAAGAAGATCAGTCTTGAAATATTTTTAGAGTGGCATCCATGCATAAATAATTCTTAATGTTACCATAGAATAAATAAATAAATAAAAAATCCTCCGCAGCAGCCGTTGGTCAGCCAGCAGGGTCATGAAGGTTAAGTTTCCAACGACATAATGATGGCCAGCAGCATGCAACGGCTGCCTTTACTTCCCTGATCAACTAGTTCCCATTGATTTGAAGCTGTTAGGGACATAGATCATCAGTCTTTAGTAATGACAGCTTATTTTTTGAAGAGAACACAATGCCATGTTCTTTTCTTTTTAAAAATATCAAAACGCAGATTCAGGATTAAGGAAATAATCATGCCATAATTTGTTAACATTTTGATACTTTCAAAAAACATTCAGTTTAGGAAACTTCATGATTTGCTCTTAGTTTACCTGAACTCAATCTTTTTTATAATTTAAAATTTAAATTACCCAAAGAAGCCAAACAGAATTTGCCATGAAGAGATTCTTTTGCGGTATAGCGTACTCTAGACAAACTGTGCCATTTTGGCTCAATCGGTACAGTAGTAAACGTATGACGCGAAGGCTGTTTTTTTTTTTAAAGTAAGGTACGTTTAAAAATAAAACCCACACGAAAGAAAATTTTCATGAAGCAAATTTATTTTTTAATTTTACATAAGTTTCTCTCTCTCTTCTTTTTTTTTTTTTTTTTTTCAAAATAGTTGCTAAGTTTGCCTAAATACTTATCATACTTACAACTCTTCATAATAACTTGCCACCTGCTCCGAAAACCAAGAGGTCACGACCATTTTCACGTCTTTGTCATCGTTGTACTGGCTGCCGCAAAAATGATGCTTGAAGCATCAGAGAAGATGAAAATCACTTAGCGCAAGGTCGGGGCTGTATTGAGAGGAGGTCCAAAACTTCCAAGCCCCAAAACAGTCCAATAAAGCTTGGAATTGAGCTGTGGAGAGAGTTATTGACATGGAATAACAAAATTTCATGTCAGCATACCAGTAAGAAGATTCGTAAACCTCACATATCTGCCGGTGAATGCATTCAGCAGACAGGTTTTTTACCAACTAAAAATTCATCACTGTCCGTACTTCATACACAGCGGGTGATTTGTTTAACTTGAGCATTTTAAAGACAGAACTGACCGTACAGGTTATCGATTCTGCAGTAACTGAGCATCGTTGTTCCCAAGGAATGCCAATACACGACGCAAGCACTCGTTGCGATGAACGTGTCACTTATTTTAGTGTACACAATGAAACGGTCCTTACTTAAAAAACAGCTCTCGTAGAAAGCCTATAATCGGTTCAGTTCAGTAGTAAACGTATAATAAAGAGCCTTTGATTTCACACTTACTGTAGAAGGTTTTATCTGATTTTCTTTTTTATATAAGGTAAATAATTGGAAATTCATTTTAATACCTCGGAAGTTTCCTTGTCTTCTCAATGAGCTCATTATTATACCATGAGAAGAGAATTTCTTCCATACGGAAAAGAAGCGATAAATTAAAATCATTTTTTAGATTGAACATTTTGGATAATGTACTTATGAACTAAGCATACTTATTTTTGTTGTTTAAACATTATCATGACTTATTGGTTTTGGATAATCAAAGCATGTTTTTCTTCAATATTTCAAAAAAGTTCACACTCGTAAGAATACGTAGAAGAACTTACAGTCAAATCAGAAGCTTTAATCTGACGATATACCATATTTCAAACTGATATCGCCTACCCCATTTTTATAATTCTGGAGGATTTGTTAGATCCTAATATTATTGCGTTTCTAAGTGCTAATGGTATATTTAATCGAACCGTTTTATTGTATATTGAATTGTAAGTGTTATAGAGTTTTATTGTGTTTATAGCTATAGTGGAACCTAAAGGAAAGATCCCCTCTATTTACGACCATTTTTGGGAAGTACGGAATTTTCTCCATAGACTTTATGTTAAAGAAAACCTTCTCCCAGCAACCGGGCAAACACCAAACACAAAAAATTATCAACAGAAAAAATTTAACAAAACAATCAAGTAGATTAAAATTTATTTAAAATAGTTGTGTGAGACTCTTACTTAGAGACTCTTACTTTGACGATACAACCGCAGGTTTCAGTCAGAGAGCACTAAAGATTATTCTATCATTTACTTTTAGAGTTGAAAGTTAAATTTTTAAAAAAAAGAAGAAAAAAACAGTAATTTTAGAAAAAAAAACAAGCATCTTAAGCAAACAAATCTCTTCTCATCTTTCAAAGCTAACTAATTTGTATGATATAAAATTAATTTCAAACTTAAACATAAAACATAACTGTTTATTAATTTAAAATAGCTTTATCATTCATAATTGGTAAATTTGTTTTTACACGTAATCTGTCGGTATCGTTTTCATCGACGCTAAATTTTAATCATCGATCCGTCTTTTCATAACGCCAAAAGAAGTTGCATTTCTGCACCATAACATTGACTAAAACTAAAATCGTCTGCGAAAAATCATGTTACCTTCTATAACAATTTTGAAGTCAATAGAGGTAACCTCTAAGAACGACCAACCTTTATCAACGACTAATTTACTGTGAAACGGAGAGTGGCCGCTCCCGAGTGGTTTCACTGGATTTTTTATTTATCCATTTAACGTTTTATTTATTTCATGTAATATTTTAAGTAGTTAGTAATATGAAATTATAGTCCATCACGTTCTGCAATTAAAACTGTTTGTATTGCGCAGAATTAATTTTTTTTCGATTCTTGTATTCTTAAACCCCATATTCAATTCAATTTACCTATTATCCGACTAGTAACCTAAAAATAAAACAAATAAAACTAAACTCAAATACATATAATAAAAAGCCAAACAGAGGGCATAATAAAAAACTGAACAGCCGAATAATTAGTTTTATTTCTAGTTGAATAGCCATATTTGGCTATTCATTTGGTTAACGAAAGTTATAACATAGTAAAAATAAAAATTTAAATTAAAAAATTTGCTTAATAAAAGTTTAATTTGCTTAGGAAAAAAAAAGATACATTTACTTAATAAAAGATATATCAAAAGGGTAAAAATTGAATAAAATCACGTAAAAGAATATCTGAATAACTTTTAATCTGATTATTGGATATTCATGTATGAACTAGCAAATTTTATTGATTAATAAGGTACTTTATAATTGTGAATAATATTTTTATTATTTAGCTTAAAAATAATCGAAAATAATTTTAATTGTTTGGTATACTAGTTCTAAATTTATTTTAAAGCATGCAATTAATGCGTAACTGTAGTTATTAATTCCTAGATTTCAATCGATTCAATAATTCTCAAGAAAATAAAAATTTAATAAATGCAAGTTTTATTTTTTCAATTTTGTTGCTGAAACTATTTAACGTATTCCAGTTAAAACTTCATTTCATGAATAATTTTAAATGAATATTTTTTTAAAAAAATTAACCGAGTTCGAAGTGAAGCAAACACTTAAATTTCATAAAATTAAAGAAAAAAAAAAGAAAGAAAAAAAAGCTTTTCGATCGTTATTATATTATTATTCGTTCATTATTTTTTGTATGGAACAATTTTCAGTGAGGAAGATTTAGTGGAATACACAAAAACAACATCAACAGTAACAGACTTTATCCGTCCTTTTTCTGCTCTTCTAACTAAACAGGTAATATTTTTCAGATTGTTGCTCCTCATTTGAGTGTCGGAAAACTGAATCCATCGAAAAAAGTATGTTTATTAAAAATAAAAAAAAAAACAATTATGTGTCTGATTTTGTAATTTAAAATATAGTTTTTTATATATTAATTAAAATTGAAAGTCTACTTTTTAATATATTATAAGGTAGCATGAAAATCCGATCCTTAGATCAAAAGTTATTCAAGAACTCCTTTTTTTTTATTTTGTGATTTGTGCCTTAAAAGAAACGAATTTCTCAAATTTGTAATCAAATTTGTACATTTTTATAATATCCCGAAAATTTGAAATAAACGTAGTATAATCGCTAGCTACTTAATATTTTGAAATACTTAAAGACAGATGTTCAGAAACTGCAAGTGAAGTTTGTATTTTTTCTATTTTTAATATACACTACATTAATAAATGAATAGTCACAATAAAATACTTTCAATTTTAGATACTTCAAAGTAAAAAAGTGAGTTTATACTGCTTTGGTGTTATATAGTATGTTTTTTAATTCTTTTAGGTTTGTATTTGCGATTTAAATGAGGATACATCCACGGAATTAATAAAAAATCTGCCTGAAAATTTACAGGCAAACATATTTTTCAAAAAAACTGATGTTACTGATTACAATGACTTCAAAGGTAATAATTTATGATATTCTCATTCATTATTTCAATTTAAAAAATTTCACAGACGCATATACATAGAAAACTAAGGTAAATCACTACTAAAGAAGGCGTAATGAAAAATATGAAAACCCGTTCGATTGTCTGGTGAAACTCATATGTGTTTCGAATTTTCGCTTTCTCTCTCTAATCTATTTCCGATAGCAAACATACAGGTTTTGATGTCTTCAGTCCCGCTTTCCTCAGAAGTGTTTAGTTGAATTTAATTTTTTTGGGGGATGAAACTTTATTTGTGATCCTCAACGTGTGTACTTTTTTACATCGCTTTTTAAAATAACTCAACATTATTTTTTAGATAATATGCATTACAGGTGGACATTACGAAACACCCTCTATACCAAACTTCTTCAGCGACCTGTTATTCTACTCTCTCGAACTCTCCACTAAAATATTGAACAGAAATGCTCTAAATGATGCATTTTCTTTCATGGGCTCACTGCTTTGTAGTTTTCCATTGATTAATCACATTGGTGTATGAAAAATAAATACATGATATTTCTAAAGCATAAATTGGGCATGGTAATAGATGGATTTGAGCCCAATCGTCAAAAGTAGCGCGCTGCAAGCTGCGAGTACTACTGTAGTCGCTACTTTTTCCCGTAGTTTGTGGAGTAGTTCGCTACTTTTTAAAAAAAGTAGTGTAGGGAGTAGTTCGATTTAAAAAAAAACGGTAGCTAGTAGCGATTCCTGACTACTACTTTTAACGTTAAATAAATAAAGAAACAAAGTTCAAACGCAAAAAATTTTTTGAATCTGATTGGTGCAAATCCTTTGCGGGCCCTTCAATGTACGCAATAAGAATGCCTATGTGGCCGAGCATTAATAAAATCTAAGTTTGATGCTCTGAAAAATCAGTGTGAAATCCATTGAATTGATCCTGAGAAATCAAATTTTAAATATCTGACTTTTTTAAAATTTTATTTCGCAGGAACACGTTTTTGTGTCGTTACACGTTACGTTTTTGTGTCGAATTTCGAAACTTAAAATATCGTCTGCATTAATTAATTAGCAGCATGTTTGAAGTCACCCCTTAAACCATTATGAGTGAATCTAGAACGTGCAGATCCGATCATTAGATCAAAAGTATTCCTGGGTCACCCATTTTTTGTTTTTTGCACTGTATTTTATTTCTTGGAGGATATAAAAAAGCATAGATTACTCAAATCACAAATATGTGACAATTTCCTAGCATTTTTTAAATCACCGTCGAGAAAAGTTGAGTTTGAAAGTTAAAAGAACACCGTCGAGTTTGAAAGTTAAAAGAACAAATTCTTAAAAAGTGCTTTAGAATAAAAAAAAAAACTATTTCATTAAAGTATGAATTCAAACGTCTTAATGTCTCATCATATTCAACCAAACCATTTTCTTAAATTCAAACTCATTTTGAATATTGGTGGAAATTAAGTTCGCCAGTTAAGATTGACTTCTAAAAATAGCGAAGTAGTGACTACATTATGAAAGTAATTTATAATCGCTACATTTAAAAAATGTAGTTGTAATTACCTACAAAGAAAATGTAGTCTTTCCGACCACTGCTTGACCATATTTATTTCTTTATTCATTTTTAGAAGAAGAACTAAGAAGCGCAAAATCAAAAAAAGTTTGTGGAAAAAAATCTGAAATCCAATATAAGATAATTTTAAGATGTGTTCTGAACTTATTAAAAAATATATAAAACGTAAATTTTTTATGTGTTTGAGTGGCTCAAATATAAAAAATAGTTACGTTTTAATCCCTAGGTATCTCTGTACAGATAAAAAATTACTATGTATAAGTTCTTGTCGTTTAGGCTTAAACAGGTACCCTTATGAATCTCTGTAGTGATTTCTCATAATTCGATAACCTTTATATTTGTTTGATTTTCTTATTTAAATATTAATTTGTGACCTGAATGCTTTTAAGAAGAATTTTATAAATATTACTATGGTCAGTCATAGTTGAACTTTCCTTATATTTGATGAAACTAGCATGATTTCTCTACGATTTTGTCTTCGCCAGGATCACATGATCCAGAGCTTCACAAGAGTTATCTTTTTTCGTTCAGATTTTATTAATATCATCATGTTATTAGCTACCTAAAGAATACATAATATCCTTTGCATTGTAATTCAACGAATTCCAGCACTTGTGTCATAAAATTCTACATTCAACTCAACTCGACTCTTTCAAGCTGAGAAATTGAAGTTAACAAGTAAAATGAGGCAGGAATTTCAATCTTGATTTACGATAGTCTTTTTTTTCTAAATTTATAATAGTTTAATTATTTTATGATCGAAAATTTCTACTTATTTAATTATTGATACTAAACTGTTACCAATTAAAGTACTAGCAGTCTCTTTCACACCATTAAATTTGCCCAGAAAATAAGAAGTCATTATAAACAGACTACAATTGAATACGAGCGTTTTATCTAAAAATGAGCCAACTCCCGTATGCTCAAGGTGTAGAGAACTCTTAAAGAGTGAAATAAATTCTGATCCAGGGCATAAAATATAAACAACTCAGGCAACAATACTATAACCATAAATGTCTAGCTTTAATTTGTTAATCTGAGATGTTCCATACTAAGGTGCCGGATTTTAGCAATAGAACATATAGTAATTTAAATATAGTTTTACTTCTTGAAATCCCTCTTACTAAGTGTGAAGATCGGTATTAGTGAAATATGGCTCTTTATCTAAAAAATGTAACTATTTATTTTATCAATATATGATAGCGTGCAATTTGATTTGTATTTATAAGATGATACATTTTTGTTAGATGCCTTTGACACAACCATAGACAGATTTGGAAGAATAGATATAGTGGTTAATAATGCTGGCGTGGTTGGGGAAAATACTTGGAGGAAAACTATTGATGTCAATTTTGTAAGTAAAATTTTCTTTTTAACTGTTGTTAATCATAATAATTTCAAAAGTCGTGGTGTCTCAGGGCAGAGAGTGCTCACCTCTCAATGCGGTGAACCTGGTTCGAATCCCGGCAATGGCTGGTTGATTCGAATTCCGCCCCCCGGCTTGCATCGACCACAGCGCTAACGTAAAATATCGTCAGTGGTAGACGGATTATGGGCTCGAGTCCCCTTGCCGTGAAGCTACCAGTGGGAGGTTTTCAATGTTTTCCTCTCCATGTAACGCAAATGCGGGTTATACATCAAAAAGTTCTCCACGAAGGAAACTTTCTCCCAATACTTGAATACAATCTTCGTCCTCTGGATTTTTTCAAAAATTACAAGGCTGCGGAGTTGAACATTAGTAGTCGTAAACTCAAAATTAGGTCGGCTGTTTAACGAAGGTAATAAATAAATTTAAAGTCCCTGTAATATATTACTTCTGGGATACTTCTTACAATTCGTCACATATTTTACTTCTTTTTCCTATTGATAACCGACATCATCCTACAATTTTTAATAGTTCAATTTTTTTTCTTTTTTGCCCAGGAGTTTTTTAGATGAAACTTATCAGTCTAATTGTATTTCGACTCGTTATTGGTTTTTTAAACTGTATATAACTATTTTATTTAATTTACGATTTTATCCGATTTTATTCACTTATGTTTGCATCTTATTACCTATGTATATCTGGTAGTACAGTTTTTTTCTCTTTTTTTTACCCGTCCAGAATTTGTTATACATAAAATTCCTCATCCGAACATTTTGCATTTCTCCTCGTTATTGATATTTAGTACAATATGTACCTATTTCATTGCATTTATGATCCCATCCGATTTTATTTCACATATGTATGCATTTTAATAGATATATAAGATTTTATCAAATTCGTGTAATTTAATATCTATACGTACATTAATAATTTTACGTATTATATGAAAATAAATCTGTAGTGTGTATTCTGCCTTGGACCTGTTTCGAAATCCTTTTCTTTCGCATATGCCTTTTTTTTTTTATATCTTAAACCATTCAGGCAATACGAAGAAGATAATGTTTCTAGCGATAATTTCATTTTTTTTTTTGCAAATTATAATCTTCCTGATATATATATATATATATATATATATATATATATATATATATATATATATATTGCACTTTATTATAATCTCATCAGTTGTACTCACTATTAGACTTGTCTTTTGCACTCAAAACTCCAGATTAACGGTCTAACTCTTCTGTTTTGTTTTGTAATATTCTAATATCTGCTATGCTCCACCTCAACACTATTCAATGTCGTAATTTTGAACACGCCTCATAACTCTATTTTCACATTCAAACAGGCACAGTATACCGTTCCCTCAACTCTTAGATCATTAAATCCAAACTAATAATTTTGTTTTAATTATTTACAAATTTGTTTCACAATTCCATGTTTTTATTTACAGATTGGAGTATTGCATGGTATTCAACTTGGTTTACAGTATTTGAGCCTCGAAAATGGAGGTTTGGGTGGCTTTATAATAAACACTGCATCTGTAGCTGGTTTGTACATCATTTCGTAGTTCTGGTCTAAATGTTTATGAAAATTTAAATGTCTTCAAATTGTACACAAATTCCATTTCATTTCAGGTCTTCGTGGATGTCCAGTAAGTCCTGTTTACAATGCAACTAAACATGCCGTAGTTGGACTTACGAAGAGTTATGGTGTATGTATCATGTGCAATTTTCTCTTTTCCTAAAAATATTACATTGAAAATGCGGCCATCCTTTGTATTTATTTAAGAAAATCAGACGAATAGTCATTTCTGTCGAAAGCCCATTAAAAAATCACATATAACCCATTAAAAAATCACAAGACTTTTTTATACGTACGTTACGAGGTATAATATAAAATCTATAACTAATTTTATCACGAACAAAAAAGTTAAGTTGCATTAAACTACTCTTATAGTTTGTTTATGGAACGAACTCCCCTCGTCACGAAGTTAGCGTTCCTGACTGGAATCCCGGTCAGGGTATAGATGCTTCTCTCTGTTGTGTGAATGTGGCCCACCCGATGTACGGGTATCTGTTGCAGTGTTGCGTGGACGTGACTTTGCTCACAAGATGCTCGTCAGGCAGCGCGAAATGAGCAATACTTCCGGCACTTTTCTTAGCGAAGAACGATAATTTCAGTGCCTGCCGTTAAAATAAAAATTATTTGACCAATTGACAAGTATAAGTTTTTTTTTCTTCCCTACACTAAATTTCGATGCATTAACACAACTTTTCGAATCCGTATAGCTTATAGTAGGGGAGAGTGGGGTCAATTGTAACAGGGTACGATTGTAACAGAGCAAAAATTTCGAGTGTCGGGTTCTAGATTTGGTTCCTAGGTGGCGCACAAGGAATATTTAATAACATGAATACCCCTGCTGGCAACCATTTTTATGTACTTTTGAAAGAGTTACATCACAAAAGATATTTTCACGCTACGTAAATACTTTTTTTGGTATTAGAATATTATATTGTAACAAAGTAATTTTGTTTAAACAAATAAAAATTATTAATCGAATATGTAAGTGGACACCTTAATAAACATTTAAAAAGAAAAGATTAGTTTTGTTAATTAACTAGCATTGTTTTTAACAAATGAAGCTGAAATGGCGTCTTGGGGACGATTGTAACAATAAGTAAAGGGACGAATGTAACAGCTGAAAATAAATAATCTTATGTTTACAAACCATTGTTTAACACTTTAAGAACCACCAATAGTTTCCTGTATCATTTATATTATGTTGCATGTGCATTATTTTATTTGTCACCTTTCACAGCATAAATTAAAATTTTTAAAAGTTAATTAGTTAAAAGTTTAACCCTTTAGGTCTCTGCTCATTATTATTTTTACTCCTAAAATATCACTACTATTTTGATCAATAAAAAAATATATCACAACTATGATAATATGTATAATTAACTATGTTTTAGTTGAATTTATGAACTGTTACAATTGACCCCGTAAGTGGGGACAATTAGAACAAGTGCACGACTGTCAAAAATTGTTAATAACTAATATAATAACATTTAAAATAAGGCATTTTTTTCCAGTAGAGGATAGTCTACTTTACCCGTCTGTCAATTAATACTAATAATATATTGGATTTTTTGTTAGTTAAAAATAGTTAACTAAAAATGTTACAATTGACCCCACTCTCCCCTACTGTATTTATTACTATTATTACAGGTTTTTATTTTGAGTTTAAGACATTTAAACTATATTAGGCTTTTGTGCTAAAAAAGTTTAAAAGTATAAGGTTTCTTTTTACACTAAATCTTGATGCCTCAATACAACTCTTTGAGTTCGTATAGCTTATAGTACTGTATTTTTTACTATTGCTATAGCATTTTATCTTGAGTTTACCTACTATATTAGGCTATATTATCAATTATATATCTAATTTATCAACTATATTAGGCTATTTCAACTAAATGAGGCTTTTATGCCTCGGTCACTCAGCCACTTTTGTCACTCAGGGCCAAACTATGGCCCATGTTTCAAAAACGAACATAACTTATCTATCAACTAAATTATGTTTTTATGAAAACATGTATTCCATGTCCTCGTGAAAATTTTTTGCCTTTTGTTTTCGCATTAAACTTAGTGTCTACTAACCGTGATATTCACCTTTCATTTCTTTTCTCGGAAATATGCAATATTTTGTTGCAATATAGCTAATTTCGTCTCTTGTGCCATTGAACTCAATTAATTTCAATTTTCCAATTTCAGTCGGATTATCATTTCAACAAAACTGGAGTCAAAGTGAACGCCATTTGCCCCGGTGCTATTGATACAATTCTGCTTCGGAATTTTGCTTCGAACAGTTTAGATGAAAAAGAAGGAATAGCAATTGTGGAGAGGCAGTCTTATACAGAGTAATTACTTTTTTAAAACATAATTTTTAGTGGTAAAGGAATTCGTTTCTTTAAAAAATTCAACAACGTAATAATATAGACTGGCGAATATTAAATTTATTATATTTTTAGCTAACTTCGAAGGTCATGGGATCCACCTCTATGAACTCACTGCCTCATGATGGTTCACTATTTATAAACCTTGACGTGGTAGATATGGGGATGTTTAGATGGTTAAGTGTATGGGAAACTTCAGATCTCCCTTACGAACTAGATTTTCCATTGATCTGAACGGAATGTTTTTGTCTTACATGAAAAAAATCTCCTTTCAAATGGACTTGCTGCTTCCAATTTCAATTGTATCTATGTCTAATCCCCTTTCCATTATTACTCCAGTAGTTATCAGTCTGAATACTTCGTATTTGTTTGCCAAAAATCCTGGACAGCAGACTGTTCAACAACATTAAGGCTGGTATTTGTCTGGGAATGTAGCTTACTTTGTCTTCTTGGTTAAATCCGAACTAAGCTGTTGTGAAAATTTTTTGTTGCTTAATATCAGGAATAAGAGCTAAAATTCTTTTTTTTGTGCATAAAATTTAAAAAAAAAAAAAAAAAAAAAAAAATATATATATATATCTGACGAAATAAAAAATTATATAAATTTTTGTACAAATAAAAATATCTTCATCTAGACTCCAAAATTGAACCAAAATGTTTGGTATTGACTGATTTAGTTAAAAATTAAAATAATCTGCATTTAAATCTGAAAAGGTCTAATGATTTCCCAATTGAGAAATTTTAACATTTAATTTCTCTAGAGAATTATAAAAATAAATTGGACTTTGATTTGCATAACTTTAATTAACCATCTACAGGTAAAATTTCGAGTCAGGAAGTTTGATTGTTTGCCCACAATGAGAAGAAGAAATACCTCCTAGAAGATAGAAGACCTCACCACAGGCTACCATAAACAAGAAATTTGATCGTTTAGTAGTCCAAACGTTGCGAATTCTTTCATATTTTACCCTCACAGGGCTACTAACTAGTCCGAACGTAGTGACATCTTTTTTATTTCCTCCACTGAGCAGTTTATGTTCGTTACGTCGGAATTTTTAATTGATCTGTACTGAGGTCTTTTCTCTTCTGTTGGATGAGAAAGCACACAAACTTTAACTTATCATGTGCAGAGATATACAGATAGTGGAGACCACAAGGTTTGAACGAAAAGTAATGTCACTACGTTGATTAAAAACATTTAGGGATCAGTGCAGTACATACATTAAAGGGTTTTAAAGTAGGCTTCTGTGTTTATTGATAACGATATCAAATATCGATAGTCTGATAATTTGATACTATAATATCCTGGTTGTATCGAATCGGGGAGTTGCGAATTAAATCGGCCATTTTAATTTTAATAAGCAGTTAATTTTCATACAATGTTCATATGTATTAAGTTTGTTTTACTCGTAATGAAGAAGTAAGTAGTATCATTTGTTTATAAAACATATGTTCAAATTTTCAAAGACTAATGTATTTTACATTTTCCTCATTTATACCGCTGTTAATATATCTGATAACTTAATTTAAAGACCTGTTATCCTGTATTTTGAATTTTTTGTAAAAAAAAAATCACTTTAATAATAAACAGCTGCTTTTGCAAAACAAAAAAAAAACAAAAAAAAGTGTCTCTGGCGTATCACCTCCATGCCCATTACAATTTTCTACAAGCAAAAGAGATAAATATGTAATGGTAAAAAAATGGTAAAAAACATGGTAAAAAAATTAATAAATAAATAATAGTTATTTTTATCGTAAAAAGACATAATTTAAGGGTTTCATAATATAATAATAAAGTTAGTAGAAATGCAATTTAGTCCAACCTAGCTATAAAAAGAATTTCCAATACTAGGAAAGTTTAAGTGTCTTATACTTTCCTCATACATAAGTATATGAGTAAGAAAGAATGTTTTGGATTGAAATTATTATTTAACTATAGGGAAATTTTTATTTTTAAGGAATTTTTTATGTTTCAAAGAGGATTCTTAATTCCAAAGATGATTTAGTTGTAATATGAGAAAGCGTAACTACCTCCAACTACGATTGTATCCACACTGAGAAAAAAAAATATGGTCAAAACTTGCAAAATATGATGAAATTTACTGTGTTTCTGGCTGTAAGGGAACATCAAAAATCGGGATAGTTTTTATACAAGCACTTTGGTAATGATTTCGGCTAAATTAACCATAAAATATAGTGTTATAATATGTGATAAAATTTAGTAATGTGGCAAAATTAGGTAATTTTATCCTAATTTTTAGCATAAAAACCATTTATTTGGTTAAATTTACTTTTTTGTATATTTTGCTAAATATTTGGTGATAAGAACTATAATTTTGAAAGTCAGAACTTTCGGTCAACCTTTATCATGTGAACGGAAAAACTACCAAAGTAATGGTTTATAAATACCATATACTTTCACTTTATTACCAGAATTTTTATTTTTTTAAACTGAAATGTCATTGCCCTAGAATGCGGAAATTTTATCCGAATTTTTTCTCCGTGTAATCTGTTTCCTTTGTTGATTTTTTTCCCCTGAAATATTAAAATTTACAGTATTAAATGATCGTAAGGAAAAGAACTGTAGTTTAAGAATCGAAAATTTTATTAATATACCCTGTTAAAATTTATATTCCAATTAAACGCATTAGGCGAAAACAATCAATATACGTTTTTTTCTCGCAGTTAACAATTTAAATACCATCTTCTTTATGATTATACTACTGTTTTGTTTGAATATGGTAAAATAACCGTTAAATAAAATGTTATTTAACCATTTTTTCCTCGAAATTTCTAACTGTGAAGGGAGATGAATTATTATTTTTTATTTTTAACTGTTTCAATTTAACTGCTACGGTGTTAATGGAATGTCAATTTTAAGGAATATGAAATCAATTGAGAATTATATTTTTCATGATACAAAATATTGCCACACTAAAAAAGTATTTAGAAATAAAATTTGAATTAAGTTAACTAAATTAAAATGTTTCTATCAGAGTTATTTATTATTATATTTTTTATAGGTTAGAAAATATTGGACAAGCTTTGATAAAAGTGTTGAAGGATGACAAGAATGGAAGTCTCCTACGAATCGAAAGTGTTGGCATGCGATACGTCTAAAAATTACTTACGTTTTGAATTTTTATGTTATTTTATTAAACTGATTATTTTACTAAAAATGTGTATTGAAACAATATAATGGATAGTTTCCCAATTATGCTGTTTGCCTTTCTTAGCTTTCTTCCAAAAAATTATGCAAATTATTTTTTTTTACTTTTTTTTTTATTCGCACTTCTACTTTTTTTTTTCAACAATAAGATCAATTAAAAAATTTGAAATTTTTTCCCTTTCCTAATTCTGAAATCTCTTTTATTTGTTTTTCAAAACATTATAAAGAATAAAAAACAGATACGATTGTACACGGAGTAATAAGTTCAAGTAAATTTACCGTACTGTATGGTAATGACCTTTCTGTTTAAAAAAAACTATACTTGTGGTTAATAAAACCAATATATACGGTATTTAAACCATTCATTTAAAAAAATTTCCTTTTATATGGTAACGGTTTATCGAAAATTCTGTTTTTCAAAATTATAGCTCTTGTAACTACATAGTTAGTAAAAGATACGAAACTGAAAAGTAAATTTAACCTAATAAATGGTGTTTCATGCCATGCTCTAAGATATCATGATAAAATTATCAAATTTTACCACATTTACCAAATTTTGTCACATCTTAAAAAATTATATTTTATTGGTAATCATTTCCAAAGCACTTCGGTAAAGAATATAGGGCTTTTTGGTGTTCCCATAGAGCCAGAAACACGGTAAATTTTACCATAATCTGGTAGTTTAGTCTATACTTTTTTTCTCAAAGTAGGATTTAAAAACAAATTTAAAATGATGAACTTTCTTTGTTGACATACTATTAGGTATCAAGCTATACTAGCATAATATTAGTTTTGGAAACTTTTTGTGATTTATTTCTCTTATTTGTCATTTGAACTTTTATATTTAAATTTCGAATTTTTTCTGGAAACAATTTTAAAATTCTATTTATGGAGCATTACCGCACATGTAACAAGCTTTTATGTTAGAAGAAAAAAAATTTAAATCTGTCACATGCTAGTTTTATTTTTAGTTTCACACTTGGTTAACTTATCAAATGCATTTTATAATAATTAATTCTTGTATCATCTTAGATGCACATCTATAGGTTCTTAAAACCAAATAAATCACCAATCATGTAATCGAAATTTTGAATACAAACCAAACTATTATAAGGAGGTAATATTTCAGCAAATATAGGTGCTTCGCAAAATATTTGAAATATATTCCATTTTCATTATAAAATTTTCAAGTCTGTGAGATATTTTAAATTTGGAGAAAGTTTGAAAATTTATATCCCAGCTAATCATAACGATTTATCACATTCTAGACATTTTACCACGTTTTTAACCCTTTGCGGTTGTATGTCTACTCTCAGCCACCAACGCTTTTCTACAGTTCCTGTCTGCTCTCAGCCACCACAGCAAAGATGTTAGCCGCAGCTTAGGGGCAAACTAAACATTTTGCGACAATGAGAAGATGTATAGAGTAAAGATTGTTCTGCAGATTCAAACATAAAAATTACTGGCAGAAGAAACCAAAATAATTATTTTTGAGATACATGTTCTCGAAAACCAGAGCTTCATATTGGAGACTGCTTATAGAACTATAAAGTATAATTTTTACATACAATTAAAACATATTATTAAAGTTTAAAAAAGAATTAATAAATTTGATTTTTCCTTCATAATCTTGCATAGCATGCATTACTGTTTCTTTCGACGAAAATTAATTTCGACCAGCATGACATCCATGTATAAACTTTATACGACCGCTAATAGTTTTAAGATAGGTATTGCTACTATTTTATGCAGCGATAAATTTTTTGGTATAGTTCGATTTTATGTAAACAGAATTAGTTAGATGAAATAACCTAATATCTTTACTATGCAAAATTGGTATTTTATATTATATACAACAGTTTTATGGTGTTTATAAATTCATATAACTTTTGAGTATATCTATTTCTCTATGTCAATTTTAAGCAAATAAATTTGTTGTACGTATGTACTAAACCTTTTGATTAGTTGTTAGTTATTAATTTCAATGGGTGACTTTTCACATCAAAACCTTCACACATTAAAAACACTATTTAATACAGACTATTACACATTAAAGTATTTCCAAAACATTTAAGGTAACCGACAAGTTTCGGCAATTGTTTTTAAAATATTAATATTTTAAATTTTTTTAAATTTTGACTAAGTGTAATGGAACCATTTTCGGTTCTTATTCCATTTATTTGAAACTGACGAATTAACTGTTTTATGCATCCTTTTATCAGGTTCGCGTGTTTTATGAATATAAATTTGTAGTATGTATACTTTGATCTTGGATCTGTTTTGGTCCGACAAGTAGTTTTTCAAAATGCCGGACAAGTTGGAGGTCAAGGTCAAAGAAGAATGTCTATAAAAATACGGTATTCAAATAATAAGGTATAACAGTGATTTTATTGCTATTGCAATTATTTTATTGGTAAAGTCTACTATGTTATCTAAGTGGCGTTGATAAGATGATAAGCGTTACGCATTTTTTTAATGACTGATTCTGCCCTATACTTTAATTTCTACAGCATGCTTGTTACGCCCTGATTTCTGTTGCATATATGCATAAAAAAAGGGTTAGGTTTTAAAGGAAAAAAAAACAGGTATTACTTTCTAAACAAAACATGTATGCAAAAATAATTTAAGATATTTATCATAAATAAATAAAGCAGTGTAATTGTGTAAAAAGAAAAAAAAATTAGTATCTTTTAAAATTGTTATTTCAGCACTTTTTAAATTTTGGAATCTTATCTCCAATTTTTTTTCGTTATGAAGTCACTTAAATCTGTTCTGATACACAGTAAGCTTAAATCTCAATCGGCATTAATAAAATAATTTCGCCAGTCATTTAACCGATAACCTTGATGCTCTTATCTTTTGTTGTTTGAGGATATCATTGAGATCATTCTTGACAAAGAGCATTGTATTTCTTCTTTTTTAAAAAGTAAAACCAATACCTCTACATAACATTATAGCAAGTTTTTTTTTTTTCACAAATTATTTTAAGAATTCAATCTTAAATTCACTGATGTAAGAAATTAAGAGAATTTTCAGACTTGGTTTATCATCTCTAGAACTACAGGATCGTTTTCAATGAAATTTTATATGTACATACATTGATATAATAGAAAACAAATAACATTTCAACAATTGTAATACACACTTATGATCGTGCATAACAATCGTTGAAGTCGGAAGGTATGAAATTTCCTCAGCACAATTCATGGCAATTTCCACAGGACAATTCAAAACAATCGCCATAGGAAATGATAAACTGCCTTATTTCAAGTATGAAATCATGTTGAAAAGCCTACATATCTGTGAAAGGGGACCATACCCCCTATTAACCTTTTTTTCCCCTTTTGCTTATTCTGCAATCGCTGTTTCATACCTTCCAACTCCAACGAGTGTTACGCATGATCATGCTTGTGTATTACAATTATTGAATGGTTATTTTTTTTTGTATTGTATCAATATATGTACACATAAAATTTCATTAAAATCGATCCAGTAGTTCTAGAGATAACCAACCTAGTCTATAAATTCTCTTAGTTTCTTACACCAGTGTAGATCGTAGACAGAAGACATGCGAGTTTTTCTGAACATTTTTCGAATCAACTCCCTGTATAATGATTGGTGTTCAAATTAAGGAATCTCGGTACTGCTCATAAAGCCCTTTTCGGATCACACCATTCGTTATCTTCATTTTTGTTTTATACCACGGCTTTCATAGTTCACTATCTTTGCTAATTTATTTTATAATTAGTAAGATATCAAATGAAACGCAGTTTTGACCTGGTCAGACGTCGCAGACAACGCCTAAGCAGGTACCCCTCTCTCCAAACTTCCACCCCACAACTAACGAGAAGACTTTCAACCACGACAGATGTAACTTGTACTTTGTTCCATATAGAGTTTTTTGTTTTCTTTTTCAGACTGTCAGGATCACGAATTCAATACATGCAGCTCCCCGAAACTACGGTGTGAGTGACGCGTTAACCGACTTAGAGAAAAAAAAAAAAGCTTTAACCGCTTACAGAAAAAAAAAAGCTAACATTGTAAATTAGTGAGTTTAAGGTTAAAAAATTTAAATAGGTTCTCTGAAATAATGCAGTACTAAGGAAGCTAAAAATGGTATTTCATCTTAATTAACTTTTCTAATTCTCTTTCATTTGCCAGTACTTAAAAAACGCATAACTAACATTTTATTTTAAAGTAATGTTAAAAGTATAGTTAAAATAGTTAAAATATTAATTTAATATCGAATTTCCTTTCATTTGCAATTAATCTGGCATCAATTAAAACTGTTTTGCAACTTTAAACCTCAACGCAAGGCAAACATTTTGTTTTATCGGACTAACTTACAGGTACGAACTATTTTCTATTTTATAACCGTCGTTGAACAGCCGATTCAATTGTTTGGGCTTACGACTATTAATGTTCAACTCCGTAGCCTTGTAATTTTGAACGTAATTCGGAAGACAAGAGAACTCCTAAATCAAATATTGGGAGAAAATTGCCTTCGCGGATGACATTTTGATGGAACTAACCCGCCTTTGTGTTATATGGAGAGGAAAACCACGGTTAGCCTGATGACGAGGGGGCTCTAACCCATGACTCGTCTGCCACTGAGAATATTTTACGCCAGCACTGTGGTCGGTGCGAACGTAATTCGTAACGACCAACCATCGCTGGGATTCGAAGCCGGTTCATTAGAAGAAGAGCGCTCAAATACGAACTATTAACATTTTCTTCTAGTTTCCTCCAATTTAAATTTAGTTTGCCCTTTCTATAAATTATTTTATATCTTAAATGCCACATTCTTCAAGGCAGAGAAAACAATTTGAATCCGCGTACATGATCCCGCTGATTACAAACATTTTGTTTTGTCGTACTCAGTTATGGTAATGCTGCCTCTCGGGCTGAAAACTTAAAATTTTCATTCTTTTTTTTTTTTTTTTTTAAAAAAGGAGAAAAAAAAAGATACTTTGAAACGATAAGATAAAGACAGTAGGAAATGAGGAGTCTCTTTGTCTAATCTTCAAAGAGCTTATTTATATTCTGGTTGAGATTTTCTCTCAGGAACCAATAGTGAGTAGATTACGAGAACACTAGCAATTATGTGCAATATATAAGTACAAAAAAAAATGGCATTCAAAGGCAAGGTAGCGATTGTGACTGGTGGTGCTCGTGGAATCGGAAAAGCATATTCTACAGCACTTTTAAATGAAGGAGGCAAAGTAATATTACATAATTTCTATTATTATTATTAATTATTATTATTTTTTAATTATACTGTAGTTTTCTTTTTACTTAGATGTCTTTATTTTATCCTTTTTAATAGCGTAACGTTTTAAGTTTCCATAATATTTCGTTGCAAGCATTTATCAAAAAATTTTAAAAAATATATATAAATTTAATTTGCTCCTAGTAAATATTTTGTTAGATGAAAATTATTAAAATGCATGCCGTTTAACATTTTTAACAGATCAATAAAATTAAGTTAGCAAATCGGTAACCACAGAATAAATCGATTTTTTTCTCTCTAACCTTACCTTCATCATTGTTTCTAATAACGTCATCTGAGATAAAAATAGGCTTCATCACAACGAAATCCTATAAACCTGACTTTTAATATTAAGTCTCTGCAGCAATATACCTTTTACCTATTGGTAAAATGGGTGTTGTTTTGGGTCTGATGACTTGCGCATCTTATTTGGACGTCATCACACTTTTCAACTGTGTTCAAGAGTTATAGTAAACAGTGCGTATATGTCATCATTGCATGCGTCGCTAAGGCAACCGCTGCTGTTTGATAATTTTTTTAATATTTTTTTTTCTTCTATTTTTATTTTTATTTTTTATTCAGTCATTCTTAATGTATTTATATAATAATAATTTAAATTATTTTTATATTTTTTATTATAAACTTATAATTACTGTCTTGACGATGATTTTAATATAAATATGATTGCTGAAGAAGGAAAAGTATTTCGTGACGTCTTGAAACACGTATATAATCAGGATTTGAAAACCAATGAGGCGACAAACAACAATTGCGACAGTTTTTGCAATTCATAATTTGAAATTTGGCGTTTATCGGAGTCAAACCAGAAAAAAAAGGCTTTGACCAATTGGTAACCAGTGATCGTCATAAAACGATCAAAATTTTTTCCCTTTTCAATCAACTTAACACTTTCCAAGTATTATGTAGTGACCTTTAATCGTATGATTTGACTCTGAATGTCTAATTTGGATGATGTAATATTAATACCTGCATTAAACAAAATTATAGGGAAGATCTCTTCTTAGAACTTTTTACTCACTTTTTTGCATGTAACACCGTTTCATTCTGTTAGCTTGAGTGCGTAAAATACCAGCGGAGAACAAATTGTTTTGTTGCATTTATACAAATACTTGATCTTTCCTAATTCAAGATCAAGAATTTCAAATTAGCTTTGAACCTAAAGCTATAGATTTTTTAAAATGACATTTTTAGCCAAATGAATGTTTTTATTGACACATTATTTCATATTAACTATTAGTTTTACACAGACAGTAACTTTGTAAATGTGTGTGAGCTGAATGTTTCTGTTAAAACATTGCTCCACACTTTTTATTAGTTTTACACAGACAGTAACTTTACTAACGTGTGCAAGCAAGCTGAATGTTTCTATTAAAACAATGTTTCATATTATTTATTAGTTTTACACAGTCAGTAACTTTGTTAATGTGTGCTAGCTGAATGTTTCGATTAAAACATTCTTCCACATTATTTATTAGTTTTTGCACAGACAGTAAATTTGATAATGAGTGCAGGCAAAATGTTTTTATTGGAACATTGTTTCTTATCATTTATAGGCGGATTTTCAGACGCAATTGTGAGCAAGCAATGATGTTAATTAAAAATTTTGTTATTTTAATTGAACCGTAGCAGTTTTACATGGACAATCGTTTAGATAATGTTTCGAAATAAAGATTTTAAATTGAGACATTATTTTTTGCAAGTTAAGAACATCCACTAAAATGTGTAGGATATCTCATGCTATGCAAATTATTCTGTATATAGGTTTGTGTCTGTGATATTAATGAAGATATTGCAGAAGAATTTCTTAGTGGTTTGCCTGAAGACGTAAAAGGAAATGCTATTTTTCAAAAGTGCGATGTGACTGTATACAATGATTTGAAAGGTAACCACTTGGATAAATGTATGGTTTTCTACTTTTAAGAAATGATAAGCATTGCAATGTTTAAATCTTGCTGTATTTATCTTTTTTTTTCTAAAACAGATGCTTTTGACATAACTGTTAGAAATTTTGGACGACTTGATCTGGTAGTAAACAATGCCGCAATACTTGATGAAAGCAAACTGGTGAAAACTATTGAGGTCAATTTTGTAAGTAGTCGCCATTGTTTCACGGCTCAAGTTTTAGTTTGTGAAGAAATTAATTTAACTAGTGGGCTGCGCCCCCTGCTCGCTAACGCTCGCCAACCCCCGAAAATTCCTACGCAATCTTATATGGTTTGCTTCGCAAACCAAGCTCGCTTCGCTCACTACTAACTTAGGTACGTTCCAACAAAAAAAAAAAATAAAACAAATAAATTCAAGATATAAATCAAAAATTGTCAAATAAATTCGTGAAAAAAAGCGCTTTCGACAAAATATTAAAATAGAGATCTATCGACAAAGACTACTCACTTCTGCCTAGCTTAATAGTATGAGATTTCCGCAGCTGAATTGAACAACCTGATAGGGTGAATTTCGGAAAAGATCACATTTGGTGAGAATGCTCTCTCTGGTTGTTTCAGTTTCCGTTCTTAAAAGCGCTATATGTTGAGCCACCTCAGCTAGATTTGGCATGTGACATTTTTAGCGGCAACCATTGGTCGATTTTTAAGCGTTGCCATTCGGGGAGTTGTAATGAGGCTTTTTTTTGTCGCCGTGTAAAAAAAATATATATATATAGATAGTTGCATAACTTCTATATGAAGTTACTTGATACAAAATGAATGAAATTGTATCATTGAGACAAAAAGATTTTAATTGCTAACTATAATTTAATTAATGGTATTTCGATTTTTTTTAAATTTTTCGTTGCAGTTTAAAATTTGTAAAACGCAAATTAATTCGACGTGTTTTATTTGTATTTCATTTAGTTAAAAAATTTTCTTTAAGTAATATAAAGTATTTCGCATGAAGTAATTATTTGTTAATTTTAGTTCTTCTTGCCCATATAGAGCAGTGAAAATTCTAGCTCTGTACAATATTTTAGAGTGGTTGTGAATAAAAAAATATGAATTGTGTAAATAAACAAATGTTCACTAAATTTCTCGTCATTAATAAACGCCACAACATGCTTATCAGGTCTTTTATATACATCGTTTTAAGTCAGATTTTAAAGCAAAGAGAGAGATTATTTGAAGAACATTTGAGTGCATAACGTTATACTCTATTAAGAAAAAACTAAGGAGAGAGTCTGTTTGCATCTAAGTGCATACCAAATGGATGCTAAGCTCCCAGCTTGAACGTATATCAGCACCGCCAAGTCTTAGAGCGACGTTGCACAGCCTTCTTTTTGCCAGCCTTTCTAAATCAAGTGAAAAGAGGAAGATAGAACTTATTGTATAAAACTATTGTTTTATTAATAAAAATTAATAAAAATGATATAAAAAATTTTTTAAGAATATACGTGTTCAAAATTGTTCAAAATAATAAAATTCACATTTAAAGAAACTGTTGAAAGAATAATAAATATTGTTTCTTACAGACGATTTTCTTCTGCAGCGAAACAAAATTAAAAAAGTTCTTTATCCCACATTTGATTCGTTAAAGGAATGTCAGCATAAGACACGTCATTTTTAGTGGTCCAAACAAATTTAATGATCCTAGTAGTTTCCTTTTCGCAAGCAAATACTCTCTTTATTTATCGATATATGTCACCAAGTCAAGGATTCCAGTAAGACTGCGAAACTATAACCCTTTTTTTAATGATTTTATGATATATATCGTAAAAGATAGCGCGAATTAAATTTCTATCCGACTAGTTAAACTTTTAAAAGCTTTTATATTGTTTTGAAAGCATAATTGTATTATCTGATAGCTAACTAAAACGGAACTTAATGCAGTCGCAAAAGATTACTTAAATATTATACTACAACGGACTTTTCGTAACTCACAACGGAGTATTGCTTTTATAACGCTAACTGATATACTATACAGTTGGTATAAAGAGCTACAAACAAAATAAAATATTATATTGATAATAATTGCTATATAATTTAATAAGCAGTTAAGTGTATTACTTTTTGGACATTTTTTATAGCTGTTGTTGAACAGTCGACCTAATTTTGGGGTTACGACTACTAATGTTCAGCTACGTAGCCTCGTAATTTTCAACCCAATTCAGAAAACAAGGGAACTCCTGAATCAATTATTGGGAATATTTGCCTTCGTGGAGGACTTTTTGTTGGAACTAACCCGCATTTGCGTTACATGGAGAGGAAGACCACGAGGACCTCTCACGATTAGCTTGATGGCAAAGGGACTCTAACCCATAATTCGTCTATCACTGAGGATTATTCACGTTTTTATTTTTGGGACATTTGTAAAAAAGGGGAAAATGTTTAGTTACTCTAATTTCCATACTAATGCTACATTACAGTTCTTCTCATGAAATATAGTTTAATGCACAAATATTTTTTGAACCTTCGATTAATAATTAAAATAACTGTAGCTAAAAAAATTAAATCTAAGTAATAATTCATTGCGGAAATAAATTATAAAAATTAATTAATGTAAAATCTCACTGCATTCCTAAAATCATGCTTTTTTAAATTTTAGATAGCAGTAGCCAAAAGTATCCACCTTGCTTTCCAATACATGGGTTTAGATAAAGGAGGAAAAGGCGGTTCTATAGTTAATACATCATCCATTGCAGGTATGCCACTATTTAGATATTTCTTAACTAAGTACATTCATAAAACAACGAAAATATTGAAAAGATAATGCTTACACAATTAGAATTGTTTTGAAGCAGCACAAGTGTAGCTGACTTCCCCCTACTTACCCTACTTCTTAACTAAGTATATTCGTAAAACATCGAAAATGTGGGAAAGATAATGCATAAACAATTAAAATTGTTTTTAAGCAGCACTAGTGTAGCTGAGTTCACCCTACGTACCCTACTTCTTAACTAAGCACCTTCACAAGCACAACACCGAAAACGTTGAAAAGATAATGCTTGAACTATAAAAATTGTTTTGAAGCTGCACATGTGTAACAGAGTTCACACTATGTACCCTACTTCTTAACTAAGCACATTCATTAACTAAGCACATTCATAAGCACAACACCGAAAACGTTAAAAAGATAATGCTTAAACAATTAAAATTGTTTTGAAGCAGCACTAGTGTAGCTGATTTCACCTTATTTACCCTATTTCTTAACTAAGCACATTCATAAAACACCGAAAATGTGGAAAAGACAATGTTTAAATAAGTAAAATTGTTTTAAAGTAGCATAAGTGTGGCTGACTTCACCCTACTTAGCCCACTTCTCAACTAAGTACTTTCATAATACAACGAAAATTTTGAAAACATAATTCTTAAGCAATTAAAATTGTTTTGAAGCAGCACAAGTGTAGCTGACTTACCATACTTCTTAACTTAGTACATTCACAGAACAACGAGAAGTCGAAAGGATAATAGTTAAACCGTTAAAGCTGTTTTTAAGCAGCACTGGTATATCTGACTTCTCCCTAGTTACCCAACTTTTTAGCCAAGTATATTCATAAAACAACGAAAATGTTCAAAAGATAATGCTTGAACAATAAAAATTGTTTTGAAGCTGCACATGTGTAGCTGACTTACCATACTTCTTAACTTAGTACATTCACAGAACTACGAGAAGTCGAAAGGATAATAGTTAAACCGTTAAAGCTGTTTTTAAGCAGCACTGGTATATCTGACTTCTCCCTAGTTACCCAACTTTTTAGCCCAGTATATTCATAAAACAACGAAAATGTTCAAAAGATAATGCTTAAACAATTAAAATTGTTTTGAAGCAGCACAAGTGTAGCTGAATTACCATACTTCTTAACTTAGTACATTCATAGAACAACGAGAAGTCGAAAGGATAATAGTTAAACCGTTAAAACTGTTTTTAAGCAGCACTGGTATATCTGACTTCTCCCTAGTTACCCAACTTTTTAGCCAAATTATTCATAAAACAACGAAAATGTTCAAAAGATAATGCTTAAACAATTAAAATTGTTTTGAAGCAGCACAAGTGTAGCTGACTTACCACACTTCTTAACTTAGTACATTCATAGAACAACGAGAAGTCGAAAGGATAATAGTTAAACCGTTAAAACTGTTTTTAAGCAGCACTGGTATATCTGACTTCTCCCTAGTCACCCAACTTTTTAGCCAAATTATTCATAAAACAACGAAAATGTTCAAAAGATAATGCTTAAACAATTAAAATTGTTTTGAAGCAGCACAAGTTTAGCTGACTTAACCCTACTTACAATTCATGTATGTGCGTTATAAAATCTGCTTAGCTTTAAAAACTCCTTTATCTGAAATCGGTACAATCAGCAAAATTCTGAACCTCAAAATAGGCTAGAAAGCAACCTTGATAACCATTTTCCTAATAATCAGATTTACATTCTTCAAGATATGTGGTTTTGATATCCCCACTTAGTAATGCTAATTAATTAGCTCTAGCTAATTAGTTAGCAGATTCTAGGCTTAGATTCTAAGATTAGTTAGCAGATTCTAGTTAATTAGTTAGCAGCTAGCTAATTAGTTAGCTATTCTTTTAAATCTCACTTAACGTCTGTCATTAATGCTAAAAACGAAATTTAAATAACCGTTGACAAAAAGTTGGTTAACGGTAAGGCAGAGCTGTGTTTTTTAATTATTCTTATGATAAACATTTAAATGTCTTGTGCCTTTTTATTTAAATATTTTAAGTTTACCCCAAAATTAGCATAGCTTATTAAATTTGGGGCAATTCTGAAACTTTCATTGCCATTTAGGTCATACAGCTAACCCACTTTGTCCAATTTATACTGCAACGAAACATGCTGTCATTGGATTGACTAAGAGCTATGGGGTAAGTACAGTAAGCCTTTACTGTTGTTAAAAATTTAATTAGTAAAAAAACATTTTTTTAATTTTTTTCATTTAGTTTTAAAATGAGGAATTACATTTATGAACATGATAATTTAAAAGAAAAATTGAAAAGTATGAAACACAATTTGTTTTTTAAGATAAAAAGAAAATAAATGTTTAAATAATATGCATTTGTAATAAGGAAATACAATAATACAATAGTACAAGGGAGAATAGACAAAAAGTACCCAAAAAAAGCAAAGATGGAAATAACAGATCGGGGGGGGGTGATACTTCATAATTCAAACCAGTCAACAAGTATAAGGTATGAGGCAGATTATAAGGTTTCCGTTTCTTTCCTTATTTTTTTAAAACAATATACTCGTAGAACCAATAGACTCTATTAATAAAGGGCAGATTTTACTGTTACTTACAAACATGGCTCACTATACCTGTCAATCAGTAATTGTATAATTGAAGCTCTAAATTTTTCTCTATCGGCAAAATTTGGCACTAATGCGAAAAGCACGCTTTGAAATGATTTGGACAAATACTTTTAAAAAAAAAAATGATTTGGAGGTCTTTCGATGGTTTGAAAACATTCGCACAGCATATTTTTTCCCCATTTTCTTTTATTTTGAGTCAGGGGTTCAACTTTTGTTGTAGCAAAACAGAAAACTCATTTGATTTATACTTGTATTACCTCTTTTATTGTTATTTTTAACGATTGGAGTATCACTGATTTTTAGCAAAATTTATTCAATTACGTACACTGACTTATTAATAATGAAATTTAAGTATCTCTATTTCAACTTTCTACTATAGAAATAACATTTGATTTCTATTTGCAGTCAGATTATCATTTGAAAAAAAGTGGAATTAAGGTGTACGCCATTTGCCCTGGCCAAGTCAACACACCATTGTGCCAAGATTTTATTTATCGATGTATTGACGCAGAAGAGGGAAAGAAATATGTGGGAAAACTCCCATGGACTCCGTAAGTAAATGAAAAATTTTTGAATAAAAAAAAAGCTAACATAAGAAGCAATGCAGATAATATTAATATAATTTAACCTTTTAAATCTTTATCAGGTCTTTAGCCCAATGATTAGAGCATCGGTCCAGAGAAGCCGGAGTTTGATCCTCGAAGCCGCCAAAACCCACCGAGTACATGCGATATACATGCTCGTAAAAATTTCGGTTACTCGTACCATGGGTACAGGGATCTGGAGAAAATTTAGATCTATGTCTATCCCTTCAGATCTATGTCTAAATTGTCGAAGTGGCCTCCCGAAAAAGTGGTGCCTCCATCTATCGGGATTTTTCTGAGCAAAAACTCACTTTCACACTTGCGATGCTCTCTTGTCAAACAAAAAGCATTCCTCCCTGACTTAATTCGCAAGTCCAATAGCCGGCGCACTTTGTTTGTTCAATTGTCATCAGAAACAAGCACAACAAGGATTTTACCAATATATTTTAGCGATCCTTCAATATCGCGAGTTAAAATTTTGAATCTATTTCTTCACTGCGAGTTTTTTTAAAATTAATTAGGAAAACACTATATGACATTTTAATTTCTAAGCCATGTTGTGAAAAGCCAAGAAACGGGTAGCTCAGGGGACCGATCACGTTAGTCACCAAAGGCAGATATTATTAGATAATTGTAATATTGACTGGTCAAAATCGTTCCCAAAATTGGCTTACTACTCTGTCTAACAGATCTGTTCTTTTGTCTGAACATTACTAGTGAATATAGTGTTTATAAGTAAAATAAAACTGTAATGAAATTTATCATAATTCATCGTGGTTAAATTAGCTTTATTCCATGTACGAAAATTTTTTCAGGGGGGGGGGTTCATATTTTTTAAAATTGATATTCCAATGACTGGCGCAGTATAGCCATTTTTGGCTCTTATGCCAATTAGCCTCGACTAACAAACCATTTATTAAGGAATGCTCTGATCATGGTATATGCAGTCATTTACAATTTTTTTTTTCTTCCAAAAGATTTCATTTTTTTTACGTTAAAGCTGATTTCTTAAGATATTCATTCTGCTATCAAAATACACAATTTTTTGGAGGAGAATAAACAAATTTCTGAATAATCGTTTTACATATTTTCAGGGCAGAAGAGTTAGGCAAAGGATTGATTAAACTGTTAGAAGATGGCAAAAATGGATCTGTAGTACAAATAGATGAAAATGGATTCAATTACATCTAAAGACTACAGATATTTTGTATTCTTTTTACAATGAAAATAATGTACACGAAAAATATTTCAATATTCAGTCTATTAAGCGTAATAAATGTTTCTATAATATAAAAATAATAGTTTTGTCAAAGAGTTACAGCAAAATCTTAGAATGAAGGCCTTCTCCCAACACCCATCAAATCGAACAACGAAAATAATTTTAGTCAAACTCGAGCATTGCAAGCTCTGATTAAACGAGACCCCATGTTTAAAGAAAGAAATTATAAAAAATTTTTAGTTTAATGTTAAAATAGTCCAGTAGTTATAGCAAAAAGAAAAATTATGTTTCTTCGGAAAAATTAATGATCTAGATTTCTCACAGCCTTATCAATAATGTCTTTTAAAAACTTTCTTGTACGCTTCATCCTTTTTTTAGGTGATATGGGGGAGAGTTGAATATGATTTATGCAAGTAAGTCAGGTATTTTTTCGATGTATCTTCCTTGGTTGAGTTGAATGAGACCAATCACGAGATGAGCGGACCAATATTTTACAAGTTATAAAGGTTTTATGTACAATTTTGAACTTGTACTTACTTATGCATCTGATATTTCTATCTAAGCATGTAAAGAATTTATTATGGATGCATTTTTTGCGCTGAATCGAGTAAGAATATTTACGCGTCAATAAAATGAATAGCTCGAACATTACTTAGTAAAGGCATTATATTTATGAAATATTCAATTTTTGATATGCCTTACGTATATTTTTTAAAATTTCTATCCAGGCAATACATAAACAACTAGTCATATTTTCTGATGCAATTTTCAATTCGTAATTGAATGAGATCAATTCTGAGACAATCAGAATATTAGTTAAGAAGTTATAATACGAAGGTTTTTATGAATCTCTGCATGTGTGTGTCCTTTACAGACTTCTAAACTACCCGACCAAAAGTGATGAAATGTAGTATACAGATAGTTCGAAGCATGAGAAAAGTCACTGTAAACATTTAGAACATTCTACGAGAACTATTGGAGAGGAATGAGCGAAAAATGAATTAGAATTTTCTGATTTGATAAGCGTTAGCAATTGTTTAAAGTTTAACTATAGGCGAATCAATTTTTCAAATATTGTCAAGATAACATCAGTGATATTTGCTATCTTATAGCTCTTTTTGATCATTGACATGCAATAAAAAGATTATTACATGCGGTTTAGCTTTTAAATATTTTTATTCGCTATGTCAGATGAATTCAATGAACAACATTGAGCCGCGTTGGCTCAGGGGATAGAGAGATCACCTTCAAATGAGGTGAACCGGGTTCGAACCCCAGCGATGGCTGGTCAATACGAATTCCGCATCCAGCTTGTACCGATCACAAAGGCGGGTTAGTTCCATCAAAACGTCCTCCACGAAGGCAAATTTCTCTCAATACTTGACCCAAGTGTTCCCTTGTCTTATGAATTGGGTTCAAAATGACAAAGCTACGGAGTAGAACATTGGCCAAAAACGTTGGGTTGACTGTTCAACGACGGTTATAAAAATAAAATAAAACGAACAACGTTAACGAGATAGCATTCGTGGACTACCTCACCAAATTAATATTTCAAAAGTTAATTGATATCACGTCTTTATTTTGTTTATGGTAATTTTTTTTAAATGTGTTTCAATAAAAGAAATAACTTAAAATAAATGGTAATTAAAATTTAAAGAATAAACATGTATTTAAAGCTAAAATTAATGGAAAAGGGGTAATGATTCACTTAGGAGAAAATTGCCTTTCTATTATAGATGCCAAAGATTGCTAATTACTATAGGTAATATATGAATATTAAAATAAACTATGAATTAAAAAGCCAAAATTTATGGAGTAAAAGTACTTATTCATTTAGAGGAACCGCAAAGAATTGGGTACTTCTACTTCAAGAAGAAGATCACAAATACCCACACATGTGCGCAATAACGTCAGCGATTATAAACAAAATGGCGTGTTAAAGTTGAGCTAAGTTTCTCCACATAAATTAGAATGTCAATTAACGTGACGTTAATTAAATACAGTGCCGTATCTCACATCAAATTTGTTTAAATATAATTATTTCTTGTCTACATCTTTTACATAACTTAGATTTATTATTTGTTTATGTATTTTGTCGTTAACGGGATATATTTTTGCCACGTTTCAGCTACCAATCAGGATCGAGATATCCACCGTACGTCACTTGCAATTATCTTATTGCCATACTATTATTCACGACGATGATGCTTAATTAATGTTGAAAAATTGAAATTAAAAAAAGAAAACATCTACTAAAGAGCAAAGTTAATGGGAAAAGAGATACTTATTCCTTTTGGGGATATTATTATTCGCAATATTACTGATATCAATGCTTAATTATTACATGTAATATGCATTAATTGAAACTTAAAGAAAAAATAAGTTCTGTGCTAAAAAGCAAAGTTTATGAAAAAATGGTTAATTGAAATTTTTTTTTTTTAGGGGAACCGTAGAAAATCACTAAATGCAAATGGTGTTCAATTAATTTTGATAATATATTCTACTGGTATTATGGTCATTGTTGCAGTTTTAATGAGGATACAATGGGTTTTCCTAGTTTCCGAACATACTTTTTACAGTAGTGAAAATGATCGAATATAAATATTTTAATGCGTTAAAATTAAAAGAGCTTTTTCCACCCCTTCTAATAAACACTTTAAACAGTTAATTAAAAATCAATAGAGAAATGAACACGCTCCAAAGCCCTTTTCGAGATATTTAAGAATTCTATCTGCATTTAAAATTTCAGCTATAGTATGTTGCCACTGTTAAAGGTATCTCGTACAAAATTAAAATACAACAAACACGAGTTATACTGATGTATGTATAAAGTGTAATGTATGTATAAAGAGCGGTCACCAACGGTCACCAGTCACTAGACCAGTGCTGTCAATACTAGTCACAATTGATCTAGTATTTCGATTTTTGGTTTTAATTTGTCGAGCATGCGTAGCTAATTCGTGTGTAAGAGGGAAGGTGTAGTTTACAAACATATCACTGGCGAGATTTTTGACTTCATATTGTTATGCCAACATTCAATCTTATGTTAACCCCTGTACTTGTTTTCGATGTCAGTATACCTACCTCAGGAGTTCCTTTCATTCTGTTGGGGGTGGGGGTAAAGACTACAGGTGCTATGTTCGGTGAAACACCCCTAGAACCTTTTTTTTAAATAGAAAATTGTTTCGTTGTTTTAAATTTTTTGTATATATGCTTATTAATTTTTTATATGACACATGCACATTATATGTACATTTATTTAGAAATGTATATATATATATATACATATATATAACTTAAAACAAAGGAACAGTTTTCAAAAAATAAAAAGCGTGCTCCCCCCTCACGCTACGCCTTTGTTAAAAGAAAAGAAGGTACCGTGTGCAAAAAATGCCGCGAAATTGAATTTACACATGGCTGACAACTAGTATATTTTTCGTAACAATTATTTCTTAACTGTTCCAGTGAGATATTTTTTTTTTCTTTGAAAACTTACTGGGGAAAATAAGAGATAGCTTTCAAAAATTAAGAATTCTCAATAACAGTCGGTAGTGTCAATTGAGTTTTGATCTGAATAAAAATACTTTTTTAAACAATTTATTGTTGTTAAATACTGTTTTTGTTGCGTATTAATAAATTTACTATGATGAATGCATTTAGTTTTTTAAGCTAAATCCTTTGAATTGATCGGCAAAATAGTTTTGTAGTTATATGGGTTTTATGCACAAAAAGTACTATTTTGCACTTGTACATATTTAAGCTTCTGACATTGCTGTCTGAAGAAATAAGGTATTGTTCTATATTGCTATCTGAAAAAATAAGGTATTGTTCAGTATATTTTTGACGCTTAATAAGTATCAGTTACAAATTTTTTGTTTTGTTTAATTAAACAGTACTATAGTTGTATTGTAATTATAAAGAATAAACCTTTACAATGTTTAAACTACCATTTTTGTCATATAGACTTAAGTTAATCTCATTCAAATTAGCACGAAAATAAAAAACTTAAAGAAAAATGTTTCTTGTTTTTGTTGTTACTTATACTTTACTTGACAATGTCATGTGCGTTAACTTGTTAAAATTTATACTATGTATTTGTACTATGTAATCGGGGTAGCTTCTGCGCCATAACTTCTGTAGATTAATATTTTGTTTTATATCTGGTGTTGAACGGCTGACCTATTTTTTGCTTAACGAATATCAATGTTCAATTTATAACCTTGCAATTTTAAACCCAACACAGAAGACAAGGAAACTCTTGTATTAGCATTGGGCAAACTAGAATGCATGGAGACTTTTTGAAATTCGTGATAGAACTAACCCACATTTGCCTTATATGGAAAGGAAAACTCTTAAAACATCTTACGGGAATCCAGATGGCAATCAAATTCTCAACAATGATTCGTCAGTCACTGATGATATTTTACGTCAGCACTGCAACCAGTGCGAGCCGGGAGCAGAATTCGTAACGACCAGTCGTATCGATCTGAGGGATTTAAACCTCGGTAATTTCATCGAGATGCGAGCTCTAACCCTTGAGTGATTGCAACTCAGAGACTAGTGTGAGCACCACTGGTAGGCAGCCTATCGAATTTGATAGTTTTCGGTTTCGTAAAATATGCATGAATGTATCGAAAGAAATGCTTCTAAAATGTCTAAATAGTCTTTTGTAAGCTAAAACAGGACGCTCGAGGTCAAGCAATTTCTTACCACTTACTATAAAGAGGATACTTGACAGTATGCTGAAGTTTTGATTATGTTTTTAAGACTTTCATTTAAAATTCTATTTTTACTATACTAGTAACGCTGATACAGGAGGTGATAATTTTTATTCATTTATATTGTCTAGTTTAAAGAGTTAAAATAAATTTAGTTAATATTTTTTAGCAATTTAGTAATACTAATGGTAGATGAGTGTAGTAACAGCTGCTAGATCGATAAGCAATTAAATGAATCAACGATTAAATTTTAAAAAAAATTAATAAATAACCATTTCAAAAAATGAGTCTATAAATTACTTTCTTAATCAATAAATAATGGGTTTTGTGGTTATTTTGATACGGGTTTCTGCAAGGGGTTCTCGAGCTGAAGAATTTCCATGACTTGAACCACGAACCAGAATTTATTATTCCACCGTAGAACCCAACTACAATGAGGCTCTTTCAGGCTAATCTTGACTTGTGACAAAAGGTGTCAAAAAAGAATACAGATACTACCATCTTGAGATCCCTGGCTTATGAAGCAAAAATCAATTACTACCCTGAAGATCTCTGGCTTCATATACTTACAGACGGCTCTCTACTCTCCAACTGTAATAATGCAGGGACAGGAATCTCCTCAAAATTATTTTCATTTTACCCTTTGGGACAAGGAACTGCATTTGATGGTAAAATGTCCGCAATAACACGATTATATCCGCAAGGAAAACTTTCTAATATTATATCCATACAGCCAAAGCAAAATACAATAGTGTGAGGAGCACTAAAAAAATTGAACCCTTCTTGTATTTATCTAATATATATATACATACACATGCATATGCATACACATACATATATATATATATATATGTACATACATACACATATACATACATGCATATATATATATATATGTTTTGTTTTTTTAGTGTTTCTTATATTGTATTGATATATTTTGCTTTGGCTATATTGATACAATATTAGAAGGCACTCCTTTTAGCGGATATAAATTGTGTGAGCTGATAAAAAGATCATATCTCTTATTTTCCGGCTTTAATTAATTTTCTTCCTTTTTTTCGGATTTTTTTTCTGGGTTTTTGTTATTTTTATTCTTTTCCTCCTCTTTTTTCATTGTTCTGTAATTTTTTTTCCATGTTTTCTCTACATTTTGAACTTTTATATATATATATATATATATATGTAATACAAAAGTTATAAAATTACTTTTGTATTAATAAATTAATAAAAGCATTGAAACATATTCATTTTCATAAAATGTCTTAGTTAAAAATTAGAGTACAGATATTCTATTTTAGGAATTCAAGGCTGTAAACATGCCAATAAATTATAATTAGATTAATGTTTCAAAAGAAGAGTTATTTTAAGATCTTTCACTTCCATATAAGGAAGGATTAAACGATTTTCGATGAGTATTAAATTATTTGTGATGAGGCGTAGGAATACAAGGAATGCAACATGACTGCCTTCTTACCCATGTATAAAACCAGGAGCGCTGATTTTTGCGTGGCTTTTTGTGTTTAATGATTACCTACTGAACTTCGTCAGATTTGACGAGATCTGTGTCTCTCCCCCTCCCGCTGGAGCGGGGCTGAGAGTTCACCATAGATTAGTAAATAAAAGATTGTGCAGAATCTGGACTGATATTTCCTGATATGTTGACTATTATTCCCACAATATTTATATTTTTTGTTGGATAATTTAAAATGTGCGGATAATTTAAATTAACAAGAGCGCATTAAAAAAGAAAATGCTACTGAGGAAAAAGAAAGAATAAATAATGAAAAAGGTTAAATCTACTGTAGATTAAACTTGTCATGTCAATAATCACGTGATAAATGACGCCCGAATCTAACGTAGAATCACGTGACGCGAAACTCTTGTTCAGCCTCTTTAGTGAAGCCCCATCCAAAGAATATATAAGTGAGGCCCCATCCTTTCCCTGCCGACAATTATGTTTTTTGATGTGCTTCCTGGATCCCCTGCGTTGAATCTAGCGCCTTGGCGAATCTAGTTGGCGTCACACATCATGATACGGAAATATCTCCTAACAAACAGCTGATAAGAAAATTATTTATTTTTTTTTCATGATAAAAATTTTAAGATAAAACTGTTGTTGATATAAATGTCATCCATCAAGTTAACGATAACTGAGCCACTTTCAGAAGTTTAACTAAATTGCAAGCAAAAGATCTTTCTGAAAACACCTTATACATTTCATTATGTCTATGAAAGGAAAAGTAGCTCTTGTGACGGGTGGAGCACGAGGAATCGGAAGGGCTTATACTACTGAACTGCTCAATAATGGTGTAAAAGTAAATATTATTCTGTATACATTATTTAATCAGATTTTTTTTTATTTACTGAAAAATATTGTTTTGGTCCTGTTTGTTTATTTTAATCACAAGGGTATTCTATTTATTCACAGAATCATAAGGGTTTTCTGCCCCGCTCGTTTCTCGTACCGACCCCTACAATTGCTTCAAAGTGATATTTATGCCTTAACGATAAGTAAATTGCTACATCAAAATTAGAAAACATTATTCATTTAAAACAACCCCAACTTTTTTGTTTAACAAAAACTGAGTTCCAAAGATTTAGTCTCCGAATGTGTTAGTTTAAAACTTAAAATCTTATTTATTTTTGTTACAATTGCTATTTCATTAACTAAATTCTTTAAAATAAAAATTTAAATTTTAGCAAAAAAGAAAAAAAAATCGGCTTCCACTGAAAATAATTATTCTGCAATGAGGCGAAAAGTCCGTTCCTGATATTGACTTACAATTTTACGTAATTTTTATTAGTTTAATAAAATTTATTAGTTTAATTTACGTATTGAATTTAAACAGCTTTTCATAAAAATTTTTTCAAATGTAATAAAAATATATAATAACTGTACTTATTAGTCTTTATAGTATTTAAGAAACAATAATAAATAAAACAGAGCTGTAGTAGCTCAGGGGATAGAGCGTTCACTTCCCAACGAGGTGAACCGGGTTCGAATAGCAGCGAAGGCTGGTCGATTCAAACTCAGCCCCCGGATCGCACCGACCAAAGTGCTGATGTAAAATATTCTCCGAGGTAGATGAATCATTAGTTAGAGTCCGATTACCTTCAGGCCAGAGTTGGGCGTCGATTACGGTAATCGATTACAACTGTAATTGATTACAGATAATTACTGCTATGTTATCAATTACTTGTAATTACGATTACAAGTAATCATAATTTTTGATTACATCATAGTAGAACAAAAATGTAATCGATTACATATTTCAATCACAGTTATCAATTACTTGCAGTCATGATTACAAATTTTGATTACAACTGTAGTCATGATTACAATACTCAATTACAGTAATCAGTTACTTGTAATCATGATTACAAACATTCATAATCATGATTACAAACATTCATAATTTTGATTACAACTGTAATCGTGATTGCATAACCAGTTACTGTAATCAATTACTTCTAATCATGAATACAAGTAATCAAAATATACGATTGCATGTAATCTTGATTACATGTAATTATGATTATATGTAATCTAAATATACGATTACAAGACCTTTGTATACTTATATATGATTATATTTCACAGTTGACTTGATATTATAATGTATCGTATAATGATACATTTTTCACGTATTTACATACAGAGTAAGTACGAATGAATTTAATTAAATGTATGTACATATGTATTTATCTTATGCATATGTAGATAAATGCATATGTACAGACATTTTAGTTACACACACATACACTTGTATTGTATGTATAAAATAGATGTACGTATGTATATAGCTAATAATTACGTATGTATGTGCAAAAAATGTAGACCTGTACATTTATACACAATGAATATATGCATGCATTTTATGCAAATATTTGTGTATATAAAATGTATATCCATGTTTATGCACGCATGTATATACAAGTGCTTGTTGTTTGTACAAACATACTTTTAATGTCTGTACAATGTATGTCCCATGCATGCATGTATGATTTATTTATGAACAGTATAATATATGTATGCATGTACAATATAGGTATATATGTAGTATGTACAATATATGTATGTATAAATGTACATTATATGCATGTACAATATAGGTATATATGTAGTATGTACAATATATGTATGTATAAATGTACATGATATGCTTATCCAATGCATGAATGTACATATACACAATATGTTTATATTCAATGTATCTATCCAACTATGCATAATACATTTGTGTACTATTGTACGTACATTGGGGGTATTTATATTTTACATATATTCACACATACATTCGACTTGCATCTATTGTACATATGTACATACGCCCCGCTGTGGACTGAGCGCTAAGACACGGTTCCCAGCAGATCACCGAAATCAAGCATGACTGGCTGCGGTCAGTATGCGGGTGGGTGACTGCTTGGATCAGTCTGCGTAGGGGCCGAGGGTGTGCGGTATTGGTCCTCGTTAAACTGTTCTACCGTAAAGTGCTCGACTTTGCGTGCTGGTCATCGGGTTACCGAAGCGGGGGTGCCATCTCCTCTGCAGAGGATCAAAATTGTGATGGCATGTCTTCGGATCATCCTCAGGGATGTTTCCTGGACCGTCGCCAATAGCCCATTGTGCAGTTCTAGTGCGACGCCAATGAACTACAACTACAACAACAACAGATGTACATACATACATTCGACATTCATAAGGTATGTACATACACACATTTGACATGCATATGTTGTATAGATGTATATACATATAGTGTACAGATGTACATTCATACAATGTAGATATGATATAATGAACATATAATATACATATGTGTGTACATATACTGTATATATGTGTATAAATATATTGGACAGAATTCTTTCGTACAAATTTTACATTATACATACATGTTATCCCAATCTATGCAACATTTGCAATGTATATATGTCCAATGAATGTATACATGTACAATGCTCGTATGTGCAATGTAAGCATATCAATATGTACTACATATGCATGTACATATACACAATATGTTTAGGTTCAATGTATGTATCCAAATATGCATAATACATTTGTGTACTATTGTACGTACATTGGGGGTATTTATATTTTACATATATTCACACATACATTCAACATGCATCTATTGTACAGATGTACATACGTCCCGCAATGGACTGATCGTTAAGACATGGTTTCCAGCAGATCACCGAAATCAAGCATCATTGGCTGCGGTCAGTATGCGGGTGGGTGACCGCTTAAATCAGTCTTTGTAGGGACCGAGGGTGTGCGGTATTGGTCCTCGTTATACACATGCACATATATGTGTATAACGAGGGGCTATAACAACGTACGTATGTACATACATTTCACGTATACATATGTACATTACATTTATGTCTAAATGTGTGTATAATGCAATAGATAAAATGCGTGTTAGTTAACTTATGATGACTCAAGCAAGTTAGATATTCATGCAATTACTAGAAGTTGGATATTCATGCAATTAAAACTTATTTGTAATAAAGTTTTAAAGTAGTCTGCATTAACTAAAATAAATCATAAACAAAATATCTAATAATGTTTCGAAACTTAGCAGATTTATTAAGAACATAAAAATTTTTACATTTTGAATATCTATAATTGCTAACTGATATTTGTTCTAGCTGACATTAAAAATCAATTGTTGCACATACTTTGTACTGCCCCAAGGTACAATTCTGACACTGCTCGAATATGCAACAAGCACGCATTTTCCTAATTTTGTTAGGCAAGCAAATATATATATATATATATATATATATATATTAAAAGTAGTATTTTACCTTATAGAGTATAGAGTAAGACATTTTGATACAAATCCATCTAATATTTTTCTTCAAATGTAAGCGCTTTTATGAATTTATACTCTAATCAATTTGATTAGAAAAAAAATAACTCAGCAACTGGAAATCCAACAAAGTTCTTTAGCAAAGGTTTAGGAAGTCCAAAATGGTCCACAGCACAGCAGATACTACCTGTTGTAAGCCACTCATCCTGAATACTTAATTAACTAAATAGGGGCACAAATACTACACTGGTCCGACGGCCTAAGGTACAATATTCTCCTCTTCACTTTAAAACTATTTGTAGGACACAAATTTACCCTATTATTCCTTTTTATTTAGCTTCTTTTAAATATTCGTAGGTGTGCATTTGTGACGTTAATGAAATTACGGCATCAGAGTTTATTGCAAGTCTCCCAGATAATCTAAAAAAGAATGCATTTTTCCAAAAATGTGATGTGACAGACGACAAGAATTTCAAAGGTGTGACTAAATAAAATCTTTTCCTCCACTAAGAATTTTTTTCTTCTTTTACTTGAATATCTAACACCAGATGTGACCCCTTTAGAATAAAAGCTATTGAAATAGCATAGTGATGCAATGTTGCCCGTCAGCATTATATTGGCTGATGAGTTTTCACACAAGTTTCCATCTTCTTAGTTTCCTGACTAAAAAAAAATTTTTTCCTCTTCAAAAATTGCTTAGTTCAATAAAAATACTCGAAAACAACAAGTTTGTCAACATCATTGCTGCATAAACTTATTTCAATAATCCTGTTTTGTAACTGAAGAACAAAGACTTTATTCTAAGGTTAATGAAGATTTTTAAAATGCTAAAAATTTTTTGTAGAAACTACATGTTAGCAAAATCAAAATATTAAAAATTTATGTAGTAGGGATTATAATCAAGCATTAGAATAATCTTTCTAAACTAACTTTTTATATGAAAACAAAAAGTAAAATTTCGTTCAGATCAATCTGAACGGAGTGAATTAGTCCCGTACACTAATTCACTCTATGAAAGCAGGAATCAATAATTATTTTTAAAAAAAGTAATAATTATTATTTAACTGCTACCATACAAGCTATCTTATACTTAATTTTAACGTTAAGATCTCCCCTCTTGATTTTATTGTTCGAAACCAATGAAACAATAAAACAATTCTTTATTTTTTTTCGTTACATTTTTCCCACTTACATTTATATTATCAATTCGTACATTATACTTAATATTATAGTTCTGGCCCTGTGTGGACAATAATAAATTCACTGCAACTTCTTTGAAAGCTAAGAAAAATCGTTGTAATTGATTATTTTATTTTAATTTGTTAGCCACTCTTACACAAATTATCTGCGTTTTTGATTTCCTAGGCGAAAATGATTGCGTTTGACTCAAAAAAGAGCATAAAGAAAGAAAATATCGGTTTCATTTGTGCTTAATTTATCACTTTATTATTTTTAAAAAAAATTTAATAATGACTGTGCAACTTTATAATCTTTTTTTCGTTCCAAAACAGATGCCTTTGATAAAACTATTGAAGTGTTCGGAAAAATTGACATTGTTGTTAATAATGCTGGAGTACAGGATGAACATAACTGGAAGAAAACGATTCAAGTTAACTTGGTAAGTTCTTGCAGATTAAATTTCGGTAACTAACAGTGAGCGAAAAAATAAAAATAAAAGGACCATTCTGACTCTCTGATTAACTTGTGATCTAATGATCGGATCTTCACGTTCTAGGACTCATTCTTAAATGTTCGAGGGGTTGACCCCTAATATAGTAATTAATTAGTGTTGACTATATGTCAAACCACGAAATCAGACCGCAAAACATGCTTTCTCAGAATAAACATGCCTTTTTTTCGATGGAATCGGATTTCTGAATTGTAGTACCAATAGTTTGATCAAGAAAGCAGTCCAAAGTTGGAACCCCTCAATGTTAATTTTACTTTTTGTGTATTTCGCCATATCTCTATAACTTTTTAAGTGAATTGAAAAACTTTTGCCCACAATTGTAAAATTCGTTTATCCAAAGAAAATTCCATGTAAAAAAATAAATTTTAGTATATATTGATTATTTTTTAATATTTCATTAAATAGTAGTCGAAAAAATTTTGAATTGTAAGATCTACAATCTTTTACATCATTTTAAAGTATCTAATTTTTCATGGCAAAATATAAAATTTGAGCGAAATCGGTTGAATAGTTCCTGAGAAATCAAATGTATAATAAGTCGTATATTTAAAACTCGATTTTTCAGGAACTATACAACCAATTTGGCTTAAATTTTGTACTTTGACATGCAAATTTGTATTCTTTAAAAGAGATGAAATATGTATATATATATATATATCAATACTTTAAATCTTTGGCTCAGTTAGAAATACCCCATTTTTTTAAAAAATCTGCAAATATTCAAAATATATTAATTTTTTCTCTTATTCCACATGCATTGTCTATTTTAGTGATAGTATGAGTAGAAAATTTAGAACGCAATTTAAGTTTCATAGAAAGTTGCTTGAAAATAATATTACGTAAATATAACACTAAAATATACTTCAACAATTAGCCTTTGTTATTTTAGATGGCAGTTATTCAAGGTGTCAAACTTGCTTTCCAATATATGGGTTTGGACAATGGTGGAAAAGGTGGCTCTATAGTTAACACAGCGTCCATTGCAGGTATCACTGATTTATATCATATTCCTTAATAAGAAAAGCAAAGTTATATAGGCTTCTGTACTCTCTTCTGATTGTATCTTAATAGGCATGCATTGGCTATATTTCAACGCATCTAATAATTATCATCCAAATAATTGTATGGGACGGTTCTAGCCTACTCTGGGCTGTAAGACTGAGAAAAAGAATTTTATAAAAATTACTATCTATATCGCAGAAAGCTTTATTGTTTGCTTATATTAACATGTTTTTACTTATTTTATGAACTCATTGCATTTTATAAATATGTATCTTTTCTTAAAGCAAGAATAAAGAGAAAATTATATTTGAAATTTTCTTAAAATCTTATGTTTTGAGATTTTTTCTAATAAGAAATTAAAAACTCCAACAAAATAAATGAATGTATTGACATTTTTTTTTTAGGTTTGGTGGAAATTCCACTTTCTCCTGTGTATTGTGCTACTAAACATGCAGTTGTTGGGTTGACTAAAAGCTACGGAGTAAGAATTTTCTTCTTAATAAATACATAAGTCTGTGTGACATATCGTGAATATTGGAAATCAAGAAAATGTCAACTTTCACCGGTGAATGGCAACAATCACATAGTCGCTTTGCGTCCAAAATATTTGTTATATCCGATTTGATATTAATTCATTCATTTATATTATTATATTTATTCGATATTTTAATATCTGCTGAGGAGGAGAAAAATATTTCGGAGCACTGGGCAAATATATACCGAGGCAGTGGCACTGAACCTTAAAAAGTATAGTGTAGGATATACCTGGCAAATGTATATTGCACTAGTATATATTTCGGACATACCAAAGCGACTATGTGATTGTCAACAACCACCAATTTCGGTCATTCACAGTAACATAGGTATTTGTTTTCAAATTAAAATTAACCTCTTTACTTCACAAGCATTTTTCCAAACATGCAAAAACAAGAAGAATACTACTTTCCCACCAGATAACTTGTATATTTGAGGCTGCGATACTGCATACTGGTAATCGGTTTAAGATGTTTCTTTTCTCACCTTCTTGGATTTTAGATAAAATTTTTGATTTGTGTTTTCCTGACATTTTTATTTTCTTAACAAACTCTCAGAGTGAGCTGTAATGGCTCATGGGAAAGAGAGATCGCTTTCCAATGAGTTAAACCAGATTCGAATCCCAGCAATGGCTGGTCGATACGAATCCCGTACCCGGTTCGCACCGTCTACAGTGCTGACGTAAAATATTCTCAGACGGATCATGGGTTAGAGCAGTGTTTCTCAACCTTTTTTTGGTTGCGGCACACTTTTAACGATTTCGAAATTTGGCGGCACACAATGAAAAAAATTAGTTTAAAAGTTGTTTACTTGCCTATAATACACTGTGTTAAATAGTTTGATAATAATTTTGAATGCGAAATAAAATAATATGTACTACAAAAGCATGTTTATTAAGGGATTAATTCTTTCGAGTAATTTTTAATTAGTTAGTTTTATTAGTTTATCAGTTATTTATTTATTTTTTTGCTAGTTATTAACTGCTAGCTTGTTTTCTATATTTATTAACTGTTAGCTTTTTAACATTGTTATTTTTTGTGATTTTCTGTTAACTATTTTTTTTTGCTAATTATTAATTGTTAGCTTATTTTTTTGTCTGTTATCCTTTGTTAATTTGCTTTTATAACTATGAATTGCATAGCTTACTTTAATGATTAGCTTTTATTTCCGTTTGAAAGTTAATATTTAGCTTCTTTCATTTGTTAATTCATAATTTTAATTATCATTAAATTTCCTACTTAATTCAACATTTTTTAAAATTGCCAAAGACAATTTAAACGCTTCCATCTTATTTTAAGATTGTCAGAGACAAGACAATCGCCTACAAAGATGTTCACGCGGTTAAAGCCTGGAAAAATATATATATAATATTATGTATGTATAAAAATATAATATAACATAAAAGTATATATATAATATTATGTATGTATATATATTATATATACACTTTTCTTTAATTTAAACTTTACTCGTAATAAAAAAAAAGCATTATAATTTTTATTGTATCATTTCTAATATTTGGCGGCACATTTTAAGAATTTGGCGGCACACAAAAGTGCCGCGGCACAGTGGTTGAGAATCACTGGGCTAGAGTCTCCTTGCCGTCGGGTTAACCGTGAGAGGTTTTCCTCTCCAAGTAAAGCAAATGCTGGTTTGTTCCATCAAAAAAAGCCCTCCTCGTAGGCAAATTTCTCCCAATACTTGATCCAGGAGTTCCCTTGTCTTGGATTGGGTTCAAAATTACAAAGCTAAGGATGTGAGCATTAGTAGTCATAAACCCAAAATTAGATCGGCTGTTCAACGACTGTTTAAATAAAAACAAACTCTCAGAGTGCTATAGGTAGAGTATAATTCAACAGATCTATACCTTTCGAAAAAGGTGGAAGATGTAGCTTGATTAAGAAAATAGTTCTTCGCAACTATAAGACTTAACAAAAACGTAACAAAACGAGGACGACCTTCCTCGTTTTTGACAAATCGGAAGTTCGTTTGTTTTCAGATTTCTAAAATTTACTTTAAATTTTGATCTATAAGGAATAGAAATTTTTACGTAATTTTAAATATCAAATTTAGAGCAGAATCAGTTCAAAAATTCTTGAGAAATGAAATTTTAACTTTAATTTTATTCTAATTTAAAGAAACTAAGCTAGGAATAATTCCATTCTTACAGGCAGAGTACCACCTAAAGAAAAGTGGGATAAAAGTGAATGCCATTTGTCCGGGTGCGGTAGATACATATCTTTTTCAAAATTTTGGTTCTAGTTCTCTAGATGTAGAAGAGGGGAAAAAATTTACCGAAACATTCCCATTAGTACCGTAAGTATTTTTTTAATTTGTAAGCACAGTTTTAAGCATTTTATCTAACAATATAAGAATAAAATTAAATTATTCATGAAAAATAGTTACATCTAAATGATGTTTATGATGATATAAAATAATGTTTTAACAACTGCATTTGATTTTTAATATTGAACGAACTTAAGGAATCAAGTGTTTTCGTCTAATAATAAAATGACAAACTTCGAAGCACTTTTTTAAAATAAAAATACTGATTAAATATTCAAAAGCTTCGCTTGCAATTTTGTCTAGTATTTTCTGAAAGAAAAAAAAAGGTACATCAAAGTTGAGCATTTTAAAGCAGACTCAAATAAAGCATCTGACTTTGTTAGAATTTGAATTTCAAGACAGTTTAATATTGATGCTGAAATTAACATGTAGTTAGTTAAAAAAAGATTAAGATGAATGGCTGTTTAAAATTTTAATCTTAATAATAAAATAAATCAATTAAAGAAAGAAAAACATTAAATCTGCCTATATTGGCTTAAATCACTTATAGAGGGCTGGAGAAATTTACTTTTATTATAGTAAATATCGAAAATATTATAGAAATATGATTTATGCAAACTCCATGATATTTTATTTTATTTATTAAAAAATTATATAGTAAATTATATAAAAAAATATATAGTAATTAATATAAATAATGGAATCGTGAATACTTGTATCAATTAAAATATAGACAACATGGAGAACAGTTGAATAATAAAAATAAGGAAAAAATATTAACGAAAAAAAAATTAAACAAATCTGTATTTTTTGATTTTTAATAAAAATGTCATTAGTTGAAAGACTGGGTCTAATAAAGGGCATTATTAAGAGGAGGTTGTTCACAATGCACATAAATTGATAATGATGCTTCACAGGAAACCCTATTTAAACTGCTAGACAATTGCTAAAGTACAACGGATTGATTGAAAGTAGCGTTTTTGACAACCCACTAATAACATTAAAATCAAGTGTAGAGAGCGTGGTAGAGCAGTATAAAAGGCAGTGCACACAATCTCATCATTCGAAAATTCCTGATGTTAGGTATTTGATCAAAATAGCATCATATCTTGTTGAATTTATTTCTGTGAAATTCAGTGCGGTGTTGAAATATTTAAGTGCAAAATATTAGTAAGATATCATTTGATTTCTCACGATCTTAAAAAAGCAGTTAGACGACTTGAAGCAGGTCAAAATGTTACCCCTGAGGCCGCAGTATTGGGAGTGTCAAAAAGTGTAGTCTCCCAATTGAAAAAAAAAAAAAAAAACCCAGCTGAAGGAGGAGATTCTATGCATGTCGTTGGTAGAGGAACATAAGACCTCAAGAGTATCCCTAGTATCGAAAAGGAACAGATATATCCCTCCTAGACAGATAGCTGCAGACCTTACAACCACAACCGGTACACATGTTTCTCCCAGAACAATCTCACGACGATGAAATCAAGTTGGTTTGCATGTATGGTAAGTTGTTCGATACATCACGCTCTAAACACGTCATCGTCGAGATAGATGACGTTGGTGTAAGGAACGTATTGGTTGGCGTAACTAGCAGAGGTCCAGATTGATGATCTCCGATGAATCCCGATTCACAATGAAAAGCGATTCAGACTACCAGTTACAGTGTGGAGAGAGAGGGGACAAGCCTGCCCAAGTTCCGCTGAACACCGCTTCACATCGTTGAGCGAGGTAACGTTACACCGCAGCGGTAATGCAGAGATATTATTCTGGATCATGTTTGTCTTTTTAGGAATGTGGTAGATCCAGATTTTTCGTTTATGGAATGCAATGTGTGACAACACAGTGCGCTGCGCTATCGGACACACTAGAAAGTAATACTATTGACCATATGCAATGGTCTGTGTATTCATCGGACCTAACTCCTATAGAGTATGCTTAGGTTGCTCTTGACAGACGTGTTATTCACAAAGAACACAACCTTTCCAAACCGTTCAAGATCTGAAAACCATCTTGAGAAAGGAGTGAAACAATATCCTACAAGGATTCATCAATAGTTAAGTGGACAGCATAAATAACTGATACAACACATGTATTAGTGTCCGATATAATCACTCACCTTACTGAGGTACTCATTTCTGTTTCATTCTGGCAAAAGGACCAGTTTTTCATGCTTCTCAGGAAATCGTCTAATGAGCATCTTTTTTACTTTCAGTTTTATTATTTTTCGATATGTCGATATCTGAACTATTTTGCATAATAATAAATGAGCATTGTCTCTACTAAATATATACTTAGTTTCATTTCCTCAATCAACATCCATTATAAATTACTCCAAAAATGTAACTAACTGTTCCTTAGCAATTGTCGAGCAGTGTATTAAATTTAGTGTATTAAATTAGTATTAAATTTATATTTTATTGCCAAGGCATCACCTCTATACTTGGTAAAATTATGAAGGTGAACTTGGTGAATGATTTATGATTATGGTTAAGCTTCAAGTTTGAAGAAAAAAAAGCTTAAAAATATAACTTAAATTTTTATTTATTTATTTGAAATAATTATCATAGTAAAACTAATAAAAACATCGTGAAGAAACATATATCTTTATTTATTTTTTCGTTTATTTTCAGTTCTGAAGATCTGGGAAGGGGCTTGATTCAAATATTAGAAGATGGTAAAAATGGATCTTTATTGGTGGTAGATGAAAAAGGATCACATTATGTATAATATACTTTTATGTGTTCACTAAAAAATAAAGATTTATCTAAGAAATTTTTTTTTCTGAAGTTTAGAATTCCATTAAAATACAAATAAGTTCAGAAAAACTTATTTGTTACAAAAGCATATGGATCAAGGCAACCCATTCGTTAATTTAGGGGACTTATCAAACCGTGGTCAACTGAAATAATAATCAACACTAAAATGTATAAAGTATGAAAATAAAATATTTAAAAATGACTTACTGTTTATTTACACTAAAGAAATACAGGAAAAAAAATGTTTTTGACAATTTGAATCGGTACATTTCTTCAGTAACTATTGCCCCATACCATAAGAAGCCATATCTTTGAAGAACATTTTTGTAGGAAATAATGAAAATATTTCTTTGCCTGCATCAAAATAAGGATTAAGATAAATATAAATTTCAATATAATTAATCACAGCAGTGCATTTAAAATGTTTTGATGTCATTAAGAGGCGTATATTTTAAACTGCTTCGGAAACGCCAAGAAAAAGTATTTAGAAAAAAGTTGGAGTTAAGACCTTTTAATTTATTAAAGCATAATTGCTTGTCGTTTATTAGTTTTTGCAACAGTTACATCTGTTTTCTAACTATAAGCCATAGAAGGTTTAACGAATCATCTGAGTCATTGCAAAACAAATGAAAGATTGATTTTAAGAGAGTCTTTTAGCATTTTACTGAAAAAATTCTACTCTGGCAAAAATAATGGTTTTAAACTTTTTGAAAGTGAATGGAATATCATTGAACAGTCAGAATTTTTTTTTACAGTTTCAATAAAATAATTTCTAAAAATATTCTTTGTTAAATCTAAGTTATGCTAACAAGCTAAGTTTCATATAGGCTTTTTAACATTACCATTTTGTAAACATTTTTGTTTTACATTCGGGATAAAGATTTTAAATGCATATGTAGCAAAAAAGTTTGAAAGTATTTAAAGCTTTCGAAATGTATGTTTATAACAACGCAGTTTTACATAGGCCTTTTAACATTAAACTAACCATTATGCAAAAATTTTTGCATTACATTGTGCATCACCTTTGGTTCTTTTGAAAATAAGGCTCACATTATAAGTTTTGAAAACTTAAAAAATCTCATTTATTATTTTTATTTCCTTTTTATTGTCCAGCATATTGTAGAAGTTCAACAAAAATACTAAGCAATTTCATGGTTGTGTTTCCTACTTTCGTGTCTTACAATTCTTAATGCTTTTAATGCAAAAAGTTATGAAATTTACACATGGCTGCATACATTTCTTTAAGATAAAAACAGGATGAAAAAAATATTTGTTTACAAAGTAAAATGGTTCCATAACAAAATTATAGTCAATGGAAGTTGATCGTTCTTAGAGGTTACCGTAAATTTAAAATGAGTTAGGATTTCTTGCGAACGATTTTAATTTTAGTAAGTGTCATTTCCTTGGTGCGGAAATGACACTTGTGTTGGCGTCATGAAAACCGGATCGATGAATAAAATTTATCATCAATAGAAACGATCCTTACTGATATAATTATGTGCAAAAACAAATTTACCAATTATAAATGATAGAACTATTTAGTTTTTTTCTGAAATAGCTTTTTTTTCTAATTAATATTCAACTCCAAAAATAAATCAATAAAAGCATCGTCTTTAGTGCTCTTTGACTGCAACATGAGGTGGCAGATCTTTTTCAGGGATTGTCAAGATGAGCTCTCTAAATAGGTGTCAGGATCCAGATTCCCCTCCCACGCATTTTATTGACCCCTGACCTGAAGGTCAGAGTGTGAAGGACATAGGAAGTGTCATCCCCCTAGAGTGGGGGTGGAGTAAGGGAAATTCAAGCACTTTTTCTTGTGAGAAAGAGGATTTTATTAGATGTTTGGAATGTAGAGAGAGTATGAACTAGAAGGGAGCTGTAGAGCTCCGGAATTTAAATGTTTTGTAAATTGTATATATTTTCATATTTTATTTTTAATACATATTTAATCCAGATGAAAAAATAAATATTTATACCTGCAAAATCCATTGTCATCATTAAGAGGACTAAAATAAACGAACCAAAATATAAAACGTCTCGCAAAGAAAGAGAGAGATGTTTTATAATAGAAATCTCACAAATTTTTTTTTAGAATACATTTTAATCTACTTATTTGTTTAGTTAATTATTTTTGTTTTGGTATTTTTTCGTGTTTCCTTATTTGACCTCTTCCGTATTTGGTGCAGAGGTTTTAACTGGTCACTGGGAGAGGTTTTAATGGTCCTTCAACACAAAGTCTATAGAAAAAATTCCGTGCTTCCTAAAAGTGGTCGTAAATAGAGGAGATCGCTACACAGAGATGGTTCCTGGAGGTTCCACAAAGCAATTTAAAGCTACGCATCCAGGCCTTCAGTTTCATTTGTGATTTTCATCATTATGGACATTATTAACTGTGTTCAAAGAAAGAGTTTTTTTTTTTTTTCCCAATAGTTCAAATCTTTTTTCTTTTTAATAATTACCAACTGTTACTTGATATTTTATAATAAACAATCGCTAAAACTTAATGAACAATTACTTGAATTAAAAATAAAATCTTAATTAAAATTTTAGATGCAAATGTTAAAAACTGAACAATATTTTAAAACTGCTGTTTAATTTTTAAAATCTTCAATTAAATTTAAAAATTTTTTTGAATTAGAATATAAAGCAAGTAATAAATATTAAACCAATAAATTCACTTAAACAGCATTAATATTTTTGTGAAAATTGTAAATTTTTTTAAATACTGTAATCTTGTCTTTAATCTTATCGGTATTACAAAAATTTACTTTACTTTTAATTCTGGCAACAAAAACACCCAAATATTTAAATACCATTAAAATCTTTTTCTAAGAATTTCTAGTGAAAGATTTAAGTTAAAAACAATATTCGTAGCCTATTTTCATTTCTTTCAGGTGAATATATTTAATGCAATTGAATTTGTTGAAGTAGGGCAAACTTACCATACCCACCATCACTAATTAAACGACAAATAAATGATATAACTAAAAATTTATGGCAGGACAATTGATCTTCAACCACAAAGGGCTCAACAACAATATACACCGAAGAGCCATAACATTATGACCACCCTCCATCTATAACAATGGGCTCGCCCAGAAGCAGATGGTCATGGGGCACATTAGGACCCATAATCCTCATAGAACAATCCCTGACGTCTTTAAGCTACTTGAACATAGTTGCAGACCAGGTTCACCCATTCATGGCAACAGTTTTTCCTGCGGGGGGTGGTGTTTACCAACAGGATAATTCACCATGTCATAAGGGTCGAATCGTCATGGATTGGTTCGAGGAACATTCCGGTGCTAGCAGTTTTGAAGGCTAAAGGTGATTCTACTTGTTATTAGCAGCAGGGTGGTCATAATGTAATGACTCTTCGGTGTATATATATATTATATATATATATATATATATATATAGCTGTAACGTATCAAGCTATATAAATAACAGTTCTGTTTCTTATAAAAAACTTTTATTCACAAACAGTAACAAATATGAAGTACCCGTAACGGGATAGTTAAAATATCGTAAAACAAACTAGAAAAATCCGTAATGGATTATAAGAAAACTCAAATACCAAAAAAAACCTAATATCAAAAAAACCACCAACTTTCCGTTGTTCTATAAAGGTCTTCTAATTTTATCGTTTGCTTTTATTTTACTGTTTATCTCTTTATGTGTTTAGTTTATTTTATTCATGCTTTTGCTAGCCCGTGATTTTTTAATATTTTTACTTTTATTCATGCTTTTGCTAGCCAATTATTTTCTTAATATTTTTAGACTTTATAGCACCGATAAAATAAATGTTAAAGTAACGTTTCAAATATGCGATTTTATAGATACGTTGTTGCAAATGTCATCGATTGTTTAATAGTGACAAGTCATGTATTGTGCAATATTACATGAATTTTGCATTTTCTGACATAAAATTCTAAATTACGGAGCATAAAATTCATTTTCTATGGGTATCGACATGAACTGCGTATGCTTTTATAAGTGAAATAAAATTACGTCTGCAGAAGATTTTTACTTTTTGATATTTTTTTAATTTAAAGAAGGATTTAAAATTATTGACTGAGAGTTGAATTTGAAAGTTGTCATTAGAAATATTGAGCAATGATGTACTATTTGCTTTAAACAATAAGCGATTGCTTTCAATATTTGTAAGAGAGGCCAAAAAAGTAAAAAAAAATAAAATAAATGCATGTCCTTTATAATGTAAGGTGTACATATTTTTTGAACTAATCAAAATCTCATATCAGGAACTATTCGATCATATTTTTTTAAACTTTTATTTTTTGTTATTTAAAACTGCAGACTTTAAAATAATGAAACTATTTGCTTACCTTACATTTCGAAATTTTACGAATAATATATTATGAATATTATTAAGATAATAATAAGTAATAATTAAAAATTACTATTTTTTTTTTACATAGATTAATCTTCGGAAAATATTTCTATTTTCCAAATTGTGGCCACCTCCGGGGAGGTCCAGAATCCGAATCCGTCGAAAATAAGAATATTTATTCGGAAAAAGTACATTTTTATGATTGATTTCGTCCCGCAGTGGACTGATCGTTTAGACACGGTACCCAGCAGATCACCGAAGTCAAGCATCACTGGCTGCGGTGGGTGACCACTTGGATCAGTCTGCGTAGGGACCGAGGGTGTGCGGTATTGGTCCTCGTTAAACTGTTCTACCGTAAAGTGCTCGACTTCGCGTGCATGTCGTTGGGCTACCGAAGCAGGGGTGCCATCCTCTCTGCAGAGGATCAAAATTGTGATGGCATGTCTTCGGATCATCCTCAGGGATGTTTCCCAGACCGTCGCCAATAGCCCATTGTGCAGCTCTAGTGCGACGTAAATTAACTACATCTACATATGATTGATTTCGCAAAATAAAATATCGCCTGCACTAATTAATTAACATACTTAAGATTTGGCCAACCCATTAAGTTTGAGTCCTTGATCATGAAAATCTGACAAATTGGTCAAAAAATATTCAAGTTGTTCACTTTTTTATATTGCTCATTGTACATAAGACGATAAGTTAAAAAAAATATATATAAATAAAATAAAAAATATATATAAAAAAAAAGAAAGAAAGAAACCTAGCAATAAAATGGCTACAAGTGTAATAATTCTTATTCTAGAACAAACTTTTTTTCTATTTCAAGTTTTGTTGATTTACATTTCTGTAATCAAAAAAATACCTTTCAACAACAATACATTTCTGTAATCATTCATTACATTTGTTGATTTATATATCGTTTGGAAGTGGTGGTACAAAATTAAAGTAGGAAAGTTTTCCGAAAATTTAGTTACTATTTAATTTTTTAAAGTATATCTTTCTGAGTAATAGTCTTATATACCAATGTTTGAATTATTAATTTGCGTTGGAGAGTCAAACGTCCTTTTTTTGAAACTTAAAATATCATAATTTAAAAATTTAATCATAAGTAGAGCCGTTGCTTGTACTTAGAAATTTTTTTTAATGGCCGTTGAAACCAGCACGCATGCATTTGAAATGGCCGGATATAAATAACGACTAACATTATGATTATAATCAACTGGTGTTACTCTAAATAAATCATTAATTTAAATAAAAGGATTTTTTTTGTGAAAAATTATTGATTTAAGAGTCGGCAAAGCATTTTAATTTGAGATTTACAATTTTTAAATGACTTATAGTATCTATATTTATACTGTAAGTAGTTTCAACCTTTTGAAATTGTTGCGTGACTACCACAACAATAATACAATTCTATAACATATATAATAATTCTATACATATAATATATATAACACGTGTTAGCTCGATTCTATCTTGGAGTACCTTTTGATAGATGAAGGTTGATATAGTCGGCATTCCAGCCCCCCCCCCCCACCATTGGCGTTCTTCGGATGTAATCTGAACACATTTACCTTGACAGTAACGCCCACTTCAAATTTGAACACGCCTACTTCGATATATGATAACACAATAAATAATTGACTTGCTATTTGTGATTGCGACATTGTCCTCGCACTGTTGCTACTCAGTCTCGATCACACACCACTGAAACTTGAATATAAGTCAAGTCGACTCTATATTGTGGTACATTTAGATAGATGAAGGTTGACATCGGTTTTAATGTAGGCACCACGGATTTTTAAAAATGCAGCAAATAAACAAAAAGAGGAAAGTTTTTATGAAATATTATTTTTTCATTTGTATATAGCTGTATATATCCAAAAAACAATGATGGTATTGAAAATCCTGTCAGTTCTTAATTTTAAAACTCAATCTTTCAAATACTTATCTGATTTTCAAATAGCAGGTGTACTTGTGAATCACAAACTTTATCCCATATTAAAAGGAAATTATTTTCATAAATTTAAACAAAAAGCTGTGCATAGATAAATAAGTTTGAATTGCTCTTCTAAAAAACGATAATTGGATAAGCTAAGTTATTAGGCATTAAAATATTTGCCTCACTGCAGTCAAAATAAGTGTTTGAATATCTGTATCTGCAAATAATAGTAAAGTTATAAATAATAAGTAATAATTAGTAATAAATAAGTGGTTACTTTAATAAGTGTTTGTTTCGGCGTATTTTGCCAAAGCCATTAAAACCGTCCTCACAAATTTCTTTTGAAGAAGAGCCATTAAATTTCTAAACAATTAACTATTTCTCATTATTTTTCCTTGGGGATTATTAAGAATGAATAACATCGTATTTTATACCCTAAAATCTAAATTAACAGAGGTTTATTTCATATTAAAATATTAGCTTGTGCTTGATACCATTTTTCATGTAACGATTCTAAGAAAATGATTTTGTAATTAATACGAAACATAAGATGTAACCATTATTTATTCATTTTTGAATCTCGAATTATTAAAATTAAAAATAAATACGAATAATCAAAATAGTTCTTTTCATATTAAAAGTTAGTGCCGAAATGCAGTTATTCCGAAAATCTTCCATCATTATTTTCTGAAAGAATTAGTCGATCATTCAAATTAACAAGATGGCAGAGAAAAATAGCTCATTAAGATAAATTATATATTGAATGCAGTACAAAGGTTTACCAAATGCAAAAAACTGAAGGACTCTTTTTTCTGATTAGAATTAGTGCTTTTATTTCTTGGAATCGCAAGAAGAAACGGCTATTTTATAAGCATTTGTAAATCATGACGCTCGAAGGAAAAGTTGCCCTTGTGACTGGCGGCGGACGAGGAATTGGAAAAGCCTACTGCTTGGCATTGTTGAATGAAGGAACAAAGGTATGTAATCCAATGTTTTTTAAATTATCAGTTTATTTTATTTAACTACCTTCTCTTAACTCTACTTATAGCGTAATAAGCAAACTACTTGTAAACAGAATTAGCGTCTCAAAAGCTAGCGAAAATTGCCCACTCTCCCCACTTTTCCCTTCTCCGTTACTATGTTTTCGGCATAGCTTGCTTTTTTCCCCACACCAGTACATTCCCACGTCTTACTCAAGTATATTTTATTTTATTTCATAACCGTCGTTGAACAGCCGACACAGTTTTTGGGTTTACGACTTCTAATGTTCAACTCCGTAGACTTGTAGTTTTAAACCTAATCCAGAAGGCAAGGGAACTCTTAAATCAAGCAAATTTGCCTTCATGGAGGACTTTTTGATGGAACACACCCACATTTGCGTTACGTAGAGAGAGAAAAAAAATGGTTAGCCTTCCACGGTTAGCCTGACGGCAAGGGAACTCTAACCCATGATTCGTCTACCACTGATGAAATTTTATGTCAGCACTTTGGTCGGTGTGAGGCAGGTGCGGAGTTCGTATCGACCAGCCATCGCTGGGATTCGAACCCGGTTCACCTCATTGGAAGGCGAATGCTCTATCTTCTGAGCCACCACGGCTCTACTCAAGCATATTGCCAGAAAAGCAAGATTTGCCGAAGGCATGGTAATGGAGAGGGGGGAAATGGGGAGAGTTTGAAAATCACGTAACTTTTGAGACAGCTATTCTGGTTCTAAAGAGTATAGCTGACTGCTATTGCTTAATAATAGTTTGATTTGATGTGTGATTTGTTGTGGAATTTTATTTATTTCGCAAATGAGTTTAATGAAATGATATTGCATATAAATTCGATTAAAGATGGATAAATGTTTGATTTCTAACTAGAAACAATGTTAAATGTCTAGGAGAATCCACGATGTCGAGGTATTTATGAGAGAGTTTCTTGTTGTTCATTTTAACCATAGCTAGGTTATAACATCTTTCGATTTGCCCACCTAGATTACTTAATACTGTTTATGTTTGCTACAGTGTAGTCGACTCCTGCCCTTGTTCTGCTAAACTACATTCAATCTAATTAAGTACTCTGTAATCATCGTTGGTTGCTTAGCCAAAATGCTCAAAGTAATTTCCACGTGAAAAATCATCTCTACAGTCAGTCCAACCCATACTTTAAGGTTCTTCAAATAGTCTTAATTACTATTTTAGCTAAAAAATTTAAACTAAATTTTAATGCAACAAATTATTTGGGATTATACCCGTGTTTGCTTTGTGAATCATTCTATAAATACTGCGTTAATTACCGTTCTGGCTGGCAGATTCTTGAATTAATTTCGACCTACATAAATTGATCACAATACTGACATAAACATGGATGTCACTCATCAGTCCTGGGGACTGAAATCAGTCTTGCGCGAAAATCTGTACATTAAGTTTCATAAAATTCATGTCTCTTTTCCATTTCTTTTTAATATTAAAATTTTTGTTTTTTCTTAAAAATGTAACAAATATATTCCGTGAAATAAAAATAAATATTAAATTTTAATGTAAACATTGTTAATTTACTTAATTATGGCGAAATGATCAAGAAATGATGCAGCTTAGCAATCAAAAAATGAGATTGATTGAAGTTCGTCTGTTTGTTTAAACAAAATTTGTACTATTGTATCTAAATTTTCTTTTTTGTTCTTCAACGTTTTTAAATGCTGGCCAAAATTAAATTGAGATTATTATTTAAAAAAAAAAAAAAAGAAAGAAAGAAAAAGAAATTAAGACATAGGTCAAAAAATAAATAATGGTGAAGTGAAAAATAAGTAGAGATATGTGAATCTTAGTGGTTTATTGTTCAGTGATTGATGTAGAAAGATGTACGAGGTCAGCCGTAATTTCTGTCTTGTTTGCTGTAAAAAATAAATTAGTAAAATGAAAAAAGTAGATAATTAGTTTAATATATGAGTCATTATCATAGAAAGGTACATTTTGGAGTAAATGAGCTATACATTTATGAATATTCTTGTAAACAACCCTAGATTGTGTTAATTGGTCAAAATAATAGTAATAATAATAAATTTTGTCTTGAAATATTTTTAGAGTGGCATCCATGCATAAATAATCCTTAATGGTACCATAGAATAAATAAATAATAAAAAAATCCTCCTCAACAGCCATTTGTCAGCCAGCAGGGTCATGAAGGTTAAGTTTCCGACGGCATGATGATGGCCAGCATTACGTACCGACTGCCTTTACCTCTGTGCCCGGGTAGTTCCCATTGATCTGAAGCTGGTAGGATAATAAAACATCAGTCCTTCGTTTTGACAGCTTATTTTCTGAAGATGCCATGCTTTTTCTTCTTCAAAATATAAAAACGCAGAAATTAAAGCAATAAATAAGAATTAAGATTATAACAGTATTCAGGATTGAGAAAATAATCCTGCCCTAATTTGTTAACATTCTGATACTTTGAAAACATAATCAGTTTTTGAAACTTTATGCTTTGTTCTTGGTTTAGCTGAACTAAATTTTTTTCGATTATTTAAAATTTAAATTGCAAAAAGAGGTGAAACAAAATTTGCCAAGCAGAGTTTCTCTCGTGGTATAGCGTCCTCTTAACAAACTGTGCCATTTTGAACTCAATTGGTTCAGTAGTAAACGTATATAATACGAGACCTGATTTTTTTTTTTTTTTTTTTTTTTTTTTTTAGCAAGGTCCGTTTGAAAATAAAAACCAAAGAAAATTTTCTTGAAGCAAATTAATTTTTTTGATTCTACATACGTTTCTCTCTTTTTTTTTAAAAAAAGTTGCCAAGTTTGCTTTAAGACTTATCCTACCTAGAACTAGATTTAATATAGTCTCTTTATAGTAACTAGCCACCTGCTCCGATAACCAAGAGGTCACGATCGTTTTCATGTCTTCGTCATCGTTGTACTGGCTGCCGCAAAAATTATGTTTGAAACATCGGAAAAGATGAAAATCACTTAGGGCAAGGTTTCGGCTGTATTGAGAGGTGGTACAGAACTTCCCAGCCCAAAGAGTCCAATAAAGCTCGGGACTGAGCTGTGGAGAGAGTCATTGTCTTGGAAGCAGTAAAATTTCCTGTCAGCAACCATTAGGAAGCTTCGTGATCTGCCGGTGAATGTATGCAAGAGACAGGTTTTTTGCCAACTAAAAACGCATCACTGCCCGTACCTCATACGAGACGGCCGATTTGTTAAATTTGAGCATTTTAAAAATACAGAACTGACCGTACAAGTTACTTACACAGCTGTAACTGAGCACAGTTATTCCTAAGGAATGCCAGGACACGATGCAAGCACTCGTTGCGACGCACACGTCACCTATTAGTGTACACAACGAAACAGCCCTTACTTAAAAAACAGCCCTCGTAAAAAGTCTTTGATCGGTTCAGTAGTAAACGTATAATAAAAACCCTTTGATCGGTTATATTCAGTAGGCTTCGGCTAAATCGGCTCAGTAGTAAACGCATAATAAAAAGCCTTTGATCGGTTCAATAGACAGGGTTAGTCCTACGTCATCAACGACGTCACTAGCTCTCCTCGTTCCAAACATTGTTCTGAACGGAGCAAACACTATGGCGTTTCTCATGTAGTTAAAAGTGGGTCAACTATATCTTTGAATATATTAATATAGAGTCGAATTTAACCACTGAAATGTCAAGAAAAAGTGTAATTAAGCTCTTCCATATCGTAAAGTTTTTCTCTGATGAACCTAAATTGATTGAATGCTGTAGAAACTAACTTTTTGTATATATGATTGGGAGAATTTGTATTCAATATTTACCATATAAATTCTATTTATAATCTGGAAATCGGAAATTTGTGAATTTTATTATTTGGAAAATGTTATTTCTATTTTATGTTTAATTTTTCTTAAAATATGTATATTATATTAAATCAATTTTTTTATAACATTGAGACAACTTATTAATTGTAAATAATTATGAAAATTTTAAAACAAATTAAAAAGTTTTGTAAGGAGCATGATTAAAGATAAATTAGATAAATTAGTGAAAATTATAAAACATTTAAGATACACGTTTTTAAAATAGCTCAAATTTATTGGTAAATTTACTAAAATGATAGGAAGTAAAAAAAAAATTATATAAAACTTAAACAAAAGTTTGAGAGTTGACAGGTCTTAAAATATATTTACAACCAATTAAACTGCAGTTATTATGAAATTAAAAATAAATTTGGATAATGGTGACTTGAATGTTACGTTCAACATAAGCACTGTAACAAATAAAATATTACTATGAAGGTAATTTAAAAAATTTTGATTTAGACTGTCAAATGCAAATTTTATTCCATAAAAAGTGATAACAGTAACATTTGCCAAATATAAAAGCTGTATAACTAAATATGTATACATACATTAATTAAAAAAGAGTTAAGTTTCTAAATAAAAAAATTTCTTAAAAATTTGAATTATATTTATTTGAAATTAATATTATTAAATAAGTAAAATTTAAACACCTATCTGAATACATAGATTAATAAATATGAATGTTAAATAAAAGTTTATGTATGGGATAAGTATGTTTTAAAGAATTCTAAAATAATTCATGTTTCACTTTCTTATCGAATAAAATAGGAATCTGAGATTTTAAGACAAATTGATGATAAATGAGCTTATTGATGGCTATCTATCTTGTCGTCTAAACAAAATATAGAACTTGAAATTAAAACAAAAATATAGGAAATTTAAAGCTTTCTAATGCTTTTCTTTAATTAAAAATCTTAATTAAATAATATAAATTCTCATAAATTCTTAAATTTGCTTTAATTTAGCTATTCTATATATTAAAATTCTGGAAACTAAACATAGTATTGACCCTGCACTATCATAACACTACACATTAACATAGCACTACACTAGTTACGTTAAGAAATAATCTAATATTAATTATCTAATAATAAGGTATCTGAATTTTCTCAAAAAATTAATGCGTAAAACTACTGTTAAAAACTAATTAATGATGATGTTGGCAAATATAAACAAGAAAAAATGTCAAGTCAAAATAAATCTGAGTTTAAACTAAAACTCTGTGCAGATTTAACCATATGTATGCGTATTAAATAAGTTAGTTACATAATTTATTCCTATTTAGTAGTTAAAAACTAAAGCTTATGAGAATTAGCAGCAATAATCAGAAAATCTTAAGCAAACAAAGTTTACAATAACTACAAATTTAATCATCAGACATAATTAAAAATACAGACATTAGTATTGATAAATATAATCTAATTATAGATTAAAAATTTATTTTAGAACGTTGTAAAACAATGCATGCCTTTCCAAAACTAAAGAAAAAAAATTAGATGTTGGTATAGAATAAGTAACAAATTCTAAATAAAATAAGACATTATTATAAACATGAAACAAGAGTTAAAAATATTGACGCTTAAAGCAAATATTGACGCTAATAGCATTTAATGCACTTAACTCGTAAAATCTACTGATACCCCGCATAAAGAAAACTACTTAAATTAGGAATAAGTTCCTTAGAAGTGCTATATAAATTTATTTATTTCAATAATAAATTAAAAATCTTGCCGTCTTAAATTCACATAGTAAATGCCATATAAATGGTTCGTTCGAAAAAATGTTTGGAACGAGTTTGAAAGGAGGCGGGGTTTGACGTCATGAAATACGTCATCACTGTCCCTGTCTATTCAGTCGACTTCAGCTCAATCGGTTCAGTAGTAAACGTATAATAAAAACCTTTGATCGGTTCAATTCAGTTGATTTCAGCTCAATCGGTTCAGTAGTAAACGTATAATAAAAAGCCTTTGATCGGTTCAATTCAGTCGGCTTCAGCTCAATCGGCTCAGTAGTAAACGTATAATAAAAAGCCTTTGATCGGTTCAATTCAGTCGGTTCCAGCTAAATCGGCTCAGTAGTAAACGTAAAAAGCCTTTGATTTCACGCTTACTGTGGAAATTTTTTCTCGATATTCTTTTTCCTATAAGGTAAAAACATTGGAAATTCATTTTAATACGTCGGCAGTTTCCTTGTCTTCTAAATGAGTTTATTATAAAATGAGAGGATAATTTCTTCTACATGAAAAAGAAGCGATCAATTAAAATAATTTTTTAGATTCAACATTTTGGATGATAAAATGATTTTATGAACTAAGCATTATTTTTGTCGTTTAAACATTATCATGACTTACTCATTTTGGATAATCAGAACATGTTTTTCATAAGCATTATTCAATATTTCAAAAAAGTTCACACTCTGAAGAATACACAGAAGAACTTACAGTAAAATCAGTAGCTTTAATCGAACGATATGCTATATTTTACATAACGATACACTATTTCCATAGTTCTGGAGGATTTTTTGGATCCTGATATTTTTGCGTTTCTAAGCGTTAATGGTATATTTAATTGTAAGTGTTTTACTGTATATTTAATTGTAAGTGTCTTACAATTTTATTGTGTAAATAACTGTTTTTTATTTATCCCCACTCAACGTTTTATTAATTTCATGTAGTATTTTAAGTAGTTAGTACCACAAAATTATAGTACTTCACATTCCGATTTGTAATTAAAATTGTTTGTATGGCGCGGCATGTTTTTCTTTCAATCCTCGTATTCTTAAACCCCATGTTCAATTCTATTTATAGCTATTATCTGACTAGCAATCTAAAAATAAAACAAATAAAACTAAACACAAATACGCATAATATAAAACTAAACAGAGCGCACAATAAGAAAACTGAACACCTGAATAATTACTTAAATTCATTTCTGGCTATTTGGCTATTCATTTGCTTAATAAAAGATAAAGCTTGATAAAAATAAAAATAAAAATTTAAATATTTGCCTTATAAAAGATTAATTTGTTTAATAAAATATATATCAAAAGGTTAAAATGGTGTAAAATTACTTAATAGAATATCTAAATAACTTTTAATCTCATCATCGCATATTCATGCACAAACAAGCAAATTTTATCGATTCATAAGGTAGGTCATCAAAAGGTCTTCATTATTATAAATTGTATTTTTATTATTTAGTTTTAAAATAATAGAAAATATTTTTAATTGCATGGTATACTAGTTTTATATATATTTTATAGCATGCAATTTATGCGTAACTATAGTTACAAAATCTTAGATTTTAAATTAATTGATTCAATAGCTCTTAAGAGAATAAAAATTTAATAAATGCAAGTTTTCTTTTTTCTATCGATTAGTTAAGAAACTATTCGATGGATTTCGGTTAAGTCTTCATTTATAATAATTTAAAAATAATTTTAAAATAATTTTCATTTAAAAAAAATAACCGAGTTTAAAATTAAGCAAATATTTAAATTTTATAAAATTTAAAAAAAATAATAAACTTTTTGATCGTTATTATATTATTATTCGTTTATTATTTTTTGTATTTAACAATTTTCAGTTAAGATGATTTAGTGGAATACACAGAAACTAGGAGGCTTCGCCCCCTGCTCGCTGGCGCTCACCAACCCCCGGAACTGCTTTCGCAGTTCATTTCGGATTGCTTCGCAATCCAATGCTCGCTTTGCTCGCTCATTGGATACGTTCTTAACGTCTAGCTTTTGTATACCTTTTTCAATACTGAAGTTCCGAAAACTTTTCACTGTAGAAAATTCTAAAGTGAGTACATTTCAATATTAATTTGAAATTGCAATTGTTAATTAGGCATTTGACGATACAACGGATTGAAGGATTTTTTACGTCAAGCGCTCAGGTATCATAATTTTGATTTATGTTGCTAAGTTAACTTTCAAAAATTTCTATGGCTGGCAACAGCATTTTTAATTTTTAAGTTGTTTATTTTTATTTTTGCCGCAGCTGAATTGAACAACCTGATAATGCTCACTCTGGTTATTGTTTCCGTTTTTAAAAGCGCTATATGTTCAGCCACCTCAGCTAGATTTGGCATGGGACATTTTTAGATGCAATCATTGGTCGATTTTCTAACGTTGCCATTCGGGAAGTTGTAATGAGGCTTTTTTTTTTTGGTGCCGTGTAAGAGAAATATGTATATAGATAATATCAACAGTAACAGACTTTATCCATCTTTTTTTACTCTTCTCACTAAATCATTGAGATAATATTGTTCAGATTGCTGCTCTAATGATATTTTAAGTATCGGAAAACTGAATCAGTGAAAAAAGTATGTTTTTTCAGGAGGAAAAAAAAACAATTTTGTGTCTGATTTTGTAATTTAAACAATCGTATGTTATATATTAATTGAAATTGAAAGTTTACTTTTGAAAATATTAAAAGCTAGCATTAAAATCCAATCATTAGATCAAAAGTTATTCAATAGTTCCTTTTTTTATATATTTTGTGGTTTGTGCCATAAGTGAAACGAATTTCTCAAATTTGTAAGTAAATCTGTAAATTTTCATAACAGCTCGAAAATTTGAAATAAACGTAGTATAATCGCTAGTTACTTAATATTTTGAAATACTTAAAGACAGATGTCCAGGAACTGCACGTGAAGTTTGTATTTTTTTAATTTTCAATGTGCACTTTATTAATAAATGAATAGTCACAGTAAAAAAACTTTCAATTTTAGATATTTCTAAGTAACAAGTGAGTTTTTTTATACTGACTTGGTGCTATATAGTATGTTTTTTTAAATTCTTTTAGGTTTGCATTTGTGATTTAAATGAGGATACATCCACGGAATCAATAAAAAATCTGCCAGAAAGTTTTCAGGCAAACATATTTTTCAAAAAAACTGATGTTACTGATTACAATGATTTCAAAGGTAATAATTTATGATATTCTCCTTAATTATTTTAATTTAAAAAATTTCACAGACGCATATACATAGACAACTAATTCGAATCACTACGAAATAAGGCGTAATGAAAAATATGAAAACCTGTTCGATTGTCAGGGGAAACTTATATATGTTTCAAATTTTCGCTTTCTCTCTCTAATCTATTTCTGGTAGCAAACAAACAGGTTTTGAAGTCTTCAGTCCCGCTTTCCTCAGAAGTGTTTAGTTGAATTTAATTTTTTCTTCTGGGATGAAACTTTATTTGTGATCCTCAAAGTGTGTACTTTTTTACATCGTTTTTTAAAACAACTCAACAACATTTTTTTTTACAAAATATGCATTCAAGGTGGACATTACGGAACACTCTGTATACCAAACTTCTTCAGCAACATGTTATTTTACGTTCTCGAACTCTCCACTAAAATATTCACAACAATGCTATAAATGATACATTTTCTTTCATGGGCTTACTGCTTTGTAGTTTTCCATTGATTAATCACATTTGCGTATGAAATATAAATACATGATATTTCTAAAGCACAAATTGGGCATAGTAATATAGATGGATTTGAGCCCGATCGTCGGAAGTAGCGCGCTACAAGTTGCGAGTACTGCTGTAGACGCTGCTTTTTTTCGTAGTTTTTAGTGTAGTGTATTTTTTTTAAAAAAAATAGTGTAGTTCGATGCATAAAAAAAAAATTTAAAAAAAAAAAAACAGTAGCTTGTAGGGATACATGACAACTATTTCGATAACCTTTATGTATATTTGATTTTCTCATTTAAATATTAATTTGTGACCCGAATGTTTTATGTTATGTTGTTATGTTTTTGAGAAGAATTTGATTGTTGAACTTTCTTTATATTTGATTAAACTAGCAAGATTTCTTAAGGATTTTGTCTTCGCCAAGTAAAAGGGGATCACATGATCCCGAGCTGCACAAGAGTTATCTTTTTCGGTTCAGATTTGATTAATAGCATCATGCTATCAACTCTCTCAATACGTAATATCATTTGCATTTGATGTAGTTCAACCAATTCCAGCACTTGTGCCATTAAATTCTACATTCAACTCAACTCGTCTCTTGCAAGCTGAGAAATTGAAGTTAACAAATAAAATAAGTGGTGAATTTATGATAGAGAATTTCTACTTTCTACTTCATTTATTGAATTACTCTATCATTGAATTTCTACTTAAATTATTGATACTAAACTGCTACGAATTAAATTACTAGCAGTCTCTTTCAAACCATTAAATTTGCCTAGAAAATAAGAAGTCATTATAAACAGACTACGATTGAATCCAAATACGCTTTACGCTTTAATCCAATACGATTTATCCAAATGAGCGAGCTCTCTTATGTTCAAGGTGTAGAGAACTCTTAAGAGTTAAATAAATTCTGACCTATTACACAAAATATATGAACAATTCAGACAACAATACTGTAACTATAAATGTCTAGTTTAAATTTATTAATCTAAGATATTCTACACAAGGGTGCCGGATTTTAGCATAAGAACATTCAGTAATTTAAATATAGTTTTATACTTTTGAAAATTCCTTGCACTAAGTGTGAAGTTAAGTATTAGTCAAATATGGCTTCTAATCAAAAATGATTAAACTATTTATTTTATCAATATATGATAATGTGAAATTTAATTTGTATTTATAAGATGATACATTTTTATTAGATGCCTTTGACAAAACCATAGACAGATTTGGAAGAATAGATATAGTGGTTAATAATGCTGGCGTGGTTGGGGAAAATACTTGGAGGAAAACTATTGATGTCAATTTTGTAAGTAAAATTTTCTTTTTAACTGTTGTTATTAGTCAATGTAAATTTAAAGAGTCGTGGTGGATAAGGTGATAGAGTGCTCGCCTCATAATGAGGTGAACCGGGTTCGAATCCTGGCAATGGATGATTAATTCGAATTCCGCACGCGACTTGCATCAACCACAGAGATGACGTAAAATATCCTTAGTGGTAAACGGATTATGGGTTCGAGTCTCCTTGCCCATGGGAGGTTTTCGTTGTTTTCCTCTCCATGTAAAGCAAATGTGAGTAAGTTTAATCAAAATATTCTCCACGAAGGCAAATTTTACCCAATACTTGATACAAGAGTTCCCTGTAATATATTACTTCTGGGTTACTTCTTACAATTCATCACATATTTTAATCATTTTCCCTATTGATAACCGACATCATCTTTCAATTTTGAATAGTTCAGTTTTTTTTTTTTTTTTTTTTTTTTTTTTGTCCAGGAATTTTTTTAGATGAAACCCATCAGTCTAATTGTATTTCGACTCGTTATTGGTTTTTTAAACTGTATATAACTAAACTATTTTATTCAATTTACGATTTTATTCACTTATGTATGCATCAGTGTATGCAGTTCAGTGTTTCTCTCTCATTTTTTTTTTTCTACAGAATTTTTTATACATAAAATTCCTCATCTTAACATTTACCTATTACCTATGTACCTATTTTATTGCAATTATGATCCCATCCGATTTATGTACCTATTTTATTGCAATTATAATCCCATCCGATTTTATTTCACATATGTATGCATTTTTATAAATATATAACATTTTACCAAATTCGTGTAATCTAATATCCATACGTACATTAATAATTTTACGTATTATATGAAAATAAATCTGTAGTGTGTATTCTGCCTTGGATATGTTTCGAAACCCTTTTGTTTAGCATATGCCTTTTTTTTCATTATACCCTTCATGCAATACCAAGAAGATAATGATTCTAGTGATAATTTCATTGTGTTTTGCAAATTATAATCTTCCTGATATATATATATATATATATATATATAATAACAGAGCTTCATCCCTATTATCAGTGGTGTATTTAGCTTTAATAATGCAGTCGTAAGCCATGTTACACTCAAAAAATCTTTATTAACGGTAGTAGGCTGGTATCGATAACACTTCATATCCACACTCCGCAAGGGAGAGGGTGGACAAAACTTCTGTCAATTCTGGAACAACTTATCGGGATCACAACATGATGAAAAAGCCATGCGAAAAGCATTGCTCTCGCTTTTATACTAACACATTTTGTAGTGAAAAGGCACTGTCTCTGACATTCTTGTATCCTTACGCATTAAGGAAAATCATTTCATGCTTCCTTATATGGAAGTGAAAGGGGGAGAGATTCTAAAAATAACTTAATCGTATGTTATTAGCCTTGACTTCCCAAAATAGAATCTCTCTACGCTTATTCTTTAACAAAGACATTTTATTAAAACGAAAGAGATTTAGTTCTTTTATTAATACAAAAGTATTATACTTTTTGTATTACATCCCCCCCAAAAAAGATTTTTGGCAAGCCAAAAAGAAATCATAATAAAATTTAGAATTCTCTGAACTTTTTAAAATTTATGTTGGTACGACTGTTCCTTTTCACTACTACAAATAACATTTTTTCAATTATCTGTAAAGAAAACAACTATATACAATAATAACACTAAAAACATGATAATACAATTTATCTGTTTAGGCAACTAAACAGAAAGAAAAATGTAACATATTTTTATAACTAATCTACTAAAATTTTCAAAAAAGATTTTTTTTTTTTTTTTCACACAAAAATAAAAAAAATTTTTATGGAAACGAACTGGACAACAAGTGTCTTAAATCAGAATTTAAGATTCTGTATGATTAAAGGGGTTATTTACTTTATGAAACAACTATTCTACTAAAATTTTCAAAAACATTTTTCATATAAAAATATACAAACTTTTTATGGAAAATAATTCAATTTTACTATTCATGATTTAATTTCAACATTTGTGGGTTGTTATATTTCCTGAGATTTGATACATGAACTATTTCAAAATTTTGTTTACTTAAATTTTTCTTTTTATTTCCTATTTTTTCGTCGATGTTAACCTGATAATGTATGCACCCATTACCTAGTTCTATCTTCGAATCATTTGAAATGTTTGGCCTTTCCTTCTTTTCCTCTACTTTTTGTTATTAACTTCTTGGTCATTCTTTCTTTTTCCTATTTTTCCTGTTCTTTTTATTTTTGTTACCCCTCACATTTTTTTTTTTCAAAATGTTTACTTTTACTGAAACATTTTAAACTTTTTTCAAAATGTTTACTTTTGTTGAAACATCTTAAACTTCTATTTTTTTTTTCAAAATGTTTACTTTTATTGAAACATCTTAAACTTCCATTTTTCAAAATGTTTACTTTTATTGAAACATCTTAAACTTTCATTTTTTTTTCACAATTTTTGACCTTAACATTATGAGAATTCTGTTGTCTACTGTGCAAGGATAAGTTGTCATTGTTAGATTTAGCAGAGATGATCAGTCTCTTACCAACTTGAGTAACAACTGGCCCGACACAATCGAAAAACAAACAAAAATCTTTGCAAGTCTGCAACCCTACTAAAGCCTATGATAAATCAGTATCAAGTATAAAAACTTAGCTGAATTAACAATTTCGCCTATCGTAATAAGGGAAAACTCACACAATTTGTTAAGTGTGAAATGTCCTTTTGTTTGGGTAACATTTAATTTTTCACATTTTTAATAGGAATATTTAGTTTTGACCAAGTCCGAAAAAGAAAAAGCCTTACAAATTTCTTTTAGTTTTGTTTTTGTTTGAAAAGCTGAAAAATTTTGAATTTTGTTTGCCGTCACAAATTTAATTGACGTTTGAAACACATTTATTTCCTTCAAAAACATTTTAAATGCATAAAATACACCATAATATAATAATTTTAAAGAAAAGCAATCTAAACACAAGAAATGCAATCTAACTATTCATAATATAACATACGAAATGCAATCAATTCTTAAATATATTTCTCTATTAAATTTCATAATAAGAAATTTAGAGCACTTTCATATCTAATATCAATAAAATATTTAATCATAAGAATGAGAGAGAAAAATAAGAGGATAAAAAAATATATGTATCTGAATGATATCCTCTCCATTTGCTACACTTTTCCTTGACCTTCATGATTGTGAAGAGAAGAAATAAACAAATTTTTCATTGCACTTCATGAATATTCATGATTAAGCTTCGCGCACATTCACTTTTGTTTTCCTTTTTCACTCTTTTTTTTCACATAAGTCTTCGGGACTTCACACACGCGTGCACATATCACTGGTGTTCACAGCAGCTTTTTAATGAAAGGAACTTTTAATAAAGAAGCAAAAAGCTTCTCTCTAAATTTAATATAAATCGCGCACATTCACTTTTGTTTTCACAATTTGAGCACTACGGAATTGTAGGGTCATCGGTCATTTCCAGATTGGACACTGTAGGGTCATCTCGATCAACACTATGGGTTTCAGAGAGGCATGTGACGAGCTCGAGCCAACGTCAGCATTCTCACAGCGATGAGGTGTACAGGTATTATCAATCCTTCCTTCCTTCATTCTTTTTTTTCACTTCAACTTTCTTCTTTCGTCCCCTGGGATGAGGTTTTATCAACGTTGTAGTCAGCCGGAAAATAGATAACAATGGTTTCCTCAGCAAGTAACAATCCTGCCGGCTTATAATAACAGAGCTTCATCCCTGTTATCAGTGGTGTATTTAGCTTTAATAATGCAGTCGTAAGCCATGTTACACTCAAAAAATCTTTATTAATGGTAGTAGGCTGGTATCGATAACACTTCACATCCACACTCCGCAAGGGAGAGGGTGGACATAACTTCTGTCAATTCTGGAACAACTTATCGGGATCACAACATGATGAAAAAGCCATGCGAAAAGCATTGCTCTCGCTTTTATACTAACACATTTTGTAGTGAAAAGGCACTGTCTCTGACATTCTTGTATCCTTACGCATTAAGGAAAATCATTTCATGCTTCCTTATATGGAAGTGAAAGGGGGAGAGATTCTAAAAATAACTTAATCGTATGTTATTAGCCTTGACTTCCCAAAATAGAATCTCTCTACGCTTATTCTTTAACAAAGACATTTTATTAAAACGAAAGAGATTTAGTTCTTTTATTAATACAAAAGTATTATACTTTTTGTATTACATATATATATATATATATATATATATATTGCACTTTATTATAATCTCATCAGTTGTACTCACTATTAGACTTGTCTTTTGCACTCAAAACTCCAGATTAACGGTCTTACTCTTCTGTTTTATTGTAATATTTTAATATCTGCTATTTATAGTCCTTAACACTATTCGATGTCGTAATTTTGATTACGCCTCGTAACTCTATTTTTACATTCAAACAGGCACAGTACACCGTTCCTTCAACTTAGACCATTAAGTTCAAATTAATTATTTTGTTTTAATTATTTACAAATTTTTTTCACAATTCCATGCTTTTATTTACAGATTGGAGTAGTGCATGGTATTCAACTTGGTTTACAATATTTGAGCCACGAAAAGGGAGGTTCAGGTGGTTTTATAATAAATACTGCATCTGTAGCTGGTTTGTACATCATTTCATAGTTCTAGTCTAAATGTTTATGTTTTAATTTAAATATCTTCAAATTGGAACATAAATTCCATTGCGTTTCAGGTCTTTCTGGAGTTCCAGTAAGTCCTGTTTACAGTGCAACTAAACATGCCGTAGTTGGACTTACGAAGAGTTATGGTGTATGTATCCTGTGCATTTTTATCTTTTTATAAAAATTTTACTTTGAAAATGTGACTATCCTTTGTATTCATTTAAGTAAATCAGACGAATAGTTATTTCTATCGAAAGTTGATTTTGTAAACTTATAACCCATTTAAAAAATCACATTTTTATGCGTACGTTACGAGATATAAAAAAATATATATATCTAATTTTATTACAAACAAAAAAGTAAAGTTGCATTAAACAACTCTTATTGTTTGTCTATAGAAAGAACTCCCCTCGCCACAAAGTCCAACACCGTCTGCTGCTACAGAAACAAGTAATAGCGCATTTTAAGCGGGGATTCTTCCCTGATTCCTTTTCTCTCGCCGATCCTAGTCAAAACCCGTCTTAAATAATGATCTGACATCCATACTTGAAATAATTTAACCTCGTAATCGTAGTCACCGCCTCCAATCCAGACAAATAGCTAGGAGAGTTCCGTACATACACAAACTATACGTGGTTTCACAGATGCCAACACTGATTCTGAAATATTTTTGAAAAACGTTTTTCGAAAGGAGCTGCTTCATTGTGGTCCTCGCAATGTCGGGGATGGTATCGAAAAATTTACCTTTTACCATCATCTTTATTTTTGGGGATTATTTTAAGCCAGGAGAATAATGTGGGTACTAATAAATTTTTTTCCACAGCAAAGAACTCCCGAATTCGATGCAAGATGCATTGTTTCCATGAAAGAGGAAACATTAACATTTTTCTGAATTGCTGGTCAGTTGGCCGAGCGGGTAGCGTGCCCGACTACAAAACCAATGGCTGCGATCTTGAATCCCGATCAGAGCATAGATGTTTCTCTCCGTGTGTTATCCTCTGTTGCGTGTCATGAGTGAATGTGGCCCACACTATAAACGGGTATCTGTGGCAGTGTAGGCAAAGATTATATAAATGAGAAGAAGACCAGCTCTCATAGGCCCCCATGTAAACCTGTTCCGGAGGCAACGGTTACCTCCATCGAGGTGGTGAAGTATTGCTAGGAAAACAACCTGCCTCCTAACAGAGGGTCCCTCCGTCCTTACCCCGTAAACAACCCCATTCCTCTCCGCTCCCAACAAACACCTTTCTCCTTGTCTTATCCCACTCATGTAAACAGCTAATGAAGAGTGACTCAAAACCCGTTTGCTTTTGTTCTTTACAGACTTATATGGTTTTGAAAAAGGTTTACTTATTAAACAAAGAAAATATTTACTTGTGACGAATTCATTAAAAAATAGATATAATTTATTAATTTAACATAGGTGTATAATTTATATAGATATCGTGACAGTCACTTTAAAGATGGCGAAAAATTTGTGTGGGGTGGGTAATGTTGCTTTCCTCCGTGACTTTGGTAACAAGGTGCTCACCGGGCATCTTTTACTGTCAGTGGTTCTTTGCATTTAGCACATTTAATCACAAGTGTTTGTGTCCAATTGTTGATGTATTTATAATGACTTCTAAATTTTCTATTCAGATTTAATGATTTAAAAGAGAACATAGTTGGTTTTATTTGAAACAATTTGTTATTTATTTCTCTGGTCCATATAACCACCGATGCTCCAGTATGTGTTCTATTAATAACATTTTTAATATCTGTATAAATCATGAGTCGATTTGAGAGATTTTGTGTAGATTTGGCCATTTGTCTGTTTCTTTATTTCCTGAAATTTCAAAATTACCATAAGATAAAAATATATCAGAGATATTATTCATCAATTTACTGTAAGAGTTTAAAATATAAGATAAATAGTATACGGTATGTTTTTTTTACACTAAATCTCGATGCATCAGCACAACTATTTGAGTCGGTATAGCTTATAATACTATATTTATTACTATTATTATAGGATTTTATTTTGAGTTTAAGACATTTAAACTATATTAGGCTTTTGTGCCTCAGTCACTTTTTGTCACGAGACAGAGCCAAACTATGGCCCTTGTCTCAAGACCTAACATAACTTATCGGTCAATTAATTTATTTTTTTATGAAAACATGTATTCCATGTCCTCAGAAAAATGTTTGCCTTTTGTTTTCGCATTAAACTTAGTGTCTACTAACCGTGCTGTTCACCTTTTTATTTCTTTTCTCGGAAATAAGCAATATTTTGTTCAAATATTGCTAATTTTGACTCTTCACGCCATTGAACTTAATTAATTTCAATTCTCCAATTTCAGTCGGATTATCATTTCAAGAAAACTGGAGTCAAAGTGAACGCCATTTGCCCCGGTGCTGTTGATACAATTCTGCTTCGGAATTTTGCTTCGAACAGTTTAGATGAAAAAGAAGGAATAGCTTTTTTGAAGAAACCATCTTATATAGAGTAATTACTTTCTTAAAACATAATTTTTAGTGGTAAAGGAATTTGTTTCATTAAAAAAAATCAACAACGTAATAATATAGACTGGCCAAAGTTAAATTTATTATATTTTTAGCTAACTTCGATGGTCATGTGATCCAGCTCTATGAGTTCACCTCCTCATGGTTCCCTATTTATAAACCTTAAATGTGGTAGATATGGGGATGGTTAGATGGTTAAGCACTATACTCCAGTAGTTATCCGTCTGAATACTTCTTACTTGTTTGCCAAAAATCCGGGACATGTAGCTTACTTTGTCTTCTTGATTAAATCCGAACTAAACAGTCATGAAATTTTTTTTGTTGCTTAATATCAGGAGTAAGAGCCATAATTCCTTTTCGTGCATAATGATAGACTTTACAAAAGACCCCCACTTAAAAAAAATCTGATGAAATAAAAATCTATAAATTTTTGTACAAATAAAAATATCTGCATCTAATCTCCAAATTGAACTAAAATGTTTGGTATTAAATGAGGCAATGAAAAAATGAAAAAAATTGGAAAATATGACAACCAAAGTTGACGTTTTCAAGGGGTACCAACTTCGGATGTCATAAAAACAAACCCTTTTCGGTCGCGAAAGCAAGACAAATATCTAAAACTGCATTCTCTGTACCACAAAGGTTTCGCCAAAGACCAGGAAAAGAATGCATGGATGTCATATTTTCCAATTTTTTTCTTTTTTTCGTTGTCTCATTTGTTTATTTCCTTTTGCTAAGCGCTGTTTATTCACTGCTGCTAAGCGCGTTTTTCCATTGGATGTATAATTATTATTATTTTTAATTGCTTTAATATTTTGAATTCTTTACTTAATATGTTTGTTATAAACTGATTTAGTTAAAAATTAAAATAATCTGCATTTAAATCTGCTGCAGTGGTCTAATGATTTCCCAATTGAGAAATTTTAAAATTTAACTTCTCTAGAGAATTATAAAAAGAAATTGAACTTTGAGTTGTACAACTATAGTTAAACATCTTCAAATTTCGTATCAGTAAATTTTATTGCTTGCCAACAATGAGACGAAGAAATACGTCCTAGAAAATAGAAGGCCCCAGCACGGTTTACCATAAACAAGAAGTTTAATCGTTTAGTAGTCCAAACGTAATAAAAAGAAATTTTAAAATTTAACTTCTCTAGAGAATTATAAAAAGAAATTGAACTTTGAGTTGTACAACTATAGTTAAACATCTTCAAATTTCGTGTCAGTAAATTTTATTGCTTGCCAACAATGAGACGAAGAAATACGTCCTAGAAAATAGAAGGCCCCAGCACGGGTTACCATAAACAAGAAGTTTAATCGTTTAGTAGTCCAAACGTAATAAAAACTTTCGTATTTTACCTCCCCCCCCCCCTTGCCCAACTAACAAGCTCGAATGTAGTGACATCTTTTTAATGGCCACCACTGCGCAGTTTATGCTCGTTACGTCAGACTATTTAATTGATCCGTACTGAGGTCATCTCTCTTCTGTTGGACGAGAAAGCAAACAAACTTTAACTTATCATGTGCAGAGATATACAGATAGTGGAGACCTCAAGGTTTGACCGAAAATTAGTGTCACTATGTTGATTAAAAACATTTATGGATGGGATCGGTACAGTACATACATTAAAAGGTTTCAAAATAGGCTTCTGCGTTTATCGATAACGATATCAAATATCGATAGTCTGATGATTTGCTACTATAATATCCCGGTTGTATCGAACAAAATTGTGAGTTAAATCGGGCATTTTAATTCTGATAAACTGTTACTTTGTATACGTTTCTATGCATCAAGTTTGTTTTATGCGTAATGAAGATGTAAGGAGAATCATTTGTCTTTAAAACATATGTTCAATTTTTCAAAGACGTATTTTGCATTTTTCTTATTTTTACCGCTGTTAATTATATCTGATAACTTAATTTAAAGACCACCTCCCCGACTTCGGAAAATCCCATATTCAAGTTCAAAGACCAGTTATCCTGTGTTTTGAGTTTTTTGTAAAAAAAAAATTATATTTAATAATAAAATTTTGCTTTTGTAAAAATTTTAAAAAATTGTCCAATATAACCCTCTACAATCAAAGGAGATAAATATGTAATGACTGTAACATAGTAAAAAAATCAATAAATAAATAATAGTTATTTTTATCGTAGAAAGACATATATTAAGGGTTTTATAATATAATAATAAAGTTAGTAGAAATGCAATTTGGTCCAACCCAGCTGTAAAAAGAATTTCTAACACTAAGAAAGATTAAGTGTCTCATACTTGCTTCATATGTAAATATAAGTAAGAAAGAATGTTTTGGGTTGAAATTATTATTTAATTATAAAGGAATTTTAATTTTTAGGGCATTTTTTATGTTTTAAAGAGGATTTTTGAGGAAATTTTAACTTATAACAATCCAAGCTTTAGTTGTAATATGAAAAAGCATAACTGCCTCTAATTACGAGTGTATCCAAACTAAGAAAAAAAGTATGGTCAAAACTTCCAGAATATGGTTAAATTTACCGTGTTTCTGGCTCTAAGGGAACATAAAAATTCACCGTAGTTCTTATAAAAGCACTTTTTGGTAATGATTTCGGCTAAATCAACCATAAAATCTAGTGTTATAATATGTGATAAAATTTAGTAGTGTGGCAAAATCAGGCAATTTTATCCTGATTTCTTAGCATAAAAACCACTTATTTGGTTAAATATACTTTTCAATTTTGTATTTTTAGCTAAATATTTGATGATGAGAATTGTAATTTTGAAAGTCAGAACTTTCGTTAAACCGTTATCATGTGAACGGAAAAATTACCAAAGGATGGTTCATAAATGTTATACAATGGTTTATAAATGTTATACAATGGTTTATAAATACCATATACTTTTACTTTATTACCAGAATTAATTTTTTTTAACAGGAATGTCATTGCCCTACAGTACGGTAATTTTATCAGAATTTTTTCTCCGTGTAATCTGTTTCTTTTGTAATCTTTTTTCCTTGAAATATTCAAATTTACATTATTAGATAATCGTAAAGAAAAGAATTGTGGTTTAAGAATCAAAAATTTTATTAATATACCCTGTTAAAATTTTTATTTCAATTAAGCGTATTAGGCGTAAACAATATACGTTTTTTTCTCGCAGTTAACAATTTAAATACCATCTTATTTATGATTATACTACTGTTTTGTTTGAATATGGTAGAAAAACAGTTAAATAAAATATTATTTGTAATGTGTTATTGTTATGTGTTAAATGTTATTTGTAGATGGATTATTATTTTTTATTTTTAACTGTTTCAATTTAACTGCTACTGTGTTAAGAGAACGTCGGTTTTAAGGAATATAAAATCAATTAGGAAATTATATTTTTTATGATACAAAATATTGTCAAATTAAAAAAGTATTTAGAAATAAAATTTGAATTGATTTAACTAAACTGAAATGAAAATGTTTCTATCAGACCTATTTATAATTATATTTTTTATAGGTTAGAAAATATTGGACGAGCTTTGATAAAAGTGTTGGAGGATGACAAAAATGGAAGTCTCCTACAAATAAAAAGTGTTGGCATGCGATATGTCTGAAAATTACTTACGTTTGAATTTTTATAATATATTAGTAACCTGATTATTTTACTAAAACTGTGCATTGAAACAATATAATGGATGGTTTCCCAATTATGCTCTTTACCTTTCTTAGCTTTCTTCCAAAAAATTATGCAAATAAATTTTTTGCTTTTTTTTATTTGTACTTCTACTTTTTTTAACAATATAATTAATTAAAAATTTTGAAATTTTTTTCCTTTCCTAATTTTGAAATCATTTTTATTTGTTTTTCAAAACATTATAAAGAATAAACAACTACGATTGTACACGAAGTAATAGATTCAAGTAAATTTACCGTATTGTATGGTAATGACATTTCTGATTAAAAAAGCTATACTTGTGGTTAATAAAACTAATATATACGGTATTTAAACCATTCATTTAAAAAAATTTCCCTTTATATGGTAACGGTTTACCGAAAATTCTGGTTTTCAAAATTATAGTTCTTGTAACCGCATATTTAGTATAAGATACAAAACTGAAAAGTAAATTTAAAATAATAAATAGTTTTTCATGCCATGCTAAAAGGTATCATAATAAAATTATCACATTTTACCACATTTACCAAATTTTGTCACAGCTTATAAAACTATATTTTATTGCTAATCATTTTCAAAGCACTTCGGTAAAGAATATCGAGTTTTTTGGTGTTCCCATAGGGCCAGAAACGCGGTAAATTTTACCATAATCTGGTAGTTTAGACCATACTTTTTTCTCAGAGTAGGATTTAAAAACAAATTAAAAATGATGAACTTCCTTTGATGACATACTATTAGGTATCATGCTATACTAGCTTAATATTAGTTTTGGAAACTTTTTGTGATTTATTTTTCTTATTTGTTATTTGAACTTTTATATTTAAATTTCGAATTTTTTCTGGAAACAATTTTAAAATTCTATTTATGGAGCATTACCGCACATGTAACAAGTCTTTATACGAAAAAAAAAAAAAAAAATTAACTCTGCCACATGTTAGTTTTATTTTTAGTTTCACACTTGGTTAACTTATCAAATGCATTTTATAATAATTAATTCTTGTACCATCTTAGATGTGAATCTATAGGTTCTTAAAACCTAATAAATCACCAATCGTGTAATCGGAATTTTGAATACAAACCTAACTATTATAAGGCAGTAGAATTTTAGCAAATGTCATAAGCTTGGTAACTTGTTTATGGTAAAACGAGTTAACCAATGGCATATGTAATGAGGTATATAAATCCCTCTGTGATTTAAAGAATATCGGATACTGATAGGAATTTTAATAAAATATAATTTTTATAGAATCCTTTTTTTACACATCTCTAGGTGCTTTTCAAAATGGCTAAAATATATTCCATTTTCATTGCAAAATTCTCAAGTCTGTGAGCTACTTTAAATATGGAGAAAGTTTTAAGATTTATATCCCAGCTAATCATAACGATTTATCACATTCTAGACATTTTACCACGTTTTTAACCCTTTGCGGTCGTATGTCTACACTCAGCCACCAACGTTTGTTTACCGTTCCTGTCGTATGTCTACTCTCAGATACCACAGCAAAGATGTTAGCCACAGCTTAATAGCAAACTACATATATTGCGGCACTGTGAAGATGTAAAGAGTAAGAATTGTTCTGTATGTTCAAACAGAAAAATTAAAGGCGGAAGACGCCAAACTAATTATTTTTGCGACACATGTTCTCGAAAACCAGGGCTTCTTATTGGAGATTGCTTTGAAAGATACCACACGATGGAGAACTATAAAGTATAGTTTTTACATAAAATTAAAACATATCATTGTGCTACATATATCTAAAGTTTAAAAAAGAATTAATAAATTTTATTTTTCCTTCATAATCTTGCATATTATGTATTACTGTTCGTTCAGCGAAAATTCCGACCAGCATGACACCCATGACTGATCAGCATGAATTCCGACCAGCATGACACCCATGTATAAATTTAATACGACCGCTAATGGTTTTAAATAGGTATCGCTTCTATTTTATGTAAAGATACGTTTCTTGGTAGCTCAAATTTATGCAAACAGAATTTGTTAGATGAAATAAACCTATTATCTTTACTTTTCTATGTAAAATTGGTATTTTATATTGTATACAACAGCTTTATTGTGATGACAAATTCATCTAACTTTTGAATGTATCTATTTCTCTATGTCAATTTTAAGCAAATAAATTTGTTGTATGAACTAAACCATATGATCAATTCTGAGTTATTAATTTTAATGGGTGACGATTTACATCGAAACCTTTACACCTTAAAAACACTATTTAATACTGACTATTACACTTTAAAGTATTTCAAAACATTAAAGGTATTTTTTTAAAAATATTAATATAAAATTTTAAAAACTAGTTTATATGTTTTATTTCGGGTAAAAGCTTATTCAACTAGCAAAAAATATTATTAATTTATTATTTTTTTTAAATGGCCTTTTTTAGGTAAAAATAAGGCTTTTTTTGGATATACGCTAAACACTGTAAAAAAAATTCTATCACCCGAAGCAAAAATCCTTTGAAGATTTTATTTAGGAGGCTATCAACTATGTTTTGAACTATTACCTTAAGAGTAAGTGCATATACTACTGAGTTAGGGATCAATGTAGTCAAAAAAGCAACTTTTTAAAAATGTACGCACGTGTCATTACAAACAAACATGCAAAAATCATGAAATTCTACTCTTTCCCCTTAGTCTGTAATTCAAAACATGTGTGCTGTAATCATTTACATTCTTGAAAAATTATAGACAATTATTTTAAAAACAATATGATATATCGTGTTTAAGGTGTTGTAAAATGAGAAAAAATCTGATTTTGAGATAAACGTATTTAAAGACTTAAAGTCACTAGTCTAGCCAGTGTTATCAACTTGCACAAAAACTGCTCTAACTTTGAAAATAATTAGAAAACAAACGTAAAATTGTTTTAGAAAGCTAAGACAACAGGGATTCTAAATTTATAATAAACTTAATTTCGATAATGTTGTCCAAAGTCATGCTTTTGCACTAGTCACCTTGAACAAGATATAAAATTTTGACTAAGTGTAACCATTTTCGGTTCTTATTCCATTTACTTGAAACTGACTAATTAACTATTTTATGCATCCTTTTATCACGTTCACATGTTTTATGAATATAAATTTGTAATATGTATACTTTGAACTTGGATCTGTTTTGCTCCGACAAAAAGTTTTTCAAAATGCCGGACAAGTTGAAGGTCAAGGTCAAAGAAGAATGTCTATAAAAATACGGTATTCAAATAATAAGGTATAACAATGATTTTTATTGTTATTGCATTTATTTTATTGATAAAGTGTACTATGTTATCAAAGTGGCGTTGATAAGATGATAAGCTTTACGCATTTTTTTAATTACTAATTCTGCCCTATACTTTAATTTCTTCAGCATGCTTGGTACGCCCTGATTTCTGCTGCGTATATGCATAAAAAGGGGTAAGGTTTTAAAGAAAAAAAAAAAAAAAAACAGATATTACTTTTTAAACAAAACATGTATGCAAAAATAATTTAAGATATTAATAATTAATAAATGAAGCAGTATAGTTGTGAAAAATAAAAAATAAATTTAGTATTTTTTTAAATTATTATTTCAGCACTTTTTAAATTTTGGAATCTTATCTCCAATTTTATTCGTTATGAAGTCACTTAAATCTGTTCTGACACACAGACAATCAAATGTAGGCTTAAATCTCAATCGGCATTAATAAAATAATTTCGCCAGTCATTTAACCGATAACCTTGATGCTCTTATCTTTTGTTGTTTGAGGATATCATTGAGATCATTCTTGACAAAGAGCATTGTACTTCTTCTTTTTAAAAAGTAAAACAATACCTCTACATAACATTATAGCTAGTTTTTTTCCACAAATTATTTTAAGAATTCAATCTTAAATACACCGGTGTAAGAAATTAAGAGAATTTTCAGGCTTAGTCTATTATCTCTAGAACTACAGGACTGATTTTAATGAAATTTGATATGTACAGTCAGCAAAAAAAAAAAAAAAAAAAGATATCACCCTGAATAATTTTCGCACTAATGATCGGATTTTCACGAACTAAGTGTCAATCTTAATGGTTCCTGGGGGTGACCTCAAATATGCTAATTAGTTAGTGCTAACTATTAATTAAGTTACGAAATCAGACACAAAAACGTACTTTCTCTGAATATAAACATATTTTTTTTTTACATATTTGGATTCCTTATCATCAAAATATAGGGGGTAGCCGCAATCTGGGAAATGTGGTCCCCATAGCTTGGTCATCATGAGAGCGATTCAAAGTTTGGACCCCTTAATGTTAATTTCACTTTTTGCGTTTTCAGTCATATTTTAAAAACTAATGAAGCAATTCAAAAAAATATTGCACCAACTCATAAAACGCATTTACCCAAAGATAATTTCATGAAAAAAATAATTTTTAATAATTATTAATTATTTTTTATTATTTAATTAAAGAGAGGATGAAAAATTTTTGAATTATAAGGTATGGATTTTTTTATACCATATTAATCTACTTGTTTTTCAATTGAAAAATTTAAAGTTTCCAACTGTTTTTATTTATTAGAAGATGAGAAAAATTAAAATTAATTATTTTTTAAAAAAATAATTTGGCGACAATGAAAAAATGATTAAATGGGGCGATTAATAGTAAAATGTGATAAACTTACCAAGAACTCGATTTAGCGCGCGTGGCGTAAAATTTCATTCATATTTTTTTCGCTAATAATCGTTTGCTAATCTTTTTATTTTTATTTTTTTAAAACTATAAAATACAATGTTTCTTTTTTAGTCCTCTAAAAATCTATTTGAAATTAGGTAAAGAAATTTAAATAAAACATTTTATTGAATAAAAAACATTTTATTCAACGAAAGTCGAGTTTTATAAAAGCATGCTTTTGATAGAATATGATTATACACCAGATTGTGCTTATTTAAAGTGATTATTTTTTAGTTTTTTTTTTCTCAATAACTGATACAATTACAATAATATACATACGTATGAATAGATTTGGAATAAAATATTTCTCAGTTTCTTGTATATATTTTTTATGAATATTAATAAAAGTACGTAGTAAACATATTTAAGCATATCTCACATCATCGCAAATTTCTCAACATCTTATATATCGTGTTAATCTTAAAAGTAATTTTTTAATCACCTGTCCGGAAGTGTTTCGCAGAACTATTTTACCAACTATTTAATTAAATTTTAGCATTTTTAAAAATTTTATTCTTAACCCTACTACATTTATTATTTCTTCATTAATATACTAATCAATTTTTTTAGTACTTTAATTTAGATTTTCTTTAAAGTAAAGTTCCTTTTTACATTATAGTCAAGTTTTTTTTAAAAGAATTATTGTCTGCTAGCTAAGAATAAAGCCTTGTTAAGAAATTAAAAACATTCCGCTGTTTAAAATTAATTAATGCAAAACTGCAGATTATTTACTAAGCATACTATTTTTGTCGAAAAAAGAATATAAATCATTGATTGTCTTTTTTGTTTTGTTTCTTGTGACTTAAACATAGATTATGTAAAATAGTGTCCATGTTTTATAAATCACTACAAAGAGTATAAAGATACCGAACATAAAATGCTGTCAAATACGTAGCCAAAACTTTTAAGCGTCTTAAAATATCTCAGTATCTTAAATGATTCTTTCTTTATGATTCCATGTAGATTTTTTTATGGATAATATCTAAACTATTTTGTTTAATTTTTTACTTTAGCACGATTCCCAAGATATTATTGTAGTATAATTTGTTATCAGGAACAATGCCTTGTTTTGTTTAGCAGGAAACACTAAACATTTGAAATTTGTAAGAAGTTTCCGAAGGCGTGCGAATTACAGAATCATCTGATTTAAAAAAATTCAATAAAAAATACGTAAATTTCCGAACTTATTTTGATTAAAAATAAAAAAAATAAAAAAATAATAATAAACGTGGCAAGAAGGCTAACATACTTTTTACAGAACTGTGAAAACCAGTTTTTCCTATATTTCGTCAAAAGAGGATAAGAATGATATTGCTGCAAGGGACTTACTCAATAATTTCGCTATTTCCAGAATGAAATCTGTTTGATCGAAACATATTTCCTTGAAAATTAAAACGGGGAAAAAATAAACTTTTATTATTTATCTAAGCTAATCGGGGCGATAGAAGCCCCGTTTACTATTATACTATAAATGCGTTAAATCATGTTGCTTGAATAATTTATTTTAAGCTTATTATTTAATAATTTTAAGCAAATAAGGGTGTAAAAATAAACTCGATCAAAATACTCCAAAAGTATACCGAAAAATATTTGTAGAATAAACTTTGGAATCTATATATACAAAATACCTTTTCAAACAACTTCGAGTAGAACGGAAACGCTGACTTGTTTAAAATAGTTGTCCTTGTAACTATTTAATTTCGATTTCTGGTGCTAGGGGACATTCCATTTTCACATTCGACTTTTGAAATTTCAATTGTAAACGGAATTTTTTTATGTCCTTAAATTAAAATGTTAAGGCTTGCAGCAAAAAAAATTGTACTGCATTGATTTTTTTACAAACTAGCGAATTATTATTTTTTTAATCTAAGAACCTGTGCCTATAACTTAAGTAAAACTTATTTTAATATCGAGTGAAATAATTTAATATATTGTGTAACTAAATAGATAATCCCAAGAAATTGAATCGAAAATATAAAAACTTCATTGATTTAAAAATTCATAGATGATGATAAAAATAGACATGTTTTGAGTACAATAATAAAAGTCACAAGTTATTCAAGCTTGACAAGTTTTGAGAATGGGTGAATATATTTGAACGCTCGAAACATGTCGACTTTTACTTCCCTCTTCATATTTTTTTAAAGCCAGTTGAGTTTTTATCATCAATTATACTGTTTTACATTTAGGTCTTGATCATTATTTTGATAAGGATTTTACACTCGTTAAAGTAAAAATATGCATTTTCATATTTCAACAGGATTTATGTGGTTTTTAAAAACATAAGAGCATCAATATTGTAAAAGTTATATTTAGCTTGGTTTAAAATTAAAATTTTGAGACCAGATATTTTGAGTTAATGAAATTGAATATTTTACCTTTTAAGTTTTCGTGCCCCCCTTTCAGTATCTTAAGGACCTTACAAGCTCTGTTTAAAAAGAGAGTATCATATCAGATATATATAAGAAAACAAAAATAATCATAGTATCAGTATTTGGTGGTAAATGTAGCTTATCGTAATTGAAGAATATGCTGTGCGATATTTTATGGTGAATTTGCGAACGTAAGTTTCTAAATGTATCGAAGCATAAGGATGCTATTTGCTAATCATCTTTATCCAAAGAAAACCTTGTAATCTAAATATCTAGCAGAATGAAGCGATTTTTGAAACAATGAATCATACTATATGCAACATATTATTTCAATATCTTATTCTTAAACATAACCTATTTCAATGCTTTTAAAATATCACTAAACATTCAGCAATTCCTTGAGTTATGGGAAAAAGAAATATCGTAAATTATAGAAAAACTTGTGAATGCGCATTAGAATTACTATACAATATACATTTTATTTTTCAAGCACTTTTTTTTTTCTTCAAACTTTCTTGCCTAGAAGACTTGATTAAAGCAGTAAAAGTGATTATCCCTAAAATTTTGTATTTAGCCATAATAAGTTATGTTAATTTGATTTTAGTATGAAATTCTCGAATAAATATAGCAGAAACAACATAATCTAAATAATATCAGATAAAATGTTCATGTATTTAAATTCTAAAACTTAGAAAATCATAAATAATTTATAATCGATTCAAATTTTCTTTTCAATGGAGATTAAAATAAAAAAAACTTTGTTTTTTGGACAGAAATCAGCTTAAAAATTGTCTATTACCTAGAAACTTCGAGATATTTTCTATTAACTATTAATTAAACCCCTCTGAGTAATCACAGAACATTATTTCAATTTTCTTCCAGTCAGAGCTTGGTAGCTTAGCAACCTAGTAAAATTAAGCATTCTTCGTTTGAATTAGTCAATGGGTTATCTTAAAATATCATTTGTGCTGGCGACTTTTTTTGGCGGTTTTCTGGACTTTCGCCAAATATATAAACCTTTGTTGCGACCCTATTTACCACCCATTTTTTTCAAAATTTTGTCTACCCCCCCCCCTAATTGAAGTATCTGGATTCCAAATATGTAAAAAAAAAATATATGTTTATTCAGAGAAAGTACGTGTTTGTGTCAGATTTCATAACTTAATTAATAGTTAGTACTAACTAATTAGCATATTTGAGGTCACCCCCAGGAACCATTAAGATTGTCACTTAGTTCGTGAAAATTCGATCATTAGAACGAAAATTATTCAGGGTTATATCTTTTTTTTTTTTTTTTGCTGACTATACAGTCAGCAAAATCGTGATATTTTGAATGGATTTCAGTGCCTTCTTCCTGTCGATCCTTTCATTTGCCACCCTTCAAACATAAAGACTTTTGAAGCACTAGGGGAATTTTAGGCTCAAGATTTGAATACATGTAAAGAAAGCCTTAAGTCTGAACTAAAACTCTGGTATAAAAGTGAAGACGGAGGTAGTGTTCCGAAAACTGCGGCGGATGCACTTGGAATGTGCAATAAAGATATAACAACAAACATTTTCAAACTCTTAGAAATATTGGTCGTTCTGTCTGTCTCAACGTGTGCAAACGAAATATCCTTTTCGACTTTACGCCGTTTTAAGACTTATTTTCGCAATTCAACGGGTAATAATAGAATGAATGGATTGGCGCTCTTAAACATTCATAGAAAATTTACCCCAGCTGTAGAAGACATTTTAAACGAACTTGCAAAAAAACTCCGTCGTTTGGATATTACTGTATAAATTTTTAACGTGTTTGTGTACTGGTTTATTTCCCTATTTGTTGGTAAGTTATTTTTTCTAATTTTTTGTTCAAATTTATTGGTTTTCTATAGAATACTCACATTTATACGGTTATTATTTAGGTAGCTGTTACATTATGAGTATTTTTTTCTGGCTTGATTAATTCCTACTTTTTAATAAAAATAAAATAATTTATCTCTTATTATCAAAAAAAAATTTGTTCTTAAACTTAAAAAATCAAAAAATTTAACTAAACAATGTTGCCGAAATAAAAAGTCAAAATTGTCTAGCTGTCTAAATTAGGGAAATAATAGCGCTTTATTACATACTCGAATTTCTTTTAGTAGTTTCAGAAAATTATGAACCCCGCCCCCTTGAAAAAATTCTACGTACGCCACTGATGTCAACCTTAATCGAGTTAACATGCCTTATATATTAGTGAATTGGAATTGTATTTTTGTAGTGGTAGACGCTCTACAGTACTCCTCCACCAAAATTATATCTGCGATAGAATTCGATAAAAAAAAATACCACTAGTTGATTCATTGCTGTTTTATGAGAAGCAGAGAGAGCTGTGTTAAAATCACCGCACTTTTAAATGTTGGTCGTGGTTGCTCCTGTTTTGCCATTAGCCGCTGGATGTATACAGGCCGATGTTGTGTGTGATCAAGACTGAGAAACTACAGCGCGATGAAGTGGATAATGTCGCAGTCATGAGTAGCAAGTCAACGGTTCAATGGGGACCATCCATCGAAGTAGGTTTGTTCAAATCAAAGTGGAAGTTTCTGTCAAGGTAAGCGTGTTCACATTACGTCCAACGGTCACCAATGTGGGGAGAGTAGTTATCAAAAATGTCAACTGTCATCTAAGAATAGGTACACCAACATAGAATTGAGTTAATATGTCTTATATACTAGTGAATCGGAATTGTATTTTTGTTGTAGAGACACAAGTTAAAGAAAATCGTTGTAATTGAATATTTTAGTTTACTTTTTTGTAAGCCATACTTACACAAACTATCTACTTCTTTGATTTTCTAGACAATAATTACCTGTAAAAATTATTGTGTTTGGCATAAAAAAAAGGAAATATCACATTTTAAAATTTTTTTTTTCAATAATGAATATAACTTCATTATTTTGTTTCCATTCTAAAACAGCTGCCTTTGATAAAACTATTGAAGTGTTTGGAAAAATTGACATTGTTGTTAATAATGCTGGAGTACAGGATGAACATAACTGGAAGTACACCATTGAAGTTAACTTGGTAAGTTCTTGCAGATTAAATTTTGGCCTTTGATAAAACTATTGAAGTGTTTGACAAAATTGATATTGTTGTTAATAATGATGGAATACAAGATGAACAATACTGGAAGGAAACCATTGAAGTTAATTTGGTAAGTTCTTGCAGATAAGATTTTGGGAATGTTTTTTAAAAACCAGGGGTGTCCATATTAGGGTAACAAGTTGTAGACATTTTTTTGGTGTTTTTTTTAAATTTTTTTTGTACCTTTTTAACAGTAAAATAGACTTAGGGGATATTTTTGATTATTTTAGGGAGTGCTTCGAGAAATTTGGGGAGGGGATATTTTTAGGATTTTTTGGTATGGATATTTTTCTCGATAAATTTATCAAACCTTTGAAATCACATACATTGAAGAAAAAGAGAGTTTATAATCAGTAGTTGAACAGACGCGAATATCTTTTCAGGAAGCGGGCTACTTTTTAAAATATTTTAAGGGGGTGGGTTTTTTTAAAGCTTTTCAGGAGGCAAGTTATTTTTTAAAATCTTTTCTGGTGGCGAATATTTTTTGGAAAATGTTTTTGTGTAAAAGATATTTTCCAGTCAAATTTAATATACCTTAATATAATTTAATATGCCTTTAAATTTAATATATATATTTACGAATTTACAGCGGAAAAAAGAAGCAAATTTCTGCAATATCTTTTTTGATGAGATAATCTTTTCAGTCATTTTTATTGCATCTGAAAATATTAAAAAGAAAACAGAGATGCATTTAAAATGGATGCATATTGTCGCGAATTCTCGCAATAGCTCTCCTGCGCATGCGGTTTTGGTGCGCCTGCAGCGCCATTGTTCAGTTGATGTAAAGATCTCGATCTGTGAACGAGTAATTTAGCTCCGTACGATAATTAGATGCTTAATTGTTTATCTTTTTTGTTTGTTATATTTTTGTTATTAAAGTGATTGTCCTCAAGCAGGTTAGAGTCCTTTATGACAATAAAAATTGATATTTATTACCCTATAACAGTGGCAGTCCTGGAAGTGAACAAGGTAAGTGGAACTTACCTTGATTTATCGAAATAGTTTTTCTTCAGTTTTGCTTTAAAAATTGACATTTGGCGCCCGAACAGGGACTGCCATTAAACGGTAGTAAACTATTATTGACATTTATTGACTTTTACCTGATAACGAAACTTAACGAAATCTTGCATGTTTGAAATGACATTAAACACCAATTTAAAGAAATTAAGATTAACAATTAAGAATAACTATAAATTGACTCACACTTACAGAATGTCTGAAGAAGAATTGAATAAATTAAAACGAAAACGCGGCTTTGTAAGAGCTTCGGTAACAAAGATAATTACTAAAATCGAAACTGACATTCTAAAATCGGACATAAGTGTGGAAGATCTCGAAGAATCACTCGAACTTTTTGGTGAAAAAAGCGAGGAATTAAAAACTATTGATTCTCAGATTGAGGGCTTAATCAAAATCGATGATATGGAAGAGGAATTTAACTGTATAGAAGAGTACAAAGAAAAAATAACTAAAACAAAATTTAGAACATTAAGATTTATTAAGAATTTAAACAAAGAACTTGATTTAAATAATTCCTTTCAAGAAGCTGATATTTCTCTAAATAGTCCCAATCAGAGTGACATTCAAACCATTGAAAAGGAACGCATAAAGTTACCTAAATTAACTATTCCTAAGTACTACGGAGAAATTTCTGAATGGTTAAATTTTTGGAATTGTTTCAATTCGTCAATTAATGAGAATAAGAACCTCAATAAACTTGATAAATTCATTTATTTGAGATCATTTTTGGGAGGTTTAATGTGATCGATGGTTTAGAATTAACCGCAGAACATTATGATCACGCTATTGATTTATTGAAGCAACGATTTGGCGATACAAATATTTTGATTAATGTAAACATTGAAAACCTACTCCATACAAGCCCCTTAAAAAACTCTAATGACGTAAAAAACTTCAGGAACATTTTTAATCACATACAAAAGAATATTAGAAGCTTATCTGTTAAAAAGGATAGCTATTCGAACATTCTAGTTCCCATTTTAACCAAATTGTTGCCCCGTGATCTCCTATTAGAATTCAACAAAAGAACAAAAACTCCTCTCGTTTCTGAAATGGATGAGCTAATCGATTTTTTATCATCTCAATTAAAAGCCAGAGAAATGACTTTCTTAAGTATGAACACTTCTGTTTCGGAAATCAAAACACATGCTAGAATGAATCATTCTCACGTTACCGAGAAAGAGTGTAGGCGTCAGCCATCGGCGTCTGCATTAATTAATGAGTGTTTTGAAGATCGAAAGAATGAGAAAGAGACTTGTTTATTTTGTAAATCTCATAAACATTACTCGGCTTCTTGCATGAATAATAATTTGAGTTTGGAAGAAAAAATAGACATTTGTAGGCGGTCTGGCTCCTGCTTTCGATGCTTAAATGATAAAATAAAAAAAAGACACCTTTCCTCTTCTTGTAAGGCTAACGTTAAATGTGAGATATGTTCAGGCAGACACGTTAGTATAATGTGTATGGGGAAAAGAAAAATAAATTCAATGGAAACTGGGGGGAAAAGGAATAATTCTGATCTTTCCCAAATGAAACCTGATACGGACTGCGCTTTAAGTAACTCTTCTAGTAGAGAAAAGATAATGTTACAAACTCTTATTGTAAGTGTTTCGGGGGGTAAACAAAAACATTTGATTAGGATGATTATTGATACTGGATCTTCTTGTAGTTATATATCGGAATTTGCAGCGCGTAAGCTAAAATTAAAGAGTCTTGGGCAGGAAACAGTTGTGCATGGATTGTTTGGGGGGTTAAAGAAAAAAGAATCACATAAAAATTACATGATTAATTTAAGTAATGTAGACAATAGTTTTACTTATACATTAAATGTACTGGAACAGAAAACAATTTGTACCCCGATTCCAAAATTGGACAATAGGGAAATTATGAAAGAATTTAAAAGGCACGGAATTTATCCTAGTGACGTAACTGTGAATGAAACTTTATGTTTATTTGATAGGAATGCTAATGAAATTCACGGACTTATAGGTGCGGATTATGCCGGAGATCTATTTACTGGAGAAATTAAAAATATAACGAATGGCCTTGTCGCGATGAATACGCATTTCGGTTGGACATTAATGGGAAGAACTGGAGAAAATCCTGTAACGAATGAAGTGCTTTTATCACTTCATGTTACTGACTTAAATATTTGTGACTTATGGTCTCTTGATTCTCTGGGAATTACGGAACCGAATATTTCTCAAACGCGAACAGAAATTGAGGAAGCGGCGAAAGATCATTTTGTTCGGTCGTTAAGAAGGGATGAAGAAGGTAGATATGAAGTGTCACTCCCGTGGTTGGACGTTCATCCTGAATTACCGGACAATCGAAATCTTGCCGAAAAGCGGTTAAAGTCTTGCGTAAAGGCGTTACAAAAAAGAAACTGTATACATGAATATGAAAACGTATTTAGAGATTGGGTAGCCGAAAAAATTATTGAGCCCGTTGATTCAGACGAGCTGACAAAAGATAAGGGTCAATATTTACCGCATAGACCAGTATTTAAAGAGAACTCTACAACTAAAATCCGACCGGTTTTTGATGCGTCTGCTAAGGAAAGAAATTCTGTGTCGCTGAATGATTGCGTTGAGAAAGGGCCGAATAATTTAGAACTGATCCCCAAACTTATTAACAGATTTCGCCAGGGGAAATATGGGGTAATATCGGACATTCGTCGAGCTTTCCAACAAATAAACGTTGCTCCCTCAGATAAGAAATTTCTGCGGTTCTTATGGTGGGAGGGAGGTGATCCGGGGAAACTTATTGTTTATTCACATTGCCGTGTAGTTTTCGGCGTAAATGCCAGCCCATTTTAACTCGCCGCGACTATTAATTATCACTTAGAGAATGTAGATGAAACCAAGAGAGGCATAGCTTTAAAACTTAAAGATTCTATGCATGTAGACAATTGTGTTGCAAGTGTGAACACTATTGAAGAGTTAAATTCTTTTATTACGGTGTCTAAAGAATTAATGGCTTCAGCACAATTTGACCTAAGGGGTTGGAAACATAATCGGCCAGATAGTGATGAGGAAACCTCAATTTTGAACTTGTCTGGAGATAACTATAAAGAAATCGTTTCAGTATTGGGCCTTAAATGGAATTTATACAGTGATACTTTATCTTGTGAGATAAATGAGGAAAATCAGCCCGTTCCGAGTAAACGAAATGTATTATCTATGTTAAGCCGAATCTTTGACCCTATTGGGTTTACAAGTCCTGTCACACTAGTTCCTAAATTAATCTTACAGGAATGTTGGAAGGAGAAAATTAATTGGGATACAGGACTTCCGGATAATCTGAGGAATAAATTTCTAAAGTGGGTAAATGAATTAAAATATCTGAAAGAAATAGAAATCCCTAGAAAAACACCTGATCTAGATGAAAATTCTACTCTGCATGTCTTCGTAGACGCAAGCAAATCGGCTTACGCAGCTTCAATTTTTATTAGAAATGTTCAAGGGGGAATAGTTAACTGTCAACTCTTACAGGCTAGATCCAAGGTAGCACCCCTAAAAGCGATAACAATTCCTAGATTAGAAATTCTTGCGTGTACCATTGGAGCCAGGCTCGCTTACGTTGTAAGAGATGATTTGAATATGAAGAATGTGCCAACCTTTTTCTACACTGACTCAATGAACGCTTTATATTGGATTAAAAAGCAAGATAACTGGGCCACTTTTGTTGCTAACAGAGTCAATGAAATTCGAAAACTTACGGATCCGGAGGCTTGGCGACATATTCAAGGAAAGTATAATCCCGCAGATTTGCCCTCGCGGGGATGCAATTCTAAAGATTTATTGAAATCCCATTGGTGGGAGGCACCCGAATGGTTGAAACTACCATTCGAGAATTGGCCAGCTAGTGAACTTTCTCCGGATATTGAAGTAGTTCTTTTAGAAAGAAAACGAACTATATCTTCAGCCACAAATTTAACAACTAATACCTTTGAAATCTTCCAAAGGATATCTTCCTTCAATAAAATTGTGAGAATCATGGCCTACGTCATCCGATTTTATAAAAATACGCTAAGAAATCATAGTGATAGAAAGAAGGGAAAATTGGAGATAGAAGAGATCGAAGCATCCGAGAAGTTTGTTTTGAAAGAAATTCAAAGAGAATCCTTTAATGGAAAGATAAATGTTCGAACTGTGAAAGACAGTGATGGTCTCTTACGAGTTGAAACAAGAATAACATCAAGAAAAGACTTAGAAACTTTTAGATTCCCTATATTATTGCCTAGCAAGCATGATTTAGTTGAAAAATTAATAATGGACAAACATATTGAACTGAAGCATGCCGGTGTTCAAACTTTAATGTCTCACCTCCGAGAGTCGTTTTGGATTATCAAAACCCGAAAGACAATTCGAAACGTCGTAAAAAATTGCGTCAAGTGCAAAAGATTCTCGATTAAACCATTGGAAGCCGTAAGCATTCCCCTCCCAGAAGATCGAGTCAGAGACGCAGCTATTTTTGAAATTATAGGTGTCGACCTGTGTGGTCCTCTGTTTTTAAAAGGAGATAGAAAATGCTGGGTGGTACGCTTCACTTGTGCAATCTACCGAGCGGTACACCTCGAAGTAGTATCGTCCCTGTCAACGGATTGTTTCATCTTGGCCCTTCGCCGATTTATTGCTCGTAGAGGACACCCATCCACAGTATACTCTGACAATGGTACAAATCTTGTGGGAACGGCAAATCTTTTGAAGAGCATTGATTGGAAGAAAGTTAAAGACTTTGTTTCAAGAAAACGAATTTCTTGGAAATTTAATCCTCCCTCTGCCCCTTGGTGGGGAGGCTTCTTCGAAAGATTAATAGGAGTTTTGAAATGCATTCTAAGAAAGGTTCTAGGACGAGCTTGTTTGAATGAAGAAGAGTTAGCTACAGTATTATGCGACGCGCAAAGTTTAATTAACTCCCGTCCTATAACGTATCTTTCAGAAGATCCCAAAGATCTGTCAGCGCTCACGCCATCTATGTTTCTTCAGGAAATTAAAGAAATTGGTGTTCCTGAACTTGACATAATTGATGCCAAAAAATTGAATAAAAGATATTCTTACCGGTTAAAATTGCGACAGACCTGCGAAACCGATTCAGAATTGAATATCTAGGATTGCTTAAAGATAACTCCAAAATTAAAAAAGAGTCGTCCATCAAAGGAGATCTTGTGCTAATAGGAGATTCCAACAATAAAAGAATCAACTGGCCATTAGCAAAAGTTGAAAAGACTTATCCAGGAAAAGACGGTAGAGTACGTTTAGTTGAACTTAAAACCCAATCTGGAAAACTATTGAGACCAATACAAAGACTTTTTCCGCTGGAAGTGAAAGTGAATGACTTTCCATCTGTGAACAAATCAGTTAGACATGATGAGAGTCCTTGTCGTAACAAGGATTTAATTCCTGCCAGTAAAGAAGTTCGATACTCTCGTTATGGACGATCATTGAAACCAACTAAGAGACTATAAAAGACTTTTTAACTGTGCTTAATTCCATGTGTAACTATTTGCTAATATTTTTATTTGTTTAGTTTTTTTCAGATGGACCATATTCACTAAGATTTCTGTTTGGATTCGAAAAGGTTTGTCTTCGAATCCAAAGGTGGGAGAATGTCGCGAATTCTCGCAATAGCTCTCCTGCGCATGCGGTTTTGGTGCGCCTGCAGCGCCATTGTTCAGTTGATGTAAAGATCTCGATCTGTGAACGAGTAATTTAGCTCCGTACGATAATTAGATGCTTAATTGTTTATCTTTTTTGTTTGTTATATTTTTGTTATTAAAGTGATTGTCCTCAAGCAGGTTAGAGTCCTTTATGACAATAAAAATTGATATTTATTACCCTATAACAGTGGCAGTCCTGGAAGTGAACAAGGTAAGTGGAACTTACCTTGATTTATCGAAATAGTTTTTCTTCAGTTTTGCTTCAAAAATTGACACATATAATGCACAGTGAACAAAATAAAAACACGAACCACCTTCAATAACTTCACATACAGTGATCTAATTTTCACGTTCTAGAACTCATTTTTAATGGTACAAAGGATATTTGAAGTTAACGAAATCAGACACAAACACAGACACACAATTTCTCTGCATAAACACATATTTTTTTTTTCAATGGATCTAGGATTTCTGACTCCCAAAATAAGGAATATAGCCGCAATCTGGGGAAAATACGATTTTTTTAAAATTCCTATTTTTCCCAGATTACGGTAGAAATTTGAGAAATCATCTCAGAAACTATTCGATTGATTTTGTTCCAATTAAAAAGTTGATATTCAATATAACAATTCAAATATTTTTCAACTATTATTAAATAAAATAATTACTAAAGTTTTATTTTTGCATATTTAAATAAACGATTTTTATAATGGTGTACAAAAAGTTTTCAATTCGCTTAAGAAGTTTTCGAGATATGGCAAAATAAGTAAAAAATAAAATTAACATCAAGGGTTCCAAACTTTTGATCGTTCTCCTGATCGACTATATTTCCTTTGGATCAAACGTTATTCAGGGTGGTTCGTCTTTTATTTTGCACACCGTGAAATAATTTGGAGAAGCTTTTAATTTCTACTGATTCTAAGTCATTTGTACAAAAAAAAAAATATATATATGGATTACGTATTTATTTGATATGTAGTGTTAATAAATTCAATACATATTTCAATTTAATAGTTTTTTTAAATATAACATTGATATTTTCCTAAATGTAGAATACAAATATATATCAAAACTGTAACGTATTTATTAATTTTTTTTATATGAAACATTCAGATGTAGCAAAATAGTTTTGGTTCATGTCAAAATTCGTAATATCGATATAATGAATTTTAATTATTATGTAGCGATTGCTTCCGGTCCTTGGAATACAATAAAACGAAATTCGACTGTATTGAGACGTAAAGCATCCCAGCTACTGCAGTACAAAATCAGCGGTCCTTAGCGGCCATAGAGCGACTAAATTCTAGAAAAGGCGATTAAAAATAAATCTTTGAGAGTAAAATAACTGTTTAAAAGTTATTTTACACTCTACTTATAAGTTCACGGGAAATAATTATATTCATTTGTAATGTTTTAGTACTCTTTTTTAATAATAATATATATAAATCATATAGTCGTTTTAGGGAATGTCGGAAGTATTTGTTATATCCGATTTGATATTATATTTATTCGATATTTTAATATCTACTGAGGATAGATAAGGAGAAACATCACTATTTGTAGTACCGGTTAAATAGATACTGGGCAGTGGAAATTCACCTTAAAAAAAAAACATTGATGTAGGGCATATTACCGGCCTACCGTTTTAATGTTCAGTGGCACTGAACATTAAAACTTCAGAGTAGGAGAATACCGGGCAATGACACTCATCTAGACCTAGTATATATTTCTCGGATATTTCGGAAAAGGTATGTTTATTCGGAGAAAGAATATTTCTAAGTAGGATTTCGTAACTTAAGATGTCGTCAGCACTAATTATTTAGCATATTTGAGGTGATCCGATCATTAAATCAAAAGTTATTCAGGGTGGTCCGTTTTTTTTTAAATTTTTTTCTTATGGCGCATTGTATATTTTACGGATTAAACTTTTTATTTTTGTTGGAAGAATAAAATTTTTTAGAATGTACCAATTTAAGAAAAAAAAACAAAAAACTGAAGGGTAAATAATCAGTGAAGGTAGGTTATCGCTCCATTTCTATAACTCAATTTTCATATGGCTAAAGATGGGCCTAATTTAGTTTAAATTTCAATTTAGTGTTTGGTTGTTCACTTAGTTTTCCTTTTTTACTTCCAGCTTTTTCTATGTCAAGGAAAAAAACTAATCACAGCAAAATTATTGTTCCCTTTGCACCCAATTACCCTTTTAAAATCTGTTGTTTGTAGATTAAAAAAAAATATTTTATTCCTTTTTCCAAGTTTCGAATTAGTTTTGGGATTATTAACATTCTAAGTAAAATTTTCTTTTTCAATGAAATCCCATAGCAAAATTTTAAAAAAAAGAAAAAAAAAGTATTTTTGCCCTACTTTAAAACACTTAATCATTTTTGTAAATATATTTAATTTATCACAAGATTAACCTTTTCGGAAACTTTTGCTAGTTATTACAATAAATATGATATCATCAAAGCAGATATATAATTTTTAAAAAAATTAAATGCTCGTCTGTAAACTTTAATTCTTGTATAGTAATTAATTCTTTTAAAAATAATACCTAATTAAATTCAAACAATATTTATTTACATTAAATTAGTGCAAATCAAACTGATGTTAAATTTATGTAATTTTTAAAGCGACTTCGACTCAGTGTAATCAAAGAATGAAACTGATTTATACAAATTCAGAAAAAAGACAAACTAAGTAAATAACAATTAAAATAATAAATCAACATGGAAGAGCTAAAAATAACTAAAACCAAAATTGTCTTATTTTAATTTAAAAGGACAAAAATACGAAGAATATTTTAAGATATGTGTGTTAGCAAGTCAGCACTTCATCAGGGGACATACTGCCTGCCAACACAGGAGCTTTTCTGTTGTCAGGGGTCATGCAAAAACTGACAGTGCCTCGAGGCCCCATAATGGATAAACAAATAAGAAAATGCAATTAGAAAAATAGAAATATAAATGCAAAGAAATATTAATGACAAACAAACACAATTTAAAAATATACAGAATAAGACTAAATGTTAGTCATACTCTGTATACTTTTGAATTGTGGTCATTTGTCATTAATTTTTCATCACAATTATAACACTCATGGTCATATTATTTTGCATTACCATCATACACAATTATAAGAATCATGGTCACATTATTTTGCATTAATTTATGACCAACAACATAAATCAGGCTAAAATACAGTAAGAAAACAAGATGTCTTTGTTTGAGCAAAGTGTAAGAGTTCATCCTTATTCATTGTATATAGGGGAGTGTCAGGTACCCCCGTCTACTGTCAATTTTATATGTATAGAATATCTTTTCAAGTCAATGGGCCATCGAACATTAATTGTTATATTAAAAAAAGATTATTTTTAAAGTTTCAAGTATTTATGCAGCTGGTAACATGGTAAACAATAGTTTTGAAAATATGTTGAATACAGTAGTCGGATTTTTTAAATTTCTTTTTTTTTAAGTTAAACTATTCTCTTTTTGGTTTATTCTTTTTGCATTATTTAATTGATAAAACAATAGAAACATACAAAAATATTGATTATTACTCAATGTTATACAGAAATATAAGCAATACTCTTTAAGTGGGCGGGGCTGCCTGAATCTCCCCTATATACATAAGTAGTTCTAAGAAGGTACAAAAAAATTTAATACATATTTTCAAAAGGCAGAAGATTTGAAGCTCTTTGCAGAAGGCAGGAAACGGAATGTAAATGCAGAAAAGCTACAGATATGCAGATTAAAGTCTCAGCTCGCATACAGAATAAGAGCTGATTTAAATACTTTTGTTAGGTATTTCTCATTTGTAATGCATTGAAATGAGGGATTCCAACTACAGTGCTGAAAATACCCTCAGTGGTAGACAGATCATGGGTTAGAGTTTCCTTGCTGTTAGGCTAACCATGGGAGGTTTTAGCGGTTTTCCTCTCTATGTAACGTAAATGCGGGTTAGTTCCAACAAAAAGTCCTCCATGAAGTCAAATTTCTCCCAATACTTGTTCCCTTGTCTTCCGGAAAGGGTTAAAAATTACAAGGCTACACAGTTTAACACTAGCAGTCATAAACCCAAAAATTAGGTCGACTTTTCAACCATGGTTAGAAATGTATATATAAATAGAGATTGATAGTTGTAATGAGTAACACAATATGTAAACAATATAAATAAATACTTTAAATCTAAGGATCAAATAAGCAAAATTCTATAAATATTCAAAAATACATGAGTTTTTTTCTTCTTTTTTAGTTTACATTTGTAATCTATTTCAGTGATAGCAGTAATAGAAAATTCAATAAGCATTTTAAGTGTCATAAAAGGTTACTTGAAAGTAAGATTAAGTAAACAAAACAGTAAAATATAGTTCAACAATAAGCCTTTGTTATTTTAGATGGCAGTTATCCAAGGTGTCAAACTTGCTTTCCAATATATGGGAGTAGACAATGGTGGAAAAGGTGGCTCTGTAGTTAACACAGCGTCCATTGCAGGTATCAACTACTTACATCATCTTCTTTTGTAAAAAGAATCATGTTATATAAACATGAGCACTTTCATTAATTGTATCTTAATAGGCAAATGTTGACTGTTTTTTAAGCATATAATTAGGGTTGGAGTTTTTGCCGGCAAAAAGGGGTTTTTGCCAGGACAGTGGCAAAAACCTGGTAAAAACTGGCAAAAACCAAACTATTTAAATTGCTGATTAAATATTATTACAAAATACTTGAAGCAAATTCAAATCAATCATAAGGAATAATAATTTTGATAAATTACGTGAAAAAATTATTTTTAAAATATTAATTAATATAAGGGTAATAATTTTTAAAGGATTGAAAGTTTTCAAATTTTTTTTTTTTTTTTTAACTTCTTCATAATAACTTTTGGTATTATTTTACAGATCACTCTTACACTATATTTAAAGAGAGACATAAGAAAGCTAAGATGGATGTTTTATTAGATAGATTTTGATAATCACCTCATTTCTCAATATTACTTCAAAATGCAAACAAAACCACACAATTTAAATTCTTTTAAAATTTCCAGTGAATTTTGGGAATTAATGTCTCATTTACACTCATGTCCTTGTAGTAGTACTGCCATTGAAAGAGTTTTTTTGAATTTTTCATTTGTACATTCTAAAATTCAGAATAAGTTGACTCTAAATAATGTTTCAAAACTAGTGTTCTGTTATGCTACGTTGAGACAGCACAAATTGTATTGTGATGATTAATAAAGTATTGAATTTGGGCAAATTTAAAAAATTGCATTGATACTTGTATATTTTAATTAACTACACACGTTGATAGATATTTTATGTTTTAAATTATAGTTATATTAATTTAAAATAAGTTCATTTCACTGGAAAAAAGAGAATAATCACTAATTTTCCGATCAATAATGTATTAAACTACTAAAATGATATATTAATTCATTATGATTTAATTATGGAATAATAGTTTTGTTAATTTTTTTAAATTATATATATATATATATAGTATATATTTCAACTTTAGGAATAATTTTGTATCAAAAATGTGTTTTTGTCCTCTCATATTGGAAAATATAGGTTTTTGCCACTTTGCTTGGCAAAAACATGTTTTTGCCAGGACGGTTTTTACCATGGTTTTTTCCACCTACGGCAAAATCTTGCCAACCCTGCATATAATAAATATTGTAAGAATAAATTATAAAAAAATCTTAAAAATGACTTGTTAAAACTATGCAAATCATAAATATGTTTTAGATATCATCTTAAAACTACTTAAGGTAATCAAAAACAAACAATTATTACTGCATCAATATCAAGAAATTTCTTAATTTAAATCATTATTTTCTTCTGTGCACTCATCTTACCTTAACCAACTAATTTCTCTGCACAAAGTCCTTCTTTTGTTTCAACAGGTATCAAATACATTCTAATTCCTTCATTTTTTGTTCTTTTCAGTCTAAGTTTGATTTCGTTATCCTATAAAACACATTACAGCAATCTTCGTTCTTGAGCTATTAAAAACTACAATTTATCCACACTACCAACTTTTGGTGACCATCACAATATCGAAATATAATCACCAATGTTTCTACAAGTATAAATATTACCGAGTCTAAACTAAATGGAATAAAGGTTGGACTCTTTTATCCATATTTCACGGAATAACGGTGCTTCTTTAAAGTTTTTTTTTTTCATATAAAAAAAAATAATAATTTTAAAACAAAAACTTTTTGAAACGGCCCAGTCAGAGTGGGCTGTAAATCCAAGAAGTAGAATCTTTCTCAAATCATTAGTTCATGCAATACAGCTTTGTTTACTGATTTTAAATTGCTTTTACTTATCCTATAAACTCATATCCAGAAAGCATGTAACCTTACGGCAACCTTATGTCGTAATTTTCTTTTTATTTTCGCAAAAATGCTTGTACTGAAAGACTTTTTTCAATAAAATAAAAATATTGCAGTTTCAAACCTTTCATTCTAAAAGGATTAAAAATTATTTTTTAAAGCTTTTATAAAAAGTATTGTCAGTTAGGAAAAATGGTCACTTAGGTCCATAATGACGTTTTAGCTGGCGTCACACTAGCGATAGGATCAAATTGCATTGTCCATTAAAATTTCACGACAAGGTGGATTTTAGCCGAGCATACCAGATGTCGCGAAAAGAAATCTTATAATTACCTAGATTTAAGATTATTTTCACCTTAAGACAAGCCAGGGATTTTTTCACGCTAAAACAACCTCGATTTAAGATTTCTATATAGAAGGTTGTTTTCCAAGGTTTTTGGATTAGGGTAATGTGCGCAGAATAGAGCAGAGTGTGACAGATTTCATTTTAAGTATTAGATTTACACGTAAACCGCATTAAAAACCTTTTTATTAGGTTTACAGTAAAAGGTTTTTGCTGAGTGAAAATAAAGCTTATTTTGGATTATACTTTTTAAAAATTATCTTTTTTCAAGCAGGAATAAAGTAAAAACAAATTTTCATAAAACAATATGTACAAATTTTTCTAATAAAAAATTAAAACTCCAACAAAATACATGAATATATTAAAATTTTTTAGGTATAATGGAAATTCCACTTTCTCCTGTGTATTCTGCTACTAAACATGCAGTTGTTGGGCTGACTAAAAGCTACGGAGTAAGAATTTCATTCTTAATAAATACATTATTTTATGAGGCATGCATATATATTTGTTAAAAATTAAAACTTACCATTTAACTTCACAAAAATATTTTCAAACATGCAAAACTAAAGCAGAAAGAAGAAAATTAGTTCTCTTATATAAAACTTGTATATTTAAGGCTGTGATATTTTATACTGGTAATCGGTTTAGGAGGCCCTTTCTCTTGCCTTCTTGGAATTTGGACTAAAATTTTAATTTTGGCATATTTAATTTCTTAACAAACTCTCAATAGTTGAGTATCATTCAAAAGCATTAAACTTTTCAAAAAAAAAAAAAAAAAAAAAAAATGGAAGGGATTATTAATGTAAGAGAAGTACTTCTTCATAACAGAGAAGTTCAAAAAAATTCTTTTTCAGAAGCAAATTCATTTGTTTTCAGATATTCAAAAATAATTTTAAATTTTTGATTTATAAGGTATAAAAATTTTTCATAATTTTAAATAACAAAATTAGAGCAGAATCAGCCAAATACGTCTTAAGAAATTAAATTTTTATTTATAGTTTCAATATATGGTGAAATGTGCAAAGATTAACAATAATGGGACAAATTTTCCAACCGTTCCCCTGTTTTTTTTCCTACTTACTCACGAAATAAGAAAAATAATGTGACATAAAAAAAAACTTACAAAAAGATATATTTGGATGTTATCATTTAAAAGTAGTCATTTATTAATAACTTTAATCACTCAGGAAATTTATGTCCACTGTAATATCATAAAATATATGATTTAACATAACTAAGAATAATTTGTTTCTTTAAATAAAGCCTTAAAAAATAAGAGATTTCAAGAAATTAAAGGTTTTTCTTCACATTTCTTATTACACAGTGAAATTAAGTTTTAAATAAATTCTAACGAAATTTTTAATAGATAGGAAGGAATAAAAGGAAGTATGCACTTTGTACAAAACAACTATATTTGCATATTAATAAACTTTAGGAAAATTATTTTTATAATACAGTTGATTTTAATAAATCTTAAGAACTGAAGAGAGATATTTAGATTTGAACTTAGATTTTATGCATTGTTATTTATTTATTTACTTATTTATTTAATTATTTTATATATATATATTTTTTTTTTGGGGGGGGGAGGAAATTTCTTGATAAAAATAACATTATGCATTGTAAATATAACCACAAAGTAAGGAAGTTTAACAAGCATATTACAATTCAATTCATTGACACAAGAGAATATTAATCTCAAAACGGTTATAACTATAAAGGAAAAAAAAAAGGAATAGGAAACAAAGCCTACAGAAGCCTAAAAAGGTCTATTTGTGATGGCATGTTCAAAAATTTCATTCTTATTCAAAAAGCTAAGTTATGAATAATTCCACTCTTACAGGCAGAATACCACCTAAAGAAAAGTGGGATAAAAGTGAATGCTATTTGTCCAGTTGCGGCAAATACAAATCTTCATGATACGTTTTTTCTACACTATCTAGATGTAGAAGAGGGATACAAATTTGCTTTGCTGACACATTCCCATTAATTCCGTAAGTAAACTAGACATATTTATTTATGAACAATTATATAAGTTATTTAACAGTATAAAGCATATAAAAATAGTACAGTGTATAGAATAAAATATGTTAAAAATAATATAATAGTTAGATCCAACTTAATGTTTTAAGAAGTACATTAGAATTTTTAATATTAAAGATGATCTTGAAGAATCTTTTTTTTTTAAAATTAAAATACTCATCAGATTTTCATAAACTTAGCTTGAAATTTTGTTTAGTATTTTTGAAAAAAGTTATATCAAAGTTGAACTTATGAAAGCAAGCTTGAATAAAACAATAGACTCTCCATAAAATTTTAATGTAGGAAGTTTAATATTGATGTTAAAATAAGTATGTAGTCGATAAAACATTAAGCTGAATGTCTGACCAAAATTTCAATAATAGAATAAAGAGAGAAGAGTTAAAGAAAAAAGATTAGATCAGCCTATATATGATTTTATCATTTATCAGGAGAAATTTACTATTATTAGTGTAAATGACTAAAAATAGTAAAAATATAATTTATGCAAATCATATGATAGATCATTTGATATATCAAAAAATTTATAATAAATTTAATAAATATAAATAATGGGAATGCAGAGAATATGCATCAATTTAAATTTGTACAACATTTAAACAGGGTGTGTAGCTAAATATTTCAACAACAAATAAGCACCTTTTAAGTACTTTTTAAGCACTCAAAAAATATTTTTAAGCACTATATACATTTACAAAATCTAAAATAATTTTCAAAAACTTTAAAGAACTCTTTTCTTGATTATATTAGCCACCATAAAAAGATCAAGAGATTTTTTTTTGTTTGATTTCAGAGGGTGAAAAATGAAGCCTGAAATTAAGAATATCTTGCAAAATACGGCAGAGTTGCACATGCGAATTGGCAAGTATTTCATCAAACATGTAAAATGATTGGCGCTTTCATACGCTATGGACCGACTGTAGGCCGAAATGAATTGTGGTTGAATGAAGTGTGAAAACGTTGAATAGAACAATGTGAAATCCACACCTTTGCATAATACACGGCGAAAAACGACATGGTAAAGAAAAAAAATCTCATTTTCAAAAGGGGAAAATAAAGCACTTTTTAAAAACACCCAATGAAAAAAGCACCTAAAAGGGGCTTTTAAAGAACGAAAATTGAAAATAAGCACTTTTTAAAAACGCTGTGCACCATGATAGAACGATTTAATAATATAAAAATAAAGAAAAAATATTAAATAAAACAAATATGTACTTTTTGATCATTAATAAAGACATCATAAGTTGAAAGGAAAGGGTTCAGTGAATGACATCATTAAGAGGGGGATGTTCACAATGTCTAGAGGCTTTACATGTAATAATGATATTACATGTAAAGCCTTATTTATTGAATTTAGTGATATTTGTTTAATAGGAATCAGCTCCATACTTGGTAAAATGAAAGTAAACTTGATGAATAATTCTGTCTCTTTAATGAAATACAAATTTTTTCTGCAATTTAGTTTTTTATTTAGTAATTATTATAGTAAAACTAATAAAAACATCATGATAATACAGTTATTGTTTATTTTTAGTTATAAAGATGTTGGACATGGTTTGATTCAAATATTAGAAGAAGGTAAAAATAGATCTTTACTGATAGTAGATGAAAATGGACCATATTATGTATAATATGCTTTCATAAATTCACTTAAAAAAATTAAGATTTAACATAGAAATTTTTTTTCCAATTTTTGAATTCCATTAAAATACAAATAAGTTCAGTCAAGCTTATTTATTACAAGAACATACGGAAGATGGTAACCCACTAGTTAATTCAAGGGTCTTGTCAAACCAGTGTCAACTGAAGTAATACATGATGCACAAAAATAAAAGATTTTAATATGGCTTATTGTTTATTTACGCAAAATAACTACAGGGAAAAAATTGCTTGTGAAAAATTGTGTTTCCCCAAGACCATAGAAAGCCATATCTTTGAAGAATAGTTTTGCAGGTAATAAAGAAATTGTTTTTTTTTTACCTCCATTGAATATGAATTGGAATCAATATAACTAATCACTGCAATGATTTTAGAGTGTTTTGATATCATTAAAAATTGTATTTTATAGACCTTTTATCAGGATGGAACTGTTAGTCGTCTTTGCAATAAACACTATAGCTTATTCATCTGTTATCTAGCTATAGATATATAAAGCTTAACTGATTATGTGATTGATTGCAAAGCAAATGATAGATAGATTTTAAGATATTCTTTTAGTATTTCGCTGAAAATTTTACTCTAGCAAAAATAAAGGTTTTTAAACCTTTTGAAAGAGAATGGAACATCAATGAACAGTCAGAATATATTATTATTTTTTTGACAGTTAAAATAAAATAATTTCCTAAAACATTCTTCACTTTATCTAAATTATGCTAATAACAACACAGTTTCATATAAGCTTTTAACATTAAAACAACCAATTTGTAAATATTTCTGCATTAGATTTGATACCACCTAATATTATTCTTTCTAAAATATGGCTCACATTTAAATGTAGGTACATGTAGCAATAAGTTCAGAAACATTTCCAGCTTTGAAAACTTAAAAAAATGTAATTTACTATTTTTATTACCTTTTTATTATCCAGCATATTATAGATGTTCAACAAAAATACTAAGCAATTCCATGGTAGTGCTTCTTTCTTTCTTTTTTTTTTAATAATTTTTAATGCATTTTATGCTAAATGTTATGAAAATTACACATAGATGCATGCATTTTATTTGAGACATAAACAGGATGAAAAAATGTATTTGTTGGCAATAAGGCATATTATGTCAACTAAGATAATATTTCAGAACTTACAGCTTTAATACAAAATTTATAAGCGAAGGTAGTGTCGTTTATTTTTTAAAATCTTTTCTATCAAGGAATTAATGCTTTGTTTCATCACCTTCTAAATTAGTATGTATCACGTGTTATTAGTGAAAATAAAAAAAGAAATAAATGAAAAACAGCCTCTGAAATTTCAGAGCCATCTGAAGGTAATTCATGAAGCATTTTCTGAGATTTCAGGATACTGAGGAATTTAAAAAAAGCAATTCAACAAATAATTTATTTACAATTAAGAAAAAAGTATAAAGATATATATATATAGCTCAAAAGTAAAAATTAAAAAAAAAAAAAAAAACAACTCAAAATAAACTTTGCTTTATGAAATCAAAAGAAAATAAAAAGGTACTGCTTTAGTGAAAAAAAAAAAATATAAGTGATAAAATTCTCGCATAATTCCTTACACATGAATCAGTTTAAAAAAAATAAAAAGAGAAAAACTGAAAACACAACTGTAATACCTTTTGAAAAACAAGAACATCCAATTCTTTGGTGGCATTGTTTGTTCACTTAGAGAATGCCAAACATATCTAAGAGTAGTCTATGCAAACTTTTGACCAAAAAACATTTAATGAAATCTAAAAGAAAGAGTTGGATACAGTCATGAAAATAAGTAACTTTGAGGTTACAGTCTTAGCATAATCTGGTCCATCAGTTGTACAAGTCATAAGCAAAATGACTCATTAAGTTACTTTTAAATTTAACATTAAAATATCAAACAGTCTAGTGTTTAGAATTTTTTTTTTTTTTTTTTTTGTTATAAAACAAGCATTAGTCTCTAAGATATCAAAACACAGAAAATACAATTATGAAACATATGCTTGATATAAATTGTGAATTATATTAAATGTTTAATGTATTGATTGGGTGAAAAAATTTATGTACTTAGATGCTTCAATTGTTAATTTTGAGTGGAATAAATCTTTTCTCATCATACCACTATACTTTTCAAATAAGAAAACATTTGTTATTTTTAAATTAGATGTCACAAATGCTTGCAATGATTTGTTTAGAAAATACAAAATTTTGAGGTTTAGTAAAATAACATAATTTTTCTGAAATTATGTTGAGAAGGAAATTTATATTTTAGGTTCATTAATATGAAAAGAATAATTTATTCGAACTTTTCCAGAATAATGATTTAATATTTTAAGTTTAAGTTTTTCGCTGTTTTAGTAAATAATTATAACTGAAAAAAAAAAAGCATTTTGGAAAAATGGTGAGGTTGGACAAAAGGAATATTGGAATGCATGTGGAACCTGGAAGTGATGATTTCAGGTACGCAGACTAGATGCGTGAGACAAGCACCTAGTACCATTAAAAAATTATAAAGTGATAAAAATAACCATAATTATAATATTGAGTGTTAATAAAAAAGTACTAAAACACTTATTTTTTATGAAAAGTTATGTGTAATTTATGCAAAAATATTCATTAAAAAACAGATAAAATAAAATGAAAGTGTTAAAACAATACTCTTGGCCCTACAGCCACTCTAAAATTTATCATAGGACAAATTGGAAGACTAGTTAACATAATATTTCATCATAATACATTATCATAATTAAATTATAACTATCGTTATAAGGAATAATCATTATGCTATCATCGATCATCATGATATGATTTTTTATTATACATTATCATATCATAATATGTCATTAGTACCTTAATAATTTGTTAAGATTAAAAAAGCAACAATTTCAGCTGAAATTTGCTATAAGGTAGTTGATAAAAAATCTTTCAAAACTCTTTGACGAGTGAATGAAGCCATATCATTAATGATGCTATTAATGTTTTCGTCAATTTGTTCACTATTGTCATTTGCCTCACTATCAGAATCATCACTATCTTCATCTACACTTTCAGTCAAATGGAAAGGAACATTCTTTATGATACACAGATTGTGCAAAACTGCACAAGCATCTATAATTTGTGATATCTGGCCAGGAGCATAACTTAATTTCTGTTCATTATTCAAACACCTAAATCTTGATTTCATTGTTCTTTTGCATTTTCTCATGCATTCCCTTGCAGCATAATGCTGTTTGTTGAACACTTTTTCACTTTCATCTGGATTCTTAAAAGGAGTTAGTAACCAGGGCTCCAGAGGAAAGTTACTATCACCTGAAATGAATAAGAAAATTTTAATAAATCTAAGTAAAAAATAGAGTTGTTCCAAAAATGACATTTCATTTTTAAAAAAATAAATAATATTTGAAAACTTTTATGTAATATTTCCTTTCATAGATCAAAATTAATGCAGTACTTATAGAATTTAAAAAGTGATGAGTATTTTGTTTAAAACTTTAGAATTAATGAATTGAGAGCCAGACCAGAAATTTTACATTTAAACATTTGAAGTTCAGGGACTAATCCAAGACTTTTTATTCAATAACTATTTTTGTGACATTTTATTTTTGTAAAACATTTTAGCATATTAAACTTCTCTGAAAAAAAATATGTCCAAAAGTAAAAATAATAAATTTAAAAAAATAATTTTATAGGAACTATTTTCTTTAAAAATAAAAATCCAATTACGATACTTGTTTACAACTTTTTATAACACAATGTCTATTTAAAATGACAATAACTATTTACAAGTAAGAAAAATAAGTTTGGATTTGGCCATGCACAGAGAGATGGAGCCAAAAATATTTGATGCTGTGTGTCCAGTATCTATGCATAACATAAAATTATCATTAGGGGTTCAAAACTTTTGGCTGTTCTTCCAACCAAACTAATAGGGTCATATATCCTAGTTTGCGATCTTTAAAAAAAGGTATGTTTATTTAGAAAAAAATAAGTTTCATGTCTGATATTGCAACTTAAAATATCATCTGCACTAATTAATTAGAAAATCTGGGGTCACCAATTTAAACCATTAAGTTTGAGTTCAAGCATGTGAAGAAGCTGATCACTAAGTCAAAAGTTATTCAGTGTTCTACAATTCTTTTTTTTCTCTGCACACTGCATTTATCTAATGAGTTTGGAGTTTTAAAATTTTTGTTACCATATAGAGTTACAGTAAAAATATTATCATCAACATGCATGAATTGTTCTATTCTGATCAATATTTTATGTTGAGATGAAGATACACTGAATTTGATTTTATTAAAATACTATTTTATGAAAACTTCAAGCTTCTTCTAGCTATCACAATTAGTTAAAATGACAAAAATAATTCAATAAACAAAAGAAAACTTATGGTTTCTTTTGTTACAAAAATTAAAAAATTACTCTTGTTAGAAAGTTAAATTTTGAGTAATTGCAGGTCAATTATATAGATATGCTACAAGCAATCGGCTGTTGTATAAATACAGGTGAGCAGCACATCCTATTTATAATTTCAAAAAAATATTTCTAGTTTAGGGGTAACTATAATAAGTTTTTGGTCATCCTTGTTACATTTCAAAGAATTAAATTGACCCTTTTTTATCATAATACAGGGTATCTGCTACATTTTAGATTTTCAAATTCATGACTTTCCATGACTAAAAAGATCTTTTTAACGAAGTTACTATTTTCTCCGACAAAAACAGAATAACAGATTTAAAAAGCATTATAACATTAAATAAAATGATAGGGCAACCAAAATTGTTATACTCTGCATCTTCATATTTATTGATTTTAAATTTAAAGAACAGAGTAAAGAAAGAGTTGAAGTATCAAAATAACTGAGCAAAAAAAATTTTTTTTCCGGCATAATTATATTCTAAAAACACTTTTCTTGTTCACAGAAAGGAAAGAATACTCCTGATTATCCTGTTCTCATTTCGGAATAAAAAAATTTGCTAATGACTGGCTTGCTTCAGCTAGAATTTTTAATTAATAAAATAAATAATAACAATTCTGAAATTGCAGAGGTTTAAAAGATCGCTCTAAAAATGATGTTTTTCTTTCATTTTTTGAAAGAACATAATTTTTAAAGAACATGATAAAAACTTTTTATATTTTAATAAAATATGACTCTGAGTGGGGATTCTGTTACAAATTCAGATATTTGGAACACCATGAAATTGGGAGGGCGGGGGGATTGCTTTTTAAAAACAAAATTTTTCGGCTACCTAAATTCCTGACTTTCCATGATTTTTTTAAAAAAAAATAGTTAAAATCATGACAAATTTTGTTCAATACCGAAATTCATGACTTTCCAGGTGTGTGGATACCCTGTATACATACTTTTTTTTATTTTTTTAATGTTAAATGAAAAAAGAATACACACAATTATAAAAAATAATACAAAACAAACAAAATTACTATATGAATTGTTAAATTTTCTAGACGATATACTGACCCTGAAAAAATTTATGAAAAGTATGAAAATTTCTTCCATTTTAGTTTTCATTAATTCATAGTTTTGATTTAGTTTTTTTTTTTTTTTTTTTTTTTTTTTGTCAATTTAATTTGAAAAAAAAAAAGGATTCATTAATGTTCCACTTTCTGTGGAATAGCCTAAAACTATATAGTACTGGTATTTACAAATTCAATACTATTAGAATAATATTTCCTGTTTAAAATAAACTGAAATACATAAATTTAATTTATTTCTGTTCATTGCCATATTTCTAAATTTATAATTTTGAAAAGGAAATTACATTCATTTTAGATAATTGTAATATGTCAAATAAATCAAAAAAATATATTTGATTAATAAAGCTATGCAAATAAATAAAATGAATTTAGAAAGAAAAGTTTAAATGAAATCCATTTTATTATTTGGTAGAAATTCTTATATATTTAATATTTTAAGCTAGCAAAAAGCTGCATAATGATGGTTCTTGAGAAGAATTTTTTTTAGGGAATTTTCTAAAATAAAAAATCCAAGAGAACTTTTCATTATAAATCAGAAGAAACTCACAAAATTTAATAATCCATAAAACAAATCTAGTTACTCTAAACAACTGCAGCAGTTTCAAACAAAATTGTTATACCTTTGTAAATATAACATTTTTAAAGTTGTTAAGAGAATTTTTTTTTTTTTTACCCTTCTTGGAATATTAATTAGGATTTAAGTTACAAAAAGAATTTACAAAAATAATACATCAATGATGAAGATAACTACAATTATCAACTCTGAATGGAATGAACCAATAATGCAAATAATATTGTTTTTTTTTTAAAAATTTCAAGCAAAAAAGAAGTATGATAAATAATTTCATCTTAATATAAAAAATAAAATGAAGTTTAAAGCAACAAATTTAAAACAATTATGCTAGTAACAGAGGAGAAAGTAAATAAAACAACTTTGTTTGTCAAAACTTTATTTTCTTAGAAAACAGAAAATATAATGACAATATAATATACGCACTGCATAAATAAAATTAGTTTTAATAAACTTATGAAAAAGAAAGAATAGCAATCTGAATAAATACTATTTACCCAAAAGCCATGAGTTATGATTTTGATGCAATGACAATGTTTCCCTAATTTCATTTTTATACCAAATAGCACTATCCTCTGTGCCACCAGGAGAATCGGAGCATATACCTAATATCTTCAATGAAGAATCTGTGACCTGTCAATGGACAAATTAAATTAACAAAAAATAAATATTTTTTATTATAAAGCACATAAGGAAAAGTATATTGCACAACTGAAAAAGTAACAACATTTTCAGAATAAAAGGCATAAAGTATTTAAAACACCTAACTTCTAAATAATCTTTAATAAAACTTAAGCTGTTACTGTTAAAAAAACAAACAAAAGAGACAGATCTTTTAAGTCTTCCCAGTAAAATTTCAGAAAATAGATTTTGCTGGTTGTGAAACAACACGTATCATATAACCATTCACTACATAATCACAGTGATTCCATTTGGAAACAACACGTCCTTGAAACCCAGGACTTCCAAATTTCTGGATCTTTTTTTATCTAAAGGCAGGTCCCTATTTAAAATAATACAAATCTCTACTTTAAATATGTACATAAAAATAATTTATGATTAAAAAAAATGAAATTCCATAGAAAGTAAGACCATGAATTTTTTTCTTCAAATTAAATGGACATATTTCATGTCAGGTTTTAGATTAGAAAATTAAACTGGAAGAATTCGTACAGTAATTTGTTAGGCTTTGTTAAAGTATAGTTTTTTATATTATTGGTAAGTATACTTTTCCAGTTAATATTAAAAAATATGTCCTACTGCAATTAAAAGGATCAATTTTTTTGAAATGTAACAAGAGTAGCCAAAAATTTATAAAAGTTTATCGGAAATTAAAAAAAATATTTTAAAAATCAAAAATATCTACATGAATGTGCTGCTTACCTGTATTTAAGTAATAGCTAATGGTTTGAAACTGATCCATACAGTTTATCTGCAGTAACTCTAAATTTAATTTTGTAACAAGAGAAGCAACAAACTTTTTTGTTTATTGAATAAATTGTCAATTTAATAAACTGGCATATAATAAAGAAACCCAATATTTTAATAAAATCATTAACTCAAATTCAATGTATCTACATTTCATCAACTTAACAAAAACTATCGATCAGAATAACACATACTTGTTGCAGATAATTTTATCGAAATTCTATATGCTAATAACAAATTTATAAACACCAAACTTATTTAATTTGGTAAATACAATGCACAAGATCAAATCATGATTTGAATTCCTGATCTTCAAAATATGGGGGGGGGGGGGGTAGCAGTCATGCTCTGGGAAACATGGCCTCAATAGGAGTGCAGTTGAAAGTTAGGACACCTTTAATGTTAGTTCTACTTATTGCATTATTCTGAGATATTAAGCGAATCAAAAAATTTTTGCTCACAATTGTTATTCATTTATTCAAAGCAAATTAATAATTTTTGATGATTATTTATTATTATTTCATTTAAAAATAGCAGAAAATTTTTACTTGTAAAGTACATGAATTTTGAAATTATTTAAAAGAATGTTATTTGACATGGAAAAATAAAATTGAAGTCAGTTCTATAGTTCTTGAGAAAACAATTTTTAAATATACAACTTTTTTAACTGGAAATGGTCAAAATTTCGAGAAAGAAATTTTTATAAAAAAAAAAAATAAAATTACCGAAAAAAAGGTTTTTATCTGTTGTTGATTCCAAAAACTATTTTTGTTGTAAAAAAATAAAGAAATACACCATTATAAACTTTTCACTCATAATGTACTTAGTAAATTTCTTATCAAATCTTCAAATAGGAAGTAATAAGAGTAACCAGGAATTTTTCTCATAAAAAAAAAAAAAAAAAATCTGTTTGTATTTAAAACTTTTTACAGATATCATGTAATAAGTTCTCTTCCTTTCTTGGAATTATTGAAAATAATATGATTATTGATATAGGTTAAATAATACAAATCATTAATGCAAATCTGTATTCTAAAAATACCTCTACGTTTAATACTTCTAAAAATATCTCTAAAAATACTCTTACTTTTCAGGTAACAAAAGTAACTATAATTTAAATTCACCATTCTAAAAACTATTAAAATTTATGAAGTTTTCCTTTCATAAATATAAAAGGTAGACTTTCTTTCTTGTTATCCAGCAAAAAAATAGTACAATTTAAAATGAAAAGCTCATAAGTAAAAGCAAATCGTTATGCAGAACCCCAATACAGGCAACAAGAATAATTATGGAATTGCCCTTTTTGCTTTTCTTTAATAAGTTTAAAAATTCCAAATCCTAAAATCCACTATATTTAGAATATTGTTTATAATTCGCTTAAAACGTTATTTTGTTTAGCTTGAAATTGTTTTGCCCATGTAATTGCATAAAAAATGTGATTAGCAATTGATTCAGTTATAATAATTTAACAAAGGATTAAATTTTTCATTCTGTTATTAATACAAAAGAAATAAAAAATGTGATAAGCAACTGATTCAGTAATAATAATTTAAGAGAGGATTAATTTTTTCCTTCCGTTATTAATACAAAAGAAATATATATATATATATATATATTGTAGTTTCCCTTAATTTTGCTTACATAAGTCTGTTTAGGCGCTTATTTTTTTCTTGATGGAGAATTACAATAACATGTAAGCAAACCCACTGCATCATTAAGGTTTTATTAATGATAAGTTTTTCTCCTGAAATTTAAAAGTTAACTAAGAATTCATAAAGTTTTTCAATTAAAAACCGTATAACCTGAAACTTTAATAAATAATAATCAAAGTAACTACATATAAAGTTTTAAAATAACTCACCATTTGCACTTTAAGGGAGTGAACACCTTTGCTATTAATGAAATTGGGATGCTGTGCTTCTATTGACTTTAAAGCAATGTAAGTACTATCAATCACACCGAGGACGTTAGGAAATCCATATTTTTCAAAGAATTGTGTTTGCCCTTCTGATTGTTCCTTTTCAACAGTAGGAAACTTTACATATTTTGGAAATAATAATTCATTAATAGCTTTGCTAACCTGATGAATACATCGGCTTACTGAAGTTTGACTAACAGATACAAAGATATCATCTGCAATCGACTTTTGATGTTTTCCAGTAGCATAAAATCTTAGAGCTACTAGAATCTGCAAACACAAAAATGGAATTAGTCTAGGGGGGGGGAGAAGCAGTCAGTATAAAAACTTTGGAAATAATAGCAAGGACCATAAATTTAGTTATGCAAAAAGAAGCTACTAAGTAAAAAAATTTATTTAAACTGCCTATTCAAAAATGTCAGCTTTAATTATTTTCAAAAGAAAAACTGCAAAAAACTTGAAAGCTAGAATAAAAATTAGAATGAATAATTTGAATATATTATCAAACGAATCTGTCATGAAAATATGGATATTTGGCAGATGGAAAAAAAAAAAAAAAACTTTGGAACCTTCTCTTCAAAAAGTATTGCCACATATTGTGTGAAATAGTCCCAATTTGGTCTTAAACTCTTTTATCCAGAATTCGTACACAATCCCCCTGACTCTACTGAGTTTTTCAAGTCAGGCTACATATATATATATATATATTTTTTTAAAGATAAAAAGGGAAAATGTTAAATAAATTTCAATTTAATAAAAATATATTCATGTCGAAAAATGTTACAACAAATGTCAAGTAGTGGTTTAGTGTTGAAAAATTGGTATTTTTTATTCTTAAAGTAGGTAACAGCTCTTGTTGTTACCAACTAACTTGAAATTTTACTCTTGTAAAATTTCAAACACTAAAATTTAAATACAAAATTTTCTCCAATTTTAAGAGCAATTAAGGATGCTGATTTTAAGTAATTTTCTCTCTCACTAAAAAAAGTATATTTACAACATGCTTAAAAACAAATTTGGTCAATAAAAATTAAGAAGTTATAAAAATATCTATGTATATAATATTTGCATGACACAAAACGTATCAATACTTTCCAATTTTAAAAATTAAAACAACTAAAATTAACCTTCTAAAATTTACTTAACAATAAGGGGAAAAGAAAGGCATAGTTAAATTATGATAAACTATCTCTTTCTAAACGCATTTTTTACTTCAAATTTCAAACTACATCAAAACTTGGATAAATGATTGAATTTTTTATATCATTCACATTTTTTGCCCTTCATGTCATTTTCTGAAGTAGCTAGCTTTAATAATGGTCAACATTATCCTCTCCAATTAAACTAGTTTCAGTCTTACATAGCAAGTACACATGTAGAAAATTAATATTTAAATTAAATAAAGCTTAAAATTAAGAGCATGTTTGAAAACCTTGGGTAGGACATGGGAGCTTACAGTAAATATGCAGTTTTATTTTTAATAAAATTAAAAACTATAAAAGATAATTAAGTTATTTGTTCTAAAATTTTTAATAAACTACGCAATTTATACTTCAAATAAAGATTTTAAAAAAAAGGGTTTTTTTTGTTTGTAAAAAATTGTTTTGGGATATATTATTACTTGAAACTGTTCTAAATTTAATTTAATACTCACTGAAACATTAAAGTGTCTTAAACCTTATCAAAATTTCTACTTCTTGAACATTGTCAATGAAAGACAAAGCAATATCTTTAGTTTTGAGAATGTAAAAACCAGATAACAAACGAGCAGGTGGATTTTCGTATAACTTTTCTATTATGCAATGAAAATTTTTTCGATTAAAATATAAATTTCTTACTTTAGGGGTGCCCAACCTTTTTGAGGGAAGGGCTACTTGCACAACAGTTTGACTAACGAAGGACTGCACATGTATTTAGGCATATTGACGGCAAATACAGTAAAATTTATTTAAACATTAGTGTTCTAATTTTTTTTTACCAATAAACTTTATAATATATTTCTTGAAAATTAAAAGCCTTTAATTTTTAGAATTCATAATGAAAAAAAAGACTGCAATGCTCAGAATGAAATTAGGATAAAATTTCATACACATATTAAGTGATATAAATTCAAATTAAATATTTTTATTGAAGAAAATTTATAAGGTTTAAACAGAAGCCTAAAATAAAAATAATATTTCAAAATAAAACTCAATACTTATTTGGTAATGTACTTTATTATTTCTTTTTATTGATTATTAGATTTTTATTATATAGTAAACGTTTTCTTTTTTTTTTTACCGCAAAAGATCACTTAAGCAACAAAAAATTTAAATCAAAATTACAAACAGTTAGTTTAAAAATTCACATTTTCCGCCACTTTGTGGATTTCTCAGGTTGCATTAAAATTAGGGATGCAACGAGTATTTGGCCCTTTTGTCAAAAATTAAGTTGGTCGAATGATCAGCCAAATATTCAGCAGAGTATTTTTTAGAAAAGTATTTTTCTAAGTTTTTTTTAAAAATTTATATAGATATGATAAAGAATAATATAAAATCGTATTTTTATAGTATTGTTTATTATAAAAAATAGTTTTTACAGAAATTTGTTAAATTTTAAAATCTATGTTTCTGCACATGGCTTGCAAATTTATCCTCTAGAAGACAAATGGAAAAATGAAATCTAAAGAATTCAAACAAGATTACTTTATACTTTACCACAAGTTTTTGTACTCCTGCCTTTTTTTTTTTTTAGAAAAAAATTATATTCAGACAAGTCAATTTCGTCATTTTTTCAATACTTTTAGTTCTAAGAATTGAGAAGGATTTTTTCTTTTCGTTTTTATTATAACACATCATTTTTAAGGATTGTCTCATACTATTAATTCATTGTCATTTTTTCCTTGTACTGAAATATAGATAACTGTAACATTCTATGTAACCGGTAAGCAAATTGTGATTTTCAGTGTTAAAGTTTCGTTTAAGGAACTAAGAATAATTTGTTTTTTCTGTTTTTCTTTTTAATTAATTCTTCTTCTTATAGGCATTTTGATCATGACACAAAATGTTTTTTAATGAACGTTGGCCTTATTTTTTTTTAACGATAGGCCTTATTTTTTAGCATTATTTTATGAATACGTTTTACCAAAAAATATTTTTCTTGGCATGGAAATTTTGGTTTCATTGTTGCTATGCTTCTAAAAATTTAGCTATTTGGTCTCGAATATTCGACCAAATCACTATTCATTACCATATTCGACTAAATCACATTCTTTACCGAAAAAACGAAGGGAAAATAACTAGCATTTACAAGAAAACTGTACCAAAATGCCGTATAAAAAAGTGATTATTAAAATGAGCGATTAAAAATTCGTGTGTTGTAATAACATTGTAGTTAAATAACGGGATCTTTAACATCACATGGAAAAGTATAGCAATAGTAATTGAAATAAAGACTCACTTAAAGTTATGTTGAACACAGAACCAGTAAAGCCTGTCAAATGCACGGAATTTTTTATACTTCTTATGAATGCATAGCAATAACTGCTAAAAAGAATGGTTGAAAAAGAAAAGAAATAATTGCAAAAAAAAAGATAAAAAACACTTAATTTACGATGTTATCGGCAGAAATGAAGTGTGCCAGAAAGTTATTATTTATATGGGTGATCTGAAACTCACGTGTCATAATAATATCGTACTAAAAATTCGTGACTTTTGAAATCCTGTTGAAATATTTGCTTAAAAAAAAAATCATTGCAAATTACGATAAAATCGGCTAAAGAAAGCGTGTTAAACATACATTTACTATAGAATCTATCAAAATTTAGCGCGTTCAAACGGGATGACTCAAAAGTGTGATTGAAAGTTTTCAACATTTTTATTTATTTTTTATTGTGTTTAGAAGCTCTTGCGGGCCGCACTTCAGTAGTCGGCGGGCCGCAGGTTGTGCACACCTATTTTACTTAATAAATCTTTATGTAACCAATTCGTTTACAAAAGAAGTATACAAAAAGTATTTACTTTACTCAAAAAATTTTTAATAAAATTCTCTCTTGCTTTTCATATTTATATTCATAAAATCATTAAGACTTTTTACTCTTAATTATAAGTCATTTTCCTTTGAAATCTTTTATTTATATATGGTTTCCATATTATAAAAGCTAATCGAAATTAAAATCATAGAGTTTGTAACACCAAATGTTATGTCCATAACAAATTAATTTGCCTTTTTCATAATTATTAAAAGTCAAAATCTTTAAAACTTGAATTTCCTAAATAAATATTACTAAAATATAACTTAAAAAATTTTGGTATATTTCATAGAAATATTTAAATAACTGTCCACTGTGAAATTTTTTAGGTCCTTAAAAGTCAGTTTTTTTTTTTTTTTTTTTTTTAAATTAAAATTTCTGTTTTAGAAAAACTACGGAGGACTCCAAGAGTTATTGCGGCAAAAAATATTTGATGATTAATAACTAAGTTATATGTATTCAAAGTCTAAAAATGTTAGATTAGTAACGGTGGAATTGCCTGACTTTGGTCAAAAAAATTTGAAAAGATTACTTTAGTCCTTATTTATAAAAATCAGCAAAAAATTTTTTTTTTATCCAATTTAACTGAAATGAGAAGATTATTTATAGATATATTAATCAAATTATACATATTTTTTAGCTACCAACTCATGCACATTTTTAAGAAATTTTCTCTAGAAATAGTAAGATAAAAATTTCACCGACAATAAGCAAAATAAATTTCAACAGTTCCTAATATCGCATAAATGAATGATTAATTAGGTATAATGGCACTTTAACATTTAAAACATTTGAACATTTAAAATTATATTTATTAAATATAGAAAGAAATAAAGAATAAATTCTGCTACGATTAAAATCTTCTGGTAAAAAGAAGTCATATTATTCATACCTTTTTCTTATTTAAAGTTTAACATTCTTTTGTGTTGTTCTTGATGTTTAGTTTATTACATGAAAATTAATGCTAGTGCTTATCAACATTTTTTGGTCAAAGAAGCAATTTCAATTAACATTTTTTCCTTACTTAAAATATAAGTGTGATATGCGGGGTGTGTCCAGTTTTTATAGCCCAGTTGGTGCAAAAATTTTAAGCCTTTTTGGTGCAGGTGCCCATATGAAATTTTTTTGCAGTAACAAACATTAACAGGTTTGAATATAAAAATATGTTTCATGAAGTGGGGCAGATTTCCATACCATGATCTGTGGCAGAATAATCGGAAAGTCTTGGTAACTTCCGGGCAATGGCCAGCTATAAATTGAAAAAAAAAAAAATAATAAATCACAGAAAGGGCCCAACTTGAAAGATATAACTCATAGCCACCTCAGGCAAACATCTACATGTTTTTGAAAAAATTTGCAAGTTTAAAATCTATTTTGCATCTTGGCGATTGCAGTTGGTGCAAGAGATCACGATACGGAAATATCCCCTTAAAATGTATGATAGTTTTTCCAGTCACTGTAAATTTAAAAAAAAAAAATCATTTTAAAACACATAAAATAATTTTTAAAATTATTGCCAGTCCAGTATACAAATGTTTAACTACTCTTGCTTGAGGTGATATTCGGACAACTCCTTTATTAAGAAGAACAGGCTTTAATTCTTCTACTAAAAAAGAAAACAAGTTTTTGCTGATCCTAAATTGTCTCATAAATGTTCGATCAGGTAACGATAAGGGATCTTGAGCGTTTCTCAATGACCGGCGAACATGCATTCTTCTACCCTTTTCTATTTCGTCGATTAAAAATAATGAGAAAAATTCAAAACCATCCATTTCTTTTGTTTAATAATGTAGAGAAAAATTAGTTAGGATAATAATGCTAGCAAAAAGAAGACATTGAAACTATTTAAACTTAACAAAAGGAGACATTAAATATTATTTGTCTCAATTACATACAATAGTTAGCAAAAAATCTTGAACAAAATACAAATTTTCACAAAGCGGGGAAAAAAAGGAAAAATATAAATTTTATTTATGTCCATTCGGTAAACTTCCGGATGCTCATTTTCACACATTTATTGCACTACAAATTAGCGTGAATTGTTTTAAACTTTATCATTTAATTTAAAACTAAGTTCATAATTAATTAATTATGCAACCAACTTTTACCTTGAAAGAATGAGTCTATAATAGGGAACAATTTAGTAATTAAATTTTGAAGTATAAGTGCTGTTTGAAAAAGAAAACTTTGGTCAACAGAAATAGACAGTAGGAAACTATCTGATTGGTTTTGGATGATTGCTTGTTTTATAGACATCAACATAAAAGTCCTGTTTTGTTTGATATCTGGATATTTTGTATACTTTGTTGTGAAACTTTAATAAAAAAAATTAAAGTGTAATTATTGATAAAAATGGATGCAGCAGATGATGATATTGATTGGCGTGAAGCTTCGAACAGTTTAAACCATGACATAGAGTCACGGACACCCTATACTGATGCAGTTAAATGTAAAAAACCAGTCAATCATGTTAAGCGACCCATGAATCCGTTCATGATTTGGAGTCAAATTGAAAGGAGAAAAATTATGGACCAAAATCCCGGCATTCCGTCTCCAGAAATTAGCATACAGCTTGGGAAGAGATGGAAAATGTTAACTAACCAAGAAAGAATACCTTTTGCTAAAGAAGCTGAACGACTTCGAAAGCTTCATTCTCAAGAATTTCCTGACTACAAATTTTCTCCTAAGCCAAAGAAAAAGAAGACTCCAAAATTGAAGGCAGATTTAAAAATTTATAAAAATAAACTTTTTTCTACCCCTGGAAATTTGGAAAAAAGCAATGAAAAGTTTATAGCTCATAATAATTCGGCTGCTATGAAGGGTAGGATAATTGAAAAATGTGAATCTGTTGATAAAAGTGGTTCAAAATTTACCTATTACTATTCCAAGCCCACTTCTTCATCCTCTTCTGATATTAGAGAGAAACTTGAAAATCCTCAAGAAGAGAAGTGCCTTTCACTTGAAAATGAACAAATGCAAGCAGCCGGTACATCCAAAAAAATCTCTAAAAAAGTTTCGAGAAAAAATAAATTTTCTAAAATCACTACTGAGGGGAAACTTGTATGGGATAGTTTAATGGAAGTTGATATAGCTACTTTGTCTAGTAAAAAAACTTTACCTCCTCGTTTACAAATAGATGGTTGCCTGACTTCGGGTTCCATAGCAGCTCTTTCTTGTTACAGAGATGATTGGGCTGCTGCTTTTGATTATTTAACTGATAAAGTGCTTCAAAGCTCAAAGAATATTTATGAAGAAATAGACAATATTTCAAAACAATATGGAGAAGCATTAGAAGGAAAAAATAATGTCTATCTAACAGAACCATTAGAGTTTAACATTCCTGACATTAATAAAGAACTGGGAAAGAAATGGAAAGATCCTAACTTTGGTTTGAAGTTTTCTACATAGAGCATGTATATTGTTTGGTTATCCCACCATACCTGAAAAGTCGCCAAAAAATTTAAACTTCTGCTAAATTTTGCTCTTGTTATTTTTTTTAAACATGTAAATATTAATTTCAAAAAAATAATTGAATTTCCTTATGCCCGGCTAACTGAAAAGTATTGAATGAGTATAAATGTGTAATAATATTTGTTGTAAAGTATTTTTTGTTAATCTTCAGTGAAAAAAAAGAATCCACATTGATTCAATTTTTATTGAATGATCATGTTTTCATTAACTAGGGTGCAATCTTCATATTTCAAGGGGTAGCTGAAGTGTGGCCTGACACTACTATTGGATTCTTATAAGCGACGTCAGGAGAGGTCAGCCAATCAGGTTAGACATACACTCATGAAGTTGCTTGCAGGTGTCCAATTAAATCGGATCTGAAAATTGATTCAGCATCCTGATAAGCTTTAAAGCTGCAACCTTAACACGCCATGCAAAGCCGCGTGATTAGACACAACCATGTAGTTATTGTATGTACCCAATTGGCCTTCAAATAATTAATATTACTGCTGTCAACCTACTTCTGAAAAATTAATTGAAAAAATTATGTAGTTATTATAATTTATAATTGTCTTTTAAATTGAAAAAATAGCTGGAAATAAAATTCCTAATCGAGAAATACTAAATTCAAGATATTATAAGATTTCAATCTGTCCACATTTAAACGTTTTTGTATAAATTTTTATTTAAAACTACGAAGGTTTTAAACAAATCTATTGACTGAGTTTATTTAAAAGTACAGTACAAAATCCCATATCTGAATGTCCGTTTACCGGAAAGTTCTCTTTTCCAGACACTTTTTAGCAATCAATATAAACTGAAATCTTTTTTTTTCCCTTATCCAAAGATAAAAACTTTTTTGTTTAACTTCCAACTTGTTTAAAAAAAAAAGTATAAGGGATAAGAATCCTCCAATTTTCTGTTAATTTCAGGTTTTATACGATTCTTACTAGTCTTGTTAGATTTTAATCCGATTTTCGCTGCAATATGAAAAAAAAATTTAATATTACGGACAGAACTCATTCTAGGCAGAAAAAAGGGCAGGGTGCAAACGTTTAAAAAAAGGGCATTATTATTCTAAAAAGGCAATAATTTCTATGGGTTTTACATGTTCTATTAAAAAACATCCTCAATTAATAAAAGAATAACTAAAAGTAGCAAAGCAATCATATTAATTACTAATTTCTATTAATAAATTAATATATATATTGAGTTAATAGGCTAATTAGCTTAGTAATTGATTTAAAATGCATGCATATTAATAAAATAATAAATGTATGTTTTAAGATGTCTGTAGTTATGATTTAATAATTAAAATGATTAATAATTATGATTTAATGATAGTGGAAATAACTGCTAACTTTCAAAGACAAGTGCAACAAGGGGGTGTGATGGCTATCTTTACCTTTCCCATATAAATCTATGTATTGACAGCAATTTCAAACTAAATGAAAAGAGTTGAAAATAACAAAAGTTTAAGAAATCCATAGTAGAGTTTGGGGAAAAAACAAAGAAGGGTTGAGGAAAGAAAGGGCAAGAAGGGTATGGAGTCTATTATATCAGGGCACTAATTTACTTTAGGGGCAACAGGGTGGATTCTTTTGACTAAAAGGGCAACAGGGTGCTGCGCCCTGTTTTCCCTGCCTAGAATGGGCTCTGATTACGGAAGTCCACATTATTAATCAAAACCAAGAATCACATACTTAATTTTAGAGTGGTCAAAAATTTAACATTTTGAAAAAATTGCAGATTTGAGATGGAATCGTCACGACTAAAGTGGATCATTAAGTGATTATTAAAGAGCGCAATTCGGAATCATAACATATTAAAAATGAAATCAAAATTTTAAAAACTATATCAAAATCCATAACCTGTTGAAAATGCAATTGACAGAACCATGTTGAAAAATCGTCACAAATCAAGTGCATCAAAAAATAACTCTACAAATGTGTGATTTAAAATTTCTCATGTATGATAATGTAGGATTAGAGAACTATAAAAATTGGAAGCAATAACTGACAAAAATGCAATTGTAAATCCAAGAGGGATTGTGGGGTAATCTTCAATAAGTGAGTGTGAAATGCATTTTTTAATCTCCCAAAAAAACAATCGGCAAAATTTTGCGGATTCACTATGGAATCGTTGCTAATTTAGTGGAAGGAGAAATTATTACTGACATTAAAGTGTGATTCAGAATTTTTATCTGGGGTATGTTATAATATCATATTAAAACATTTAGATTTTGAAAAATCATGTTGAAATCTATAACAAAAGCTGCAAAACTAACGCCACCACACAAACCACGTGGATTTATTAGTCATTGATTAAAATTACGGATAATTATTTTGTTGATTTGTTATTTTTTTATTGAATATGGATGTTTTGATGTGTGTTTACCTAATGGCTTATTATTAAAAAAAATTCTATTTTCTGGACTTGCCTAAGACCCGATGATTCCTGAAATGGGGTTTCCCATTGTAATTAATATATAGTAAAAAAATTTATTTTACTACTGAGAAATTGAAAATTATAATAGTCTAATTGACATAGGCATCACTGTCCAGGGCACAGTTAAAATCATGAAAGGGATGAAAAATAATTTTTTTTTTTTCCTGATGGGTAAAATTTAGATAACTAATATGAATAGAATTCAATTTTTCCCCTCTCCCTCTCAAAAATATGGTCTCTGTCACACACATACTAATAGTAATAATAATTTTATTATGCTATATTTTCTTTTAATTATGCTTTCTGTTCATTTCTTCTTCAAGCTTTTTTTAATTCAGAAACATTATACACAAATTTCATCATTTAGCTTAAATGGTTAACAGCTGAGTTAATAAATAATCTAAGTGATTTTGTGCAAATAAGCTTAAAAGTTTTTTGATTAACAGAAGAAGCACATGCTTTCACTATGCATTACCTTTTTTAATCTAGAGAGAAAAGTGGGAAGTTAATTTTGTTTTTTGAACATCAAATTAATTTATATTTATTCTTTCGTTTTTGTATTAAGTAAGAAATAATTTTTACATGTTAAAATAAGTGTTATGCTACATTTTCTTTTAATTATGTTTTTTGTTCTGCAGGGTAGAGACTAACTTATTGAGACACCAGGCAAAAGTTTAACTGTCTTATCTCTTCCACCGAACAACATCCATCCCTGTCCTCTATCTCATTTTGGTACTTGTGTAAAATCCTGTCAATCAAGAAAGTTGGTAGAAATTGATACTCAATAGTTTCATTTTATAACCAGTGCATATTTAAAGGGGAATGAAGCAAAAACTTGTTTTAAAATAATATTGAAATTAATGTTTTAGATCATATGATTAAAAAATTTAAGGCAGAATTTATATTAAAAAAAAGTACTTTTAATTCTGTTTAGTTTAACAAAATTAGAGAAAAAAAGAAGCTTATTTCAATGAAAAATTAAAAAAAATAATGCATTTGGCATATAGTATACCTTTACTGGCAAAAAATCATGATGTGTGGCACCATTTTTTGGGTTTGTTGAAAATAGTTGAAAAATTTTAAACAAATATTATTCTTTATTATAAAACAAAAAGAAAAAAAAAACAAGAATACATAAAAAATTTAAGCTGAAGATATTTTTATAATAGCAGGGGTAGAAGTGACCAATGAGAAAAAAATAGGATTGTTTTGAAAAAAATATAGGATTTTCTAGAAAAAAAATATAGGATTTTCTGGAACAAAAAATAGGGCAAAAAAGATCTAAATTAAATTGAAAAGCACAGATCAGATATGAATAACTTTAAAACTTAATTATTTAACACTATAAAAATTTGATAAAAAAAATTATATAAACAATTTACCGCAGCTGAATGGTGACAATAAAATCATACATACCTTATTATTGCTTTAAAATTTAAAAACCACATTAAAAAATTGACTTTATCAAACTAATGACTTTTTCAATAATTAAAATTTTATTTACTCCTCTCTATTACATGAAATTAATGCAAAAATTATGCAGCATTGTTTTTAGATTCATTTATTATTCTGCAAAGTCTTTAACGGTTTGTTGCCAGCATCAATAAGTGCTTGCCCAGCCTCAATATCAGCCTAAGATTTCCATTTGAGTCCTTGTTTTAGCCTCTGGTTTCCTTCTTCAATCATAGCTTGAGCTGAAGAAACATTTTCCTTAAAACCTTTCAATTTCTCCTCAGTTGATTTTTTTATAGAAGTACTGGGCTTAGGTTCTAAACATTTTTCCTTGAGGGTTTTGAGTTTTTCCTTTTCTGCCTTATATTTGAACTGGATCATCTCTTTTGTTATTTCCAAACAAGAAGCATTTTTTCTAACTGAATCTTTTATAAGTCTTAAGCCTACTAGCGTGTTTAAATTCAATCTTGACCTTTCATTTGTCATCATTCGTTTGCTAATTGAAAAGCCACGGTCCACAGAGGCTTGCCCATGAGAAACAGAGAGGACTGCCTTCACAAGTTTAGTTAAAAACGGATACTTTAAATCACCATTACTATCTTTAAGAACAAACACATTGTTCCAATACTTGTCAATGGGAATATTTTCAGTTTCCTCGGGAACATCTTCATTTGCATACAAATGCCACTCGTCAGTCAGTTTATCAACACAGTTCTGTGGTACGATGTGGGGTAGCATGTTACACAATCTTCTGATTGTAGGCAAAATATTAACTACAGGTTCTTTCTTCACAATAGGGTGTAAAATTTGTAAGGATTGTAACAGTTTATTTTTCAAAGGCAATTTCTGGAGGAGGTATTCAATTATTATATTATAACATAAAATTTCTTAGCATTAAATAGAAATAACTCCTTTTCTTCACTTTTTACCAAGTTAAGTACCCTACGAGCATTATTGCCCACATCAATCTGATCATTTCCTTATCAACTAGATCTTTAGAACTGCGTTTTCCCTTAAACTTCGTTTTTGCAATGCAGCTTGGTTTAACTTCGCGGTTTAGACCAGGTCTAAAGTTAAACCTTGTTCTGACAATTCAGGCATTGTCATTAAGCAGTATTGAGGACAAGAGAATTTCAAAATGATCATGACTATCTGAGGAAAGAAAAATCTAGAAAATTGTCTTCTATAGTAAAAAAAAAATATTAGATGGAAAAAATATAGGCCAATTTTGAAAAATATAGGAAATAAAGGAAAAATAGGAGGCTTTCTTAGCTTTTTATAAAAATATAGGAGGACTTCTACCCCTGTAATAGATAAATGTATCAAATTTTAACTTCAGAAAATTTATACATTTCTTATTTATTTTTTTTAACCACCTTATCCCTCCCTCAAAGAAAGCAATACCTTGATTCAATTGGGTGAAAAGAAAAAGTTCTGTGCTGACTAAAATGCCAATGCTTAAAAAAAAAAAAAAAAAAAAAAAAAAAAAAAAAAAAAAAAAAAACTTTTATTGTGCACTTCTTTTCTTACATTCAAGTCTAGTGATAGAAGATATTATATGGATTTATAATGGGCAGACATACTGGTTGCCAGTAGCAAGCAATCTTATGAGATATTGTGCATATATAGGATAGATAGTTTAAAAGAAAATCTCTAGGCAGGCATGACATTTGACTACTGCATATTTTGAACATATAGATTGTTTTACTTGCAAAATAATTTTTTTTATAAAGAGACTTAAACCTTTTAAAAATAAACATTAATTACGATTATTTACATAAATTAAGAATGATGTAAAAATGAAAAAGCTCTATTTGTATGCATTTTTACTGTGTTAATTTCTACCACAAAAATAAGCTACTGTTATACATATTAATTCTTAAATAATCAAACCAGTCTGTCAATAATTGTTTTATTCCACAAAATTCAAAAATAAAGAAAACAAAATTCTTTTTTGCTTTTTACAAGAAAAGTTATCAGCTAAACAATTTTGTACTAAGCTCTTTATGAGGACAAGACAAATACAGAAAACAAGAAAATAACATATAAAGAAAAAGTCATGTAAGAAATTTTGAACTGATATGTATCAGACATACTACTTAAAAATCTATTATGAATTTGTTTAAATTCAATGTCAATATGCTGTGATGAATAGCTTATTATGATACTGAGATCTACACATTATTTTAACCCAAGAGCCTTGGTGATAAATTTTATTAATATTATCCTCCATCATATGAATACATATTAGCATACATATTTTAAACTTTCCATAAATATTACTATAGTTTATGTATTAATTTCAATGAGATGTGCAATTTCAAATATGATCAGTGAAATGTATCAACTTTCCTATTTTCAATCACATTTTATTTATTTTTTTTGTTTACTGTAGGACTTTCTAATAAAGGATTTTTCTTACACTTGCTACTGAAATTTTTAAATCGATTCCCAATGAGACATATGAATACGTTGTAGATGATTTAAAGAAATTGTGGAAAAATTTACCCTAAATACCTACTAAATCTAAAAATTTACAATTTTAATTTTAGAGAAAATGTTCAATCATCCATTAAACTTCAAATTACTCAAAGTAAGAAAAAAAGATTAATTTTTGAATTCGGATTGTATTTAAACCTTTGTAATTTATCTTAAGAAATTCATTTCAAATAGGTATAATTATTATTAGGAATTTTCATATATATATTATTTCAGGACTGAAATACAATGAAATCCATAGATAGTATTTTAAATATTTAAAACTAAAAATGCAATCATGTTTTATAAAAAATAATTGACAAATTATATGGAAGCCTTTTTTTTTCTTTTAAAAACACTGCATTCCATTAAGTTTTATTTTGATATCTATGCACAACATACATTTTAGAGAGACGTTAATGATATTTTTTTATTTAATTATGAATAGTTGAGACAGCAGATAGTTTTATATTCCTTCAAGTAATTGAAAATTATTATTTCTGTATTTTGATTAATTAAAATCTACTACTTAATTTTTAATCGTTTTTATAAACAGTTATTATGATTTGTTTTAAGTATGTAGTTCTAATATGTTAACTAGCTTGCAAATTAAGAATGTCATCAGAAAAGCAATATCACCTGTAAAAAATTCTTGATTATTAGATAAGAAAATTATAAAATGTCATTAATCATTGTTAATTAAAATATTAAGCAGTAAATGTGAAGTAACATATATAACATCAATTAAACAGAGCAAAAAATATCACTTTCCATATATGTACACAAACAGACACAAATTATACAGTAATCCAAGTTTGTACAAATTAAAGTATTCAAGGAGGAATGTTAATTTTTACAATGTATGGCAAAGTTGTATACAGGAAAAGTATCTTTGACATCTTTATGTACAATGTTATTTTTCACGTATCATCTACAAGAATTTTCTGTGAAAATATCTTAATCTACCAAGCAATTACGAATGTATAACTGTTAAAAATAAATGAAAGAAAATAATCACTGATCACAATTTGTTCATTATCAAATGTGGCAATATTTTTTATAAACGTGATTGTCATTTACTAAATCTTTCTGATGGTAGAAAGGAAATCTTTGTGTAAAAGTAAAATATAAATTAAACATAATTTTTCTATGAATAAAAATATTTTATTAGTTGACTGTTGAATCAATTGTTTTTTAAGGAGCACAAGCATGCAATGATTTCTTATGGTCTTATATTCCTTTTTTGTATCAAGAATGGCAGTGTTTGAATTAATTATTTTACACTTCAGTTAGTAATTTTGCATATTCTATTAATAAAATTAGCTTATTTTTCCAAGAAAAGCAGGCTTGATAGTTATTGTTTTATTATGCCAATAAAATATTTACAAGTGATTATGTCATACCTTATTAAATAATTATACTAAGTATAATTATCAGTCAAATCTTACTAACAACATTTCATCCCAGTTGTTTCAGAATAATAATAGATAAGTACAGAAAATAATACTTAAAATAAAACATATAAATGACCCCCTCAATGCATTTAAAATATATTTAGTTAGAAAATTTGTTTATAGAAACAGTAAACTATAGAAAAATTTTGTACTAGTACGAAAGATAATCCCTAAATTTTGGGAAAAAAATTTAATACCTTTAGGTATATAAATATTTAACACTGATTTGGATATGTATTTGAGAATAAAATGCTAATCTTAATAAAAAATAACTACAATTTAGGTCATTTGGCAAAAACTGTTTTAGTTGCTTTAAATCGAAACATGTATGAGGTTTTACTAGTAAAGACAATCACGTTTTCCGACGGTTGAGATCAGTAGTTTTTGAATTCTGGCGTAGTTGGCGTTGAGAGTGGACTCTTGTATTTGGCTCTTATGTGAAGGAAAGAATCAGGGGAGCCATTGCAGGCCAATGAGATGTATTCATCTGACAGTGAAGGCTTTCTGTTAACAACAATGACTTGGCAAGGTTCATGTCTGGACAGGAAATGCTCCAGAGTATCCCAACCACCGCCAACCCGCACCATCACGTGTTTGCCATTTAAAAGCTACAAAAGAATTTACAGAAAAGCATATTAGTAAACACTTTTTATAGTAACAGTCATATTACTTTAGTGAGTAGAAATAACATTACGAGGTAAGAAAACTTAGGTCTGTTGTGTTATTGTTGTATTGTTATTTAATTTAATTAATAGAGAGATTAAATCAGTAATTTCTAAGAGACCAGTTTCCTGTTCAAGCTATCAAAATTTTCAATGATAAATAGTGTCAGAGAATGGTTTCTTAAGAAGTCTTGATAGTCTAATAATATATGTTAATGATATCATTGTCACCTAGTCAGAAATCTGTTAAGTCAGATAGTCTACCCCCCAAATTACAATAATTTCATTTCATTCAAACATTGAAATATATATGTTTAAAATACAATATTTTTGTTGCATCCAAATATTTTTTAAAACTATTTAAAAAAAAACATTTAGACAACTACTTTTTATGAATTTTATTAGAGCATTAGAAAGTTAAAATAATACTACATAAATAAAATAACATTACTATTTAATTCATTAATTAGGTAAAAATATGGTGAAAAATCTGCCCCGACCTTGTTTATCAGAAGAAAACTATAAAGATAATAGTCATTTTTAAGTTTCAAGATTCAGTCACAGCCTACGAGTTCAGTTTTTAATTTTGTTTAAAAATAAAATTAACAAACCGCGAAGAATCACAAAAAAAAAAAAAAGCTTTTATTATTTTTCTACTCATTAAAAACTTGCAAAGAAGATTCAATGTTATAAAATAATTTATTTCTATTTCATTAAAGAATATTTCTTAATGAAATAAAAATAAATTATTATAAATGCATAATATAATAAGAAATAAATGAATAAATGCACAATAAATAGAACTTACACGAACAAAAACATTCTTTCCTCCTATACAATATTTCCCTTCTGATATTCTAGTTATTTCAGTCTTACTATCTTTGCAGACATTGCTGGCAATTTTCATTACCTATCAAAGATTTAAATAAATTAGCACTATATTACATACAACTGGACAATAGAGCTAATCATATGTAAGACTATCTACACATACTGATTAAGCGATAAGTTCTATTCAAAATTTCATAGAAAATTAGCTGTTGTTTTTGTTGTCGTAGGGCAAGGGGTGCGATTGTTCCTGTTTTCTAGTGGCGCCATTTATGGCCAAGAATTCGCCTTTTGCCACACTCATATGTCACACCTGTTTATAGGGTGGCCTCATTCATGCATCCACAGATCGTAATTTTATCGTGAACCAAAGAACGATCAATCTCTAATTCAGTATTTTTTTTATTTCTTATGAGCTGCGCAATTAGTCTTCCCGATGAGCAGACCTAGTGCGTTCTCCGGAAGTGGTATCCACTCTTTCAGGACCACCACAATGGGTGAGATACCGTTGGCCATTTTAATTTGGACGTCTAGTTTCTGCCACGCTAGATGGCAGCACCGGGACTCTGTTTGGATGCTAAAGTGCACTAGGAATTTTAATTTTTCCGGCAATGCCAAGAGTCGATAAGGCACTTCAGGGATCTTTTACATGCCGCATAATCATACAACATGGCCGCTGAGAATTTTCTGCATCCCGAAAATCCAGTGTCTGAGCCGGGGCCAATTCAGTATACCTAGAGGTATAATTTGCTGTAAGGATATGGAGGACTGTGTGACCCACCAGATATAACGTGCACCAATCAACATTTACTACACAGAGAGTTTTCAGCTGGCAGGATTCGAACCCCCGTTCTCAAGAACGTGAGTCCAGCTTCCTGCCAACCTGGGCTATCCCGGTCCATAGAAAATTAGTGAAGAAGCTAAGGAGCCCGATGTCATTCTGGCGCGCTAGAATTTTTTTAATCTCCTAGCCAGACAATAGCATATTTATCTTTGCAAAACGATAAGTTATAAAAGCTGAGTAAAGTTGTTTCACAAGAAGATTTCAAGATCGATTTCGTTCCAATTTTATTTTTTCAGTTGAAAACTACGGAACTTAAAATGATACAAAAGTTTAATTTATTACTCAAATTCTTTCGATCATTTCCGTTATTAAATAATTATTAGAAATAGTAGAGAAAAATATAAACTTGCATCAAATTCCATGCATTTAGAAATATGTTGTAGTAATTTTATTGTTTTATACGTGGAATGGAATTCAAACGCGTAGTATTCAAATGGAATTACAGAGAGTGTTTGTTACTAAATGTTTAAAATTTAAATGTACGTATTTCAAATTTACATACTGTGCTGTGTTTTGCCTTCATCTACTAGCAGTAACGTTGTTCATTAATAAAATAATATTTTTTGCTAGATAATTAATTTTTAGTATAATATTTTGTTAGTTCTTACTTTCTCTGTTTTCTTCATTTATTTATTTATTTATTTGGTCTTAGCATATTGAATCGATTTACTTATATTATTTTAGTTGTTTTGCAGTTGATTTTCACAACTATCAATCTTTGATCATTAAGGGCTAAGGAACCTCATTAGTTTTAGGGTGTTATAGATGGCAGTAAATAATTTTAACCCATAACATGAATAATGTAATTGTAAAGTTCAATTTTTCTCAAGTTTGTCTACCATATAAATTTTTGAACCACTAAATGGATACCTATATGCTCCTATTGGGTTATTAAATTTTCATTTCTGGTATGAAGCCCTCGCATTCCTTTACGAGAGGCTTTCTATGGGATGGGTAATGGTTTTTCTATGGGTAAAATCCATGATAAAAATGTTTTTAAAGTAAAGTCTATTTATAATGGGTTTGATTTTATTATATTACATTTCCTTTATGTATTTTGTAATTACGTATAGAATTTCATCTTTCCTTTGTGGTACCTTTTACAAATTTCATATTTGTAAACGGTAACATATTTATTTGTTTGCAGTGATCTGGGCAGCTACTTGTAAAAAAAAAAAAAATTTTTTGCACCAAAAAGGAAAACTCGGGAAAAGTTTTCATCACATTTAAATATAGTATTTTAGTAAATATTTTAACTTTCCCTTCTGTACATTATGCTAGAGACAAGTAATTAAACAAATAAAATGTTTTTGCTGAATAAGAGATCTTGTAATGTAATACAGTATAACCTATGTAGCTTCTGCAACATTTCTGAAAAGCATAAAATCTCTCTAAATTAGAGTCCATTATATTTCTGTAAATCAAAAATTCTTCTTCAATACTTTCACTATTTCTTTAAAGAAATAGAACTATTTTTTTCGACTTTTAGGTTAAAGTAATCCCTGTTTACTATCTTCATTCGAAATTAGAACTTCTTAAGAGTTCTGAATTTTTTAAAAGCTTAAACTCTTTCCCTTTTTAAGTTACTATTCCAATTTAAGCTATTACTTTAAAGAAATAGAACCATTTATTCCGACTGTTAGGTTAAAGTAACCTCAGTTTATGATCTTCATTCGAAATTAGAACTTCTTATGAGTTCTGAATTTTTTAAAGCTTTAACTCTTTTCCAATTTAAGCTATTACTTTAAAGAAATAGAACCATTTTTTCCGACTGTTAGGTTAAAGTAACCTCAGTTTATGATCTTCATTCGAAATTAGAACTTCTTATGAGTTCTGAATTTTTTAAAAGCTTAAACTCTTTCCCTTTTTAAATTACTATTCCAATTTATTGAAGAGATCAAGGTATACTTATTATTAATTTTACTAACAACAACAATAATAATATAAAAAATGAATATACATTTGAATTTAATAAAACTGTAAGCAGAATTTTGAATTTTATAAATAAATTGCATAGTAGTAGATGTAAATGAATGATATAAGTACGAAGCAAACCTTTTTATCTAATTCCGATGGCTTCGTTCGTTTTTTCTGTTCTTTGGAAGTCGGTGGCGTGTACGACAGCCTATTCCTAGGCCTCATGTTATTGTAGTGGGCTATACCACTGTCAGGAGTGGTCGGACTCATTAAACTGCTGGATAAATTCGATGAAGTCATCGAGAGAGCAGATTCCGTCCGACTGCGTACTAGAGTAGGTGAAGATCCCGTCGACAGAGAGCTAAGACCATCGGAGGAGCGATCATCTTCCTGTTCATCGATCTCCTTTTCAAGTTGGATCAAACCTGGTGGCTCGATGTCGTATTTGGAAGCGATACGACCCAGCTCCAATAAGCATAACACCACTGTTCTTGGCTGAGTGTGTAAGACTTCATTAAAATAAAAAATGTTGCGTTAGTCTCATTAAAAGAGATAAAAATATGATACGCACCAAAACATAATAAAACATTGGGGATAGAAATAAGTTACAGAAGTTATACTTTCGAATTTCTATGTTTTATTTATTTATTTTACTCTCGAAGTAAAGCATCACTGGCAGTGGTCAGTGTGCGGGTGATTGACCACTTCGATCCGTCTGCAAAAAAACCGAGGGTGTGTGGTATTAGTTCTCTTTAAACTGTTCTACCGTAAAGTGTTCGACTTCACGCGTAGGACGTTGGGCTACCAAAGCGGGGGTGCCATCCCCTCTGCAGAGGATTAAAATTCGTCATGCCATGTCTTCTATCGTTCTTAGGAATGCTTCCCACTCCGTCGCTAAAAGACCGTTGTGCAGCTCTAGTGCGACGTAAATTAACTACTACTAATTTTTATTTTACACAAACCAAACCATTTTCCTCCCCCTAAGTGTTCGAATGGCCCCTTAGCCAAATAGTAAGGGAATTCTAAATCTTAAAGAAAACACATAAAGTCGAATGACTACACTTAAGTAATGTTCTATTCTTATATCACCGGTTGTCCCAAAATTTAAAGACTATTTAGAAAAAAAAATCAATTTAAGAGAACAAAATTTCAAAACTGGTTATAAATTTTGCTAGAAAATCGTTACCAAGTAGGAAAAATTATGTTTTCAAAATAACCACACCTGAGGACAATATTAACAGACGCCAGAGCATAAATTTAATTTAGAATGGGCTGATAAGCAGCAAAAAATGTTATATCATTTTTCTCTGCTGGCAGCGCCACCTGTTGAGGAGCTTTGCAAATATTTTTGAAAATTAATAACAAAATTGGTTCTCCAAACAGAATGTGGCAGACCGAACATTTACAACTCTTCCCGATTGTCGCTAATTGATTAAAATCGTCGGTCATTTTTGGGTAGGTAGGTACTTTATTTACGTCGCACTAGGGCTGCACAATGGGCTATTGGCGACGGTCTGGGAAACATTCCTAAGGAGGATCCGAGGACATGTCATCACAATTTGATCCTCTGCAGAGGGGATGGTTCCTCCTCTTTGGTATCGTGAAGACCTGCGCACAAAGTCGAGCACTTCCCGGTAGAAAAGTTTAACGAGATCCGATATCGTGCACCCTCGGTCCCCATGCAGGCAGATCAAAGGGGGCACCCACCCTCTTACTGACCGCTTCCAGTGATGCTTGAGTTCGGAGTTCTACTGGAAACCGTGTATTTACGATCAGTCCACGGCGGGACCGTCATTTTTGGGATACCTGGTATGCGAAGCTACAATTACAGAGAAGGCATTCGTTCTCGTCTGCGGAAAAATGCAAAATAGTAATTGATACCTAAATATTAGGTCAATTTTACGTATTATTAAAGGGAACAAATTATAATCTTGTTAGTTTGTTAAAAACATGTCTTTTTTTTTTCTCTTACGATTGGTTTTATTGTTTGCAATTGCTTATAAAAACTGCATGTTCTGTTAATTCAAGTATAATAGCAAATTTCATTATAAAACGCACGAGGCATGCATATTACGCAATATAATTTTCCAAACTTAACGGTTGTTACATGGAGAAAATACACTTTTATGTTGAGAATCAAGTTGTCCACATTGTGCAGATGAAATCATATTTTATTAAAAGTTAACTGAAGATAATGTTTTCATCAGAAACAGCAGAAATAAAAATATTTAGCAGCGATAAAAAAACTTACCTAGACCATCTGATTCAAAAATTACAGCTTCGTGTACTCCGAATTTTCGGCACCATCTTATGAAGTTATCAGCATTATCACGAGCGTAGAAAGATTCCGATTTTGCATTTTCCCAGCATTTAAACCGGACTGATGGGACAGGCTAGAATATGAATATATATCAAAAACAGCCAAGTGATGAACAGCAAATATTTAAAAAGTGCAAAGAAATGTCAGCTTTAAATACAATCTTGATGCTAATTGTTTACACCTTAGGAATTTGCAAAGAGTGTCGCGGCGTTATGCGATACCGCGGATTGAAAACAGGAGTAACCCGAGGTCTATTAGTGATCTAGTATTTCTATTTGAAAGGAAAAAGTTTTAAGGTAACGTTTTGAATCTGAGGATCCTGTGCTAAGTGAAAGAGGATACGAAGGGTCTTATTCCCTTTGCTTCTTCTAGGGCTGGAAGTCCAGAATATAAAAATTAAGGACTAATTTGCCACCAAATTTAAGGATGCTGATTCTCTAATGGGAGAGATTTTTAGAATACCAACATGGATAAACAGATATACGATTGGTAATTGTTTCAGTAGTTCCTACACTTTAGCGGGAAAAAAAAAAAAAAACTTTTTAAGAAAAATCTTTTTTTTTTAAACTTATTTATTTATTTATTTTTTTTTTTTTTAAGAAAAAGTTATGCAATTCTTTTCTGTTATATAAAATAGTATAAATAAGGAAATTCTTTAAGTAGTGGCAAAATACAAGGATTCTCTCCTGAAAATCAGTAGAGTATAATTTGGCGACGGAGGGAGAAAAGAGAGATAAAAGCTTTTTATATATTTTCCCCACATGGAATATATTATACCATCGAGTCAAGGGTAATTGTCTTTAACAAACGAAGTAAACTAATACCATACTTAATACGCTATGAACACCTAGGCGTTCATTTTGTTATATACTTTGTTTCACGGCATATAACAAAATTTCTGAATTTGAAATTTCTTCAATTATTTTTAAGATAAATAATATTTATTCTTTCGGTTAACTTCAACAAAAATTTGGAAAATGCAAAAAATCAGGATATTTATTGGAAATTTTTAATAATCAAGGACACTTTCTTTTTTTCTTTTCAACAACAAAACCATAACCTGGTTTATTTGTTTAATTTTCGCTTACGTATAAATCCCAGAAATAAATTTAAAATTAAATTAGGTACAGCTTAGTTGTGTGAATTCAATAAAACTTAATTTAAGATTATTAATGAAAAAAAAAACGATGGAAAAAAAATTCCTTCTTCTTTTCAAACACTTTACATTGCTTTTATACATATACTTTATTATTTATGAAGTCGGGGTTCCGCCGAAAGAAGTTAATATATTTAGGGTACCATAGCCTAGGAACCGCTCTTGTAGTACAACAATAGTGTAATATTTTAGAATAATAATAGAAAACCCAAAATATTAAAATAAAATTAAGGCTGTTTTTTGAAGACTTAGTCTTCTCATAAAGTGATTTTTTGAGAATAATATGCTATTTTCATAACTGCTGCGAAATAGCAAATATTATTCATGATTGTTAGGTTAAGTTTAGCATATCATTAGTTGCCTCTCTGTAGGCTAATTCTGAAAATGGCACAAAATGTATATATGAAGAAAAGCCACTGTTTTGTGAAAAGGAAAAGCATTTGTGATCTAATTTTTAAATATTTAAAAAAAATTTCTAATGCAGCCTTATCTGGGCTCATAAAAATGTGAAAAGAATTATTAATTGATTTTGATAGATTTCCTCTCGAAGGAAAAATCTCGCCAAAATTTAAAAAAAAAAAAAAAGTTTAATATTTTATAATTGTTAAATGTTTTAGTTATTTGCCTGTCGATTATTTCTAACAAGATGGTATCTATAGTATTAAAACTATAGCTTTAGGAACTTAAAATTATGGTCTATTTATATCCCTTTGAGAAAAGAGCTTCGAAGAACACTGAAGAGGCCTAAGCATCAGTTATAGATTGCTAAACTCTTTTATCGCAACGGACGAAATAACTCGTCTTCCAGGAATATACGCAATGTATTATTAGTGAGTGATCTTATTGATTGCTATTGGTAATGATTATTTTGAAAATAAAGTAAGCAAGTTAAAGGAATTTACTTTTTGTTTCAATTTTAACGCTTCGGGGGAAACTGATAAAAGTTTTAAAAATCCGATTAGATTGAAAAAAGTTATAATTTAAGAATTTAAAAAAGGAATATATTAGCATAAATAAAGCGATTTAGATGTTTTTTTTTTTTTTTTTTTTTGACGCATTGAGATTACAGATTGTTAGATCGAAAATTATTCGGTATTATTTTTAGATACAAGGATGTGATTGAGGCATGTATGTAGAGAATATCTGACAATTATAAAATTTAGAGCTTACCCCTGTAACAAGTCCCTGTCGTTTGCATTCTTCCGCTTTCTGCTGAATAAGTCTTGCTAGTTTGCAAATAATAACACCATTGTCAAGCTTATCCATAAAGTTTTGAGCAGTAATATCTTCAACCTCTAGAAAATTAGAAAGAAAATTTCATTAAATATTGCAATTTAAGCAGTCAATTCTGCATAATAGCTATCTATTACATCAATTTCAAACCTATTATAAAATGTATTTGTGCAACGATACAATGTAGGAAAAGTAACTAAAAACTTTTTGCTTCATGTATGTCCAAATATTACAGTTAATCAGAAATATTTATCACTTCTTAAAGATCCTCTTTAAAGGGAAGACCATTTAGTTTACCCCCCCCCCTCCCATTAGACCCACAGAGAATTATATGAATGAAGATTACTTATTTACTAAGTAACCAATTAAAATTTTGGAATATGTTATGTTTAATTTTATTTATTTAACTGATCTTTTGAATTAAGTAACCAAATTTCAGGGTAGTCAGTATATATATACTATATATATATTTTTTATTTGTTATTTTTTTTTATTTTTTATTTTTAGAATTACTATAATAGATCTGAAGCATCCTAAAAGAAATAATAACATTCTTAGAATTTAAAATTTGGAAACTATAAAACTCGAACATATTTCAGTGATTTATAAAACAGACCAGATAAACAAGAAACCCTAGTCTAAAAAATTAATTAGTAATCTAATAACTTAATTCTAAATTAATGAAAAATTACGATCATATAATTCTCCATAGGTCTACATGGAGAAAGTAGAATACCCTTTTTGTATGCAAGGGTTCTTTAAGTTTAGGGTTGATCCATGTTATTATAAATAGTGAATCCATGATTCCTATTTATAATAACATAACATCCTATTTATAATTCACGTGACTCGTTGTTATTTATAATTGATGTTACTCGCATAACACAGACAACATTAGCGTTTTATTTTTTATTTAAAAAAAATCAATTCCTTAAAAACATTTTTTAACAATTGATTTTTGTTTATTTTAGGTTTGCCTGAACTCACTTTTCTCAAAACTTTAAGGCCTGTTTACACGGTCCAAGTTCTCGAATCCGAGAAATTGGACGGATTTCTCTGTCCAAGAAATTGGATGATTCGTTGACACTTTCCAAGTTCTTGAATGTCACTGATTCGTTGAGAGAAAAACTTGCGCATGCGCATTGTTCATATTCAACATTATGAAATAATAATTACATAAGTTTAAAATTACTATATAAATTCAAATAAAATCATAATAACACAAATAAACCGCAACAGATCAATTTATTTGAACTAAAATATATGAAAACAGACAACAAAATGACATAATTTGCTGCCTGCTTGTTGACGTCACAAAAACTAAGACGCTGATTGGTTAAGGGAGAAAAAACTTGGATGGAAAGTAGAACATGCTCTACTATCGTCCAAGAAGTTGGACAAGTTCTTGGATGCTTGTTTACACGATACAAGCTCAAAGCAAAACAAGTTTCCATCAATATCAATCAATCTCTGTCCAAGAAATTGGATCGTCTAAACAGGCCTTTAAATTTAAAATGCAAATGACGGGAAAACAGAATTTTTCATGAAAAGTTTCTCTTTTAGTTGTGCCTATATGATAACGATTAGTCTTATTACACGAAATAATATATTTTATAACACATTATCTTTTTCGATAGATTGTACAATATAATTTTAAGTTTTATTTTATTACTACAAGTAATCACATTGATGATGAGTCAAGGTGATGAACAATACTTCAAGCGCTACCAAATAAATATAAACCCCTATTTACTAAAGAATATTAATTACTTGCCCAAATTGCTAGATTAATTTTAATCACCAGCGAGAGGCTTCCTGCTTTGCGTGGGTTAATAAAATGGGACATCTGGATTATTCTAATCATTCGAGTTAATTGTAGAGTTTAATAGCAAAAAGTTTAATTTGCTTGTACTGCGGAAAGTACAAATAGTACAGAGTGTGACGAAAAAACCCGCAAACTATTTAAACTTTATTAAAAATAAATAAATTAGCAATTTATAACACATAATAATAACAGAGCATGGTGGCTCAAGATATAGAGCGCTCACATAACAAGCGATGACTAAGATTCAAATTCCACATCTGGCCCACACTAACCTCAGTGCTGACGTAAAAAATCCTCAGTTGTAACGGATAATGGGTTACAGCCCCTAGCCATCAAGCTAACCATGGGAGGTTTTCATGATTTTTCCTCTCCATGTAACGCAAATGTTCCATCAAAAAGTCCCACACGAATAAAAATTTCTCCCTATACTTAATCCAGGAGTTCCCTTGTTTTTTGGATTGGATTTAAAATTATAAGACTACGGAGTTCAAATTTGTGTCGGTTGTTCAACGATGGGTATAAAAAAATGAAAATAACAGTAGACTTTTATTTATAAATAAATTTAATTGGTTCATTGGCAGCATTTGCTGCGATGCAGATGCACAACCGATTAATGAATTTTTTAGAAATGGGTCACCAGTGTTTACCTTTAATCTATATCATTCTTGCCAAAGCGATTGCTTTAGTACAGTGGTTCGGTTACATAACCCTAAACTGTCGACTATTTTTGGATGGAACCTACACTCTAAAAAAAAGCTTATTAGCAGCTGCGAAAATGCCAGAAAAAATTAATTTGGTAACATTACTAGTAAACAAAGAAATTTATTTATTGCTTCATCAATAAAAATAGGTTTTACATTAGGCAATTGAATTCATAGGTTTGCAGTGGCTTTATGTCTACTAGTCTTAGATGTATATATTTAACTACGAATGACCGAAATTGGTGGTTGTTGATAGCCACCGGTGCATGCTGACAGTCCCATAGTCGTTTTGATAAATGTCCGAAATATATACTAGGTCAGGTCTAGTTAACCCCCTAACGAACGGGTAATTTTCAAGAAAATGGTCATAAAAGTGCCTATTTTTCTGGCATCCAAGCATCTTGTGCTGACATCTAGTTTAAAATAAACTAACTATCTACAACTACCTTAAAAATATCCTGGTACTGCCATTTGGTGTGTAAAATGAGAAATAAAATGTTTTCCGGGCAAAAGAAATGAATTAGTTTTATTCTTATTGGCATGTTACTACTGAACACTCCAGCCCGCAAATTTCACGGGAGCAAGAAATAGAGGGCAAAACCTCACCCCGTCATTTTCACGGGAGCGAGAAGGAGTACTGCCGTGCTACTGCCGTTTAAGTGCTACTGCCCGGTATGCCCTGCACTGTTTGTTTCTTTTTTAAGGTTCAGTGCTACTGCCCAGTATGCATTAAACCGGTATTCCGAGCACTGATGTTTCTCCTAATCTATCCTCAGCAGATATTAAAATATCGAATAAATATAATAATATCAACGAATAAATTAATATCAAATCGGATAAAACAAATATTTTGGACGTTTACCAAAGTGACTATGTGATTGTTGACATTCACCGTTGAAAGTCGATATTCTCTTAATTTCGGCCATTCACGGTTACAAACATAAGTCAAATTGAATAAAAGATGATAAATTATGGTTTTTGAAAAATATATTTCTTAAGCCATTAGAATAGTTATTGGTGAAATATAATTCTTTACTTTTGAATGGGAATACTTTATTTTGAAGGTTAAAATTCGATGAGAAATACTTTTGCATGAATAAATTATTACGGTTTTTTTTTTAAATTTTTATTTATTTAAATTTTGTGATTTATTTTCATTCAATAATTCACAAAAATAATCGAAACATTAAATTAATTAGGTGGGCCTATTTAAGATTTCAAAAATAAATCACAGGTTAAAATAAAAAGCCCTAATTACAGAATTCCCTGAGAATTTTCCACGGAGCCCTTCACAGAACACTTTTTGGCAACCGTTTGAGAAATCACCTGAAGATATATAATACACTTCTGAAGATATATAATAATTCATTAAGTATTTCTGGAGAAATATGGAAAAATTTATTACTATAGAAGAGTTCCCAGTATTTTGTCCATGCTCTGTATCGAAAAGAAAAAAAAAATCTTTTTTTATCTTTCTTCAATTTATTAAAAAGTTTTATTTCATATTTTTGCTAATTAACAGATGGCGCCACTACACAATAAAGAACTAAAATATTTTCCTGCTAATAATTCTTAATGAGATAATAATGATTAGAACGCGCGTTACCCCTTTTACTGTCGCCTATAATTCTATAATTGTGTGTTTCTCTTAAACATTTTATTTATTTATTTATTTATTTTTTGCAGAGGTGTTTATTTTATGATGAAGTGAATTGCTGCTTTTATTACCCAAGCGGGCGGTTGTCATGAAAAGAAAGTAGGCCAGAAACAAGATATGAATTTTCATTCAACACAAATTGAGCTTTTATCGGCACGTTTTCTCAAAAAAAGTGCGCGAGAAAAGACAATAAATGAATGGGAAGAATGAAAAGGAACTAAACGTTTCTTGATTTTGCTCTTTGTTTAAAATAGAAGTAGGGCAGCCCTTGTTTTACTTTTTAATTAGCTTTGTAATGACCTTACTTTTGGTCAGTATAAAGAGTTGAATTGTTATTATGTTTTTTTTTTTTTTATAATTATAGTGATTTTTGTAGTCTTAAGGCTAAACCAGGGGTGCACAATCTTCTACAGAAGAGGGAGCTTTCATGGGACCGTAATGATTTAGATTTTATCCATCAATGGATAATTATTTAATTATTACTAATGTTGGAGAAAAAAGAAAACTATCAAACTATCTATGCCTATAATATTTTTGGAATAGAAAGTACAAATTTAGTACAACTAGACATTTTTGATGGAATTAAACTATAATAATTGTTTACCGTTTTACACGCAAAATAAATTAATAAACTATTTAATTCTATTTAGTTTTTAACTGTACACAAAATATTTTTATGTAAATCCTAGAATAGTTTTGAAAATGTTTTGGTTGAAGAAACTTTAAATTTAAAAGATCGAATTGCCGACAGATTTAAATTTCTTAATACCTCTGATTTAGTATCTCTATACTTTGGTATTTCAGTATTATAACTTCGATGAATTTTCAAAGCTCATTGAAATTAGAAAAAATATGTATGCTATTTTTTTTTTTTTTTTGTGCTAGTTATGTAGTTTTTCCTGATAGTTTTTCGTTTGCAGGCCTTTATCTTAAACTGTATACATTGAACAGAAGAAATTATTAAAAATTACTAAACTTACATAATTTATTTCATGAAAGATGAATTGACTAGTTTTTTTTCTCTTTTTTTTTGACACAATAGTCTTATACAAGGTTATTCACGTTTCAACTTTGTCAAACTTACAAAATATTTGGGAGGAAAAAAATTCCCATCACCTATTTTATTGATGATATTTTTTATATTTTATTACTGTTATTATCTTTCTTTTCTTCCACCTACGAAGAAATCTGATCCGATTTCTTCAATGAACAATTAAAGTCACAGTGGGAGTCATATCTGTTCAACCATAAGATTTCCGCTTCTTTTACTCTACTCTCTCTCTCTTTTTATTTTATTTGTTTTCGAAATATCCATTTCTTCTTCTTACTTCTTCTTGAATATTAGAAGCACTTTTTTAAGATGTTTTGAAAAAAAAAAAAAAAAAAAAAAAAAAGAGGATTCCAATATCTTTTTAGTCATATATACTTATCTGTATAGTAAAAGCTATTTTGGAGAGATGTAGCAGTTCGTACAAGGTTTTATTACTATATCGAAATAGCAGTTTTTTTTTAACTCTTTCTTTTATAAATATATAGTACACATTTTATTCCTTTCCTTTCCCTTCCTTTTATATGCATATTTTGTAACAAAGTATAACATAAATGTTTTGCTTTATTACAAAAGTGGTTTTTATTTCCTCATATTTTTTTCCTTTCTCTATATTTATATATATATATATATATATATATATATATATATATATATATATATATATATATATATATATATATATATATATATATATATATATATATATATATATATATATATATTTATAATAATAATAATAATAATACCTAGAATGTGAAAGTAAGGGATCTTAAAACTAAAGCTAAAAAGAATTGTATTTTTTAATTGTAGACTAATTTTTTAAACAAATGAGAACTTTAAACAATCTCTTTCACATAAAAACCAAGCACTTCACGTATATATTATTGTTAATTAGTTAGAAAATCTTTATTTATAATATGAATCTATACTGCGCAATAAACTATCTTTATGAAATATCTTAAAATAAATAATTGAATTCGATGTTAGTATATTGTGTTAAGAAAGTCAGTGTATCACTATGGTTACCACCAAAAGAAAAAACAACAGGGAAAAAAAATAGCTATTTTTTTTTCCTTCTTTTTTTTTGTTGCAAAAATCAAACTTTTTGCAATTTTACGAGGGTTGCTATTTATATTTCTGGCCTAATAATGAAAAAACAAATATGTAGGATCGAAATTGGTTTTATTGTTTTTCAAAATATTCTCCATGATGATCAATACACTTTTGCATGCGTTTGAACCAATTTTCAAAGCACTTTTTCCAGTCCGATTGAGGTAACTTCAAAACATGCGTTTTGAATGCATCAACCGCTTCTTCGGGGGTTGAAAATCGTTTTCCACGTAATTTATTTTTGATGTGTGGGAATAAGAAGAAGACATTGGATGCCAAATCAGGGCTGTACGGCGGATGACCCATCAGTTCGCTCTTTTGCTCCGTCAGAAATGCCTTTGTTTGAGTCGATGTGTGAGAGCTCGTATTGCATGATGAAGAATGATTCGCCTGTTCTTCTGCTTTTTTCGAATTTCTCAGATGACTTCTGGCAAACAAATGGTCGTGTACCATTCAGAATTTACCGTCCTGCGTTGCTCTAACGCCACTGTTGTTACATGACCGTTAATGCCGAAGAAACTGGCAATCATTTGTTTCGATGTGCTTCTTCCTCGAACAACTTTTGTTGGTTTTGCCTCGTCTTGGAAGACCCATACAGTTGATAACTGTTTTGTTTCCGGCTCATATGCATAGATCCATGATTCGTCACCTGTGTAGATGTTATACACAGCCTTTGATGTACCTTGAACGTATTTTTCCAACATTTCCTTGCACCAATCGACACGAGCCTTTTTTTTGAGCGTTTGTCAGATTATGCGGGATCCAACGCGAACAAATTTTTTTTACGCTCAAATGTTCATGCACTATTTTATTGATGCTAGTCATACAAATGTCCAAAGACGCCTCTATCTCACGGTATGTCACATGACGATCTTGCTTTATTAGTTCACGCGCAGCATCGATTTTTTCTGGCACAACAACGGATTTTGGACGGCCTGCACGGGATTCGTCCTGGATCGTACATCGACCACGATTAAATTCGTTATACCAATTTTTTACAGTGCTGTAGGATGGCTCTTTATCGCTGAATAAAGAATTAAGTTCATGGAAGCACTCTTGTCTTGACAATCCACGTCGAAAGTTATGAAAAATAATGGCACGAAAATGTTTACGATTCAATTCCATTTTTTGAAAGAGAAGAACTTTTCAATTTACTGTCAACAACACAAATGAAGCTATAATGATAAATCGTCTGCTGAATTTATGTTTAAAAATATCAAACTTTCGATTAAAATCATCTGCGGTCGCCTAGCAACACCGTTGTCAAGGCCAGAAATATAAATAGCAACCCTCGTATGTTTCATTGAACCGTGGGAAGGACTTTTCTAATTATTATACGAGATTATTAACTATGGACAAAAATTTTTACACGGAAGTTAGAGATTTTTGCAGTTTTAAAGTAAACGTTAGAAAACTGCCTGGGAAAAATATATTCCTGGAATGACAAGATGTAAATCCGCCCTTTTCTATCAAAATATTCTACTCAAGTAAAAATTAACAATAAAAGATGCTTAGTTCAATGAAATATGTTATCAAGAAAACTGATCACTATTCCTCTGACGCATGGGAAAATAATGTTGAGAGTTAAGCAAAAAAAAAAAAAACATCTTATCGCTGTTAATCCAATGATAGAAGAATCTGACCCCAACAAGTATGTAAGATTTCATGAATAAGAATGTCAAAGAAACATTTTGACAGACTTCTGGGGGATAAAAAAGAAACTAAATGCAGAGGGTGTTAAGCTTAGTTTTCTAGCATTCTTGAAGAATTCGTAAAAACGGTTATAATCCTTAATGCATGATTACTCTTAATCTCGGAAAAAAACTTGCAATCTAAAACATTTTTTTCCCCATGCTTTAATTTCATCATGCTTAAATTCCATGTATCATGTTTTAGTTTCATCAGATATATAATTTATTTGTAAATTACTTAGAGAATATAAGTTTTAAAATAAACCTAGACTTGTTGCGGTTTGCAATTGATGTTATTTATTTTATTTTATAACCCTCGTTGTGTGACCTTGTAATTTTGAGCACAATCCAGAATACAAGGAACTCCTGTATCAAGTATAGGGAAAATTTTGCTTTCGTGAAGGACTTTTAGATGGGACTGCGTTACATGGAGAGGAAAAGCACGGAAACCTTCCACGGTTGACCCGACGGCAAAAGTACTAGCCCATGATTCGCCAACATGTAAAAAAATACATCACAATCTCCGGAGAAGTTATTTTTAATATGTAGGAACAAAACATGTGCAAAAACTGGGATTTTTCATAAGTATTTTTTCTTAGCATTCATAAACTACAAATCAATATTTAAAAGCTAAGATAAATTAATCAAAAGGTTGTGCTTGGATTGCTGTAGAATATAAAATATATACTGAACCATGGAGGTGGAGTTTCCACATTTCTCATAATACACCTCCCTCTCTCCTTGTTGAGTATATCAGTACCAACAATTACGCAATTTACGATCAAATAATTTAAAATTAATTATTTCCGAAAACAATTGAATTTTTACTTATTTAGTAATAAAGAATCTTGAAAATATTCTTAATAATATTTTTGTTTTAAATTTTATTTAGCAGCCATGGATACTATTGATTTAATAAAAATAGAAAAAAAAAATCTTCTGAATAAAAAATAAAGAAATGAAAGTTTGGAACATAAAATCGAAAATAAATAAGTATTAAAAAATTAAAATACCAACTACTTACTTTTATTTGGTAAATAACTTTCGTAAATAACGTTTTCGGTAATTTTCCTTCCGTCAATAACGCTAATCTTTTTTAACTAATAACTATTTTTACAAAGATATGACGGAGAAATTTCAATTTTTCCGTTTTAAAGTTAATATTGAAGATTTTTGTTTCAGTCTGAACAAGATATGAAGCAAAATATTTTCCCACAGGAAGCATTAAATTTCTCTTATTTTACGATAGCAATAAAATGCTCTATTAACTGGTTCATCGAACATACGAAAGTAAAAACTACAACGAACGTGAAAATGCTTCTGGGAATATTTTTTGGAAGGTCAATATTTCTTACTTCTGGAGAAATTCAACAGTGATATTTTACACTTTGTTTCCCGCTGAAACTAACAAAACGTTTATTAATTGAGAAAAATAACTTTAAAAAAATTAATTACTTTTAAACATGAAGAAAAGCTTATGTGCACATTTAGAAAAAAATTATCAATGACAATAATAATAATAAAAAAGCAGAGTTTTTAATAAAAAGATTCAAGTTCCTTGGACAATCTAAATTTTAATAGTAACTTTACAATGGAGGGAAAAATAAGTGGAAAAACTTAAATCAGTAAATATTTCTTTCCAACAGAATTAAGAAAAAAAAAAAAAAAAAAAAAAAAAAAAAAACAGTGTAATTTAAAAAAAAAAAAATCGTTTTTTCTTTACACTTTCAACTTCGTAAATCTTAAATAGTGATTTTTAAATTTTATTTTTTTTACTCGTTAAAAATATATGTTTAAAAATTTAAAAGCATGCATACATAAAAATATATTTTGAATTTCACATAAAAAGTTGTTAATAAAAATTTTTCTTATTGATTGTAAAAAATTATTCATCGAACAAATAAACTTTAATATTCTTAAAAATTTGTTATTTTGAATGCACAACTTGCTGTAAGTCTTTCTCACTAACTATATGAGTTTCAATATATAAATCAGATTATGTTCTCGTAAGTGCGCATTAGCATCATTTCCCCTCAGTAACAATGAATATGAAAACGTTAACATAACACTAGTATAATAAACGTTAGTAAAACACTTTTTTAACTGAAAGCCAATTAATTTATATAAATATTTTTATTTTTAATTCAGACTAAAATATTGACTAAAATATAAAATATTGGTATTTTTTAATTAAGCCAAAAATATTGACATTTTTTAAACATAATTCCATTGAATAGTATGTCTAACGTTAGAATGATAAAAACTCAATTTTAATAAATATGAAAAATCAGCTTTAAGGTTATGTTAGGAATTCCAAGAAACATCTAAGAATCTTCTTTTACGTTTGAAAACAGCTCTATTAAAAAACTTGGCGAAATAAATTTATGTTTTAAATTTATAGTCAACCGCAACATGTTTTTTAGAAATTTACGGATTTTTAAAAATAATACTCAATCAGTTTCTTAGAACAATACAACGAGATGATTTTTAGTAATTCATTCAATTAAGACTGTTAACTTTTTGAAAATATAAGAAAATTATAGAAGTAATCTGACAATTAACGGACTGTAAAATGCAAAATAGACAAATTATCAAACAGACTGAATAGAGAAAAGTAAATTAAGATAGAAATAAAATTTTTTTCTTTTTTTGAATTTTACTGCAAGTAGTAAAGTTCAACTTAAAAAAAAAAATAATGAGTAACGCAAAAAATTAAAACAGAGAACACGAAAACAAAACAAGAATAGGTGTAAAAGTTACAATGACAAGTCTGTAGATAATAAACTCATTGCGGGTGTCCTATTTCAATGAAATAAAATAATTACGGAAATTTTCTTTTCAGTTTCCAACATATAGTAGCGTAAAAAACAATAATAACAATAGTAATAATCCGATTGCACCAGCTTTAATAACGCTAGTAATACCTAGTAGTATGAATTGCGTAACCGTATATTTATAAATAATTCTTCTGAAAGATACACGAGACTCTGTATACAGTGCGCAAAATAAAAAACGTACCACCCTGAATAACTTTTGATCTAATAATCGGATCTTCACATTCTAGGACTCATTCTTAATGGTTTGAGAGGGTGACATCAAACATGCTAATTAAGTGAAGACGATATTTTAAGTTCCGAAATCAAACATGAAAACGTACTTTCTTTGAATAACCATACTTTTTTTTCTTCACGGATTCGAATTTTTGACTCCCAAAAAGTAGAGGGTAGCCGCACTGGAAAATACAGTCGCCATATTTTGATCAGGAGAGCTACTCCAAAGTTTGGACAACTTAATGTCAATTTTATTTTTTACGTATTTCGCTATATCTCCAGAATTTTTTAAGCGAATCGAAATTTTTTTGCACACAATTATAAAATTCATTTATCCATTCAAAAAAAAATTTTTTTTTGTAAATATTTATTGTTATTTATTATTTTATTTAATAATGGTCGAAAAAATTTTGAATTGCAAGTTATAAAATTTTTAATCATTTTACTGAACATAATTTTACATGGTAAACAACAAAATTTCAGCAAAATTGGTTGAATAGTTCTTGAGAAATTAAATTTCAAAAAAGTCAGATATTTAAAATTCGATTACGAGGTATGTTTATCCAGAAGTTTTTTTTAGTCTGGAATTCGTAACTTAAAAAATCCTCTGCAGCAATTAATTAGCATATTTGAGGTCACCCCCTCAAAGCATTAAGATTGAGTCCTAGAACGTGAAAATCAAAACTTATTTAGGGTGGTCAGTTTATTTTCCTTCTTGGCGCACTGTATATCTTTGACACTTTAGCATCATAGAGAACCTTTGGCGTCGTCAATTTCCTTTAAATAACGATTTGGCAAAGGAATCATAAGCAACTAATTCTTTTCTAACTTAAAATATTTTTAAAGTTGAAATGAACCCTTATGATTAAGGGTTTCCCTAATACAGATTATTCTTTTCGGAAATAATTATGAAAGGTTTATATTGAAGAAACTATTTCTTTCAAAGAGGGAATCTCTAACTTTAATATCACATTAAGTAAAACTATAATAAAAAAAAGTTATACTAACAATGTCGCAGCAAAAGTTTCTATTTAAAATATAAACTTACTTAAGAGATCTCGAATCCACGTAATAATCTTGCTCATTTCATCAGCTAGCAATCTGTCTCGTCGATTACGATAATGCATGATCTTCATGAGATGGTTAGCCAAGATAAATATTCTCGTTTCGTTCGACAGCTTCAGCCGTTAATACGGAACGGATACTCAATTAATTAGACGATTGTTTGGTTGTGTATTTTATTTTCCAAAATCAAACCATCTCAAAGTTTTAAAGTAACCAAAAATAACCGAATGATTTCTCGTACAATATAAAATTTTCTTTACTGAAAGAAACAATGAATTACTCTGCTTTAGAGTTACAAAAGTAAAGGATTTTGCAAAGATAAAACTTTTCTTCAGAATCGTCACAAGCAATTCATTTCGGAGCCGAACTCCTCAGGAAAAGATTTACGAAACTAATAATTAAAAAGAAGTACCAAACGATATTTTTTCGAAAAACTTAAAATCTTTTTTTCTTGAAAAGAAAAGTAAAATCGTCTGCTGTAGAGCTGAATCGTTAGTTCGAAAATGCTTTGATCAAGACGGGTCAAAAGAAGTTCGAAAATAAAAATTAGTTCAACGGTGCCACAAAGTGCCGAGCACTTCAATTGAGTAGAAGGAAGGCGATTTCTAAATTGGGTGCTTAATTTTGATTGAAATTGGAAAACATATCGAACTTGTCCTCCAGCACCCAAATGCCTATGAATCTCTACGTGAGGTGCATCTTCCTCAAATCTGAAGAAGAAATTGCGTGGACGGGAGTAGGTGCCGTCACCGTGACCGTGAAACGAGGAAAAAAAGTAAATCAAAATTGTAGGTAATTCTCGCTTTTTACGTGAGGAGGTGTCATATAAACAAGGAAAATTGAAATCATTAAAGAGCAGCCAGACATCTGCAAATGAGTGAAATGTGTATCTTTTTGAGAACACCTACGAAGATTGTTAGACGAACGCAGCTGAGATTAAAAAACTTCAAAATCATTCCAATGATACAGATTTCGAAAAGGTTTTTAATAGTTAGTTTTCCATTCATGTGATACCAGGAAGTTGTTTTAAGTTCGAAGAGAGTATATTTTAAACACGATACTTGGAGCTTTTAAAATCTTATTATTGTTTTGAGTAGTCTTGAATGTTTGCTTTTAACTTTACGCAATGTTTTGCTTTTAAAGAATGGAAAGTCATTATAAAGTCATTCGAAAAACACCTAAAGATGCATTTTAGATTTATTTAAGCTTATCTTCAAAAAACTAAAATAATGAGAAGCAATTGCGGGATATGGACGAGTGGAGCCATCTCGTAGAAAATTATAGTAAATAAAAAAAATAACAATAATACTAACAATATGAAACTTATGCAGCTTTAGTGATTTTTTTGAAAGGGAAATATTTAAAAATAAAACAGTCTTTTTCTTGGGATTAATTTTATTTTTCTCGCAATTTCTTTCAGGGTTAAAGAACAAAGGATTTTATATCATTTAGAAAAATAACCTAGTTGACACGGGGTGGCTAAACACGAGTTTCACTTTTGGTCACGAAATGCAAAATAAGAAAGCTTCTACCAAGAATTGAAGAAGAATCCATTGTTTTGTCCTCGAAACTCAAAATTCGGTATGATCACTTGGCCGTATCGCCTAATCAGATTATAACGGCTATGGACGAGGCCTTAATAACACTTTATGTAGCGGAACTACGTATAAGTAGCAAAGATATTAGTCTTCTTTTCTTTCTTTCTTTTTTTCTAAAGCACGTTATTCTGCTGAATGACGAGGAAGTCATCATCTAATGTGACTAACCAAGACGATAATCTTTTTTTTGTTCTTTCCCCTCATAAAATATTAATTAACTCCACACTTTATGGGCTGATGGAATTAGAGTCAATGTGGTCATTGATATCGGGAGTGTTTTTTAGTGGTCAACTACTTTTCACGTTAAATTATTTTCTAATCCCAATTAAGTTTAAATAGAATACTTGATAATATTAAAAAAAACTTTTCTTAAAATAAAAATGTGGCATTTTTATTTCCTAAATTACTTTCAAATAAACTGAAAATATTAAAAGAGCTTTTCTTTAAAAAAAGAAAAACAAATGTTATCAACTTTATTACCCATATAACATTTAAACAGAATACTTAAAAATATTAACAAAATGGAGTAACACATTTAAAAGAGCTTTACAATAATAAAGTATCATTTGAGCTTTTTTTTTTCTTTTTTAAATAAGCAAATAAATAATGGTAACTTTATTGCAGAATTGCGGTTTTGAACTGGACAAGAAGAGTTTAAGTTCAGAAACCAAAAATCTGAAATTTAGAAAAAAGATAGAATTTACCTTAGCAATTAAGATAGGATTATTAATAAAATTTTTTTTAAATAAGTTAACTTATTAAATGGAAGAGTTCAAAAATATTCCATTATAACATGAAACATTCAATAGCACTTTCAATGTCCCTCTTCAAATAATGTTGATATAACTTTGTGATTAAAATTTAAAACAAGCCCCATTTCCTTTGCCTCTAAGTTTAAAATTTTATGCTTGTTTGTACGTCTTGAAGGGTGTTGGTCATCAATCATAAGTCGTCTTCAAAATCAAGATTAGAAATGTATTCAGCAAGATTCCATCTTTTACCTCTTTTATTCTCTGATACTCTCTTTATAATCTAGTCAATAGCAATTATTGCTGTTGTTGTAAGCCATTATGGCAACGATTGCGATTGTTCTTGTTTCCAGTGGAGAAATCTATGGCCAGGAATTCGACCTCTGCCACACCCGTTTATAAGGTGAACCCATTCATTTATCCACATATCGTAATTTTGACCTGAACCAGAAAACGATCCATCTCCACTTCAGTAACCCCAGAGGTATACTTTGTTATGGGAACACGGAGGATCTTGTGACCAGGTAGATTTAACGTGCCCCAGCCACCATTTTCTGCATGGGGAGTCTGGCCGGCCACCGCTCTGCCAACCAGGTAATTAAAATGATTGTTTGGAAAGTATACAACCCTGTCTGACACCGGAATCAATCTAGAAAGATGATTCTGATTGTTGGCCATCATGGATAACTCGTATAGTGTAATTTTTATACACATGTCTGATAATGTTTACAAAACAGTCGTGAATTCCATAGTACTTCTACAGCTTCCAAAGTATGGTTATTGATACCGTAATATCAAGGCTGAACGTATGTATTGTTATTAACGACAAATTGTTTTCTTCATCTAAAGACATTTTGAAACAGTAACCTTACTTTTTTAAGTCTGCATTCAGCAAAAAACCTAAAGCTAGTATCGATATTTGACAAGTGAATAATTTAGTGTGAATAAACTAAACTTCAGAGAACAAAATACCAGCTAAGAAAAATATCGCGTAGTATCAAATAATCTAACAGCATTCATTATATAGTTTTTGTCGTCAAACCCCTACTATCAGAACTAAAATAATATGGTATTATAAAAGACCTTCGTTTTGGAATTAAGATGCTGTTATGTCATAGTTAAGACAAAACCTTAAAACTTGTTTTATTATCGAGAGATACCATAATGAGGTTTCAATTAACAGTAATTTGCTTTTAATTGAATATTGAAGCTAAATTTAATGAAGCTAAATTTAATAGCTTAAAATTTTGAATTCTATAAATTTTTTCTTTTGAGGAAATTACAAATTATATTACATGCATTAGTTCACAATTAGATATTTAAAAAAAAAATGAAACACTAGTTTCATAAGATTCAACTAATTGACCTTTAATATTCGCTAGTTTATATACAACTAAGAGAAAAAAAAAAAAAAAAAAAAAAAAAAAAAAACTGGACAAGTAATTTACGAAGAAATAAACTGCAAATAGCAGAAGATAAACGATTTTAACAGTTATAATTAATAATAATTAATCAGTAAGTAAACCCGCATCAGAACAAGACTCGGAATTAACAATGGAACTCGAACAAAAATCTGAGAGATACAAAGTATCACTTAAAAATGTAACACACGCAACCTTTTATCGTCCTACCTGTTACGATTCATTGCACAGGGTCTGAAAAGTAATTTTAAATTCGAGTTTTTGTTCTCGATCAAAATTAGAAATATTTTAAAAAGATTGCAAAAAAAAAAAAAAAAAAAAAAAGCTTAAAGTTTGAATTGTGTAAATTAAATATAAATTCTCTATCTTTTGACACAATTTTCCAAAACAGTAATAACTTTCAATTAATGATCAGAAACGAAATTTTTTATTACTAGCCTAGTTTTTGTTAATCATGACAATAAATTACTACGGCTAGTAGAGTTATCTACTTTATTATTATGCGAATTCTAAATTTATATTGTTGGCAAGTATACATGAAGAACATTCTGGCAAAATTACTGTAATGGCATTTCTAGTACGAAAAAAAAAAAAAAAAAAAAAAAAAAAAAACTGCTTTGGTAATAAAAATCAAAGACTACGTTATTTAAACTATTCATTTATTAATTTTGCCATGCATATGTTAATGGTTTTCCGGAAATTCCTGCTTTCAAAATTTAAAAGTAAATTTATTCAAATAAAGCCATGCCATGCTCTAAGGTATCATGAGAAAATTACAGAATTTTATCCCATTTACCAAACTTTATGACACATTATGAAATCATATTTTATCATTAATACTACTAAAATCATTCCAAAGCGCTTCTTTAATTATTAACGTGCTTTTTGGTGTTTCCATAGAGTAAATTTTACGATATTTTTGTAGTTTTGACCATCCTTTTTTTTCACAGGGTAACTAAAATTTTCATTTATTAAATAGTTTCTTTCGCATTTTGTCAGATGTATCTTTTTTCATTAATTTTAATTTATAGTTTTAGATAAATGTTCGAAAATGTGCTTCCACATTTAATTACGATTAAAAAATCGATAATTCAAATTTTTCTAAAAAATAGAAAGGAAAATCACAAACTTTTTCGTTTTATTTTGAACTTATATTCACGCGTCAATAATATCGAAAAATAAATCATGAGTAAAAAAGACGAAAATTAAATTATTAAATCCAGTGATTTGCATGTTAATTCACGAAAAAAAGTTTGCTCTTTCTGTAATTCAAACACCGATTCCGCTAATGGCGCGACTTTACCATAAACATGCAAAACATATATCTATAAAAAAAAAATTATAAATACGTAATGTTCTCAAGATTATAATCATTAATGAACGATTGATAATGCCATTAGTTGTTCACTGTAATTTAAGTAAAAATAAATGAATAATAATGACATATTCACCTCACTGATATTGATCACAAATTTTTTTTGATGCATATTGAAATGAAGTTTAACATCCAATTGTGATAGATGATGTTAGCGAAATCCACCTAATCGTAATTTCCTGATAAATATTAATTCTGAAACGAAAAGCAATGAGGCATGTACAGGAAGCAGTTGAGTTATTGTCAATTGCACTTTTATGTCAACTGTCAGCATAATTGCTCGCCTTTTGTACAAGAAAGATGGAAAAAGGATCAGAAATCTGAATACAAACACTTTATTTGAAAAATATATTTACTATGATGAACTGTACCTAGCTAAATTTGTGAGTTTTTAGTGCATACAAATAATTTTGTTATTACATGTAAATACAAGTTTTTATTAACCTACCACTGTAAAAGTGCAAGATTCACTCTTTTTTTCCTTCAAAATAAATTGCGTTTTGGAAGTTATTTACCTTTCAATTTTGAAAATCAGAAAAGAAATTTTGCATTTCTGTTCATCCAATCCACAATCCTTGAAAATAAATACCACGCATACATTTTCTGAAGTTCGTAGTACTGACTTATCAGCAAGCTTACGCAACGGATTGGATTAAAAACTTACAACCTTCACGTCTTGACGTCTCTTAGCTATTTTATTGTTGAACGAAATATTTGTAGGTGCATCAAAATTGGAATCATGTCTAAGGGAAGAAGTATTTTAAAACTTTTTTTTATGAAAATATCAAAAGAAGACAAAACTGATGATATTCATAGATGAAAACACCGAATTTTTGAGTGGTGAGATTTAAGATATTCTCAGTAGTTAACTCTGAAACGCAGTATATTGAGAGCTCTGTCTGTAAATGATAACTTTCGATATAATAATCTTGCATTATGCAAAGCTCAACACACATTCATTCATATGCAGCAACTTTATGTATGCCACGAAACTTAGAAGAATTTTGAGTGAACAGATTTTACAATTTTCTCGAACATCTTCACATTCCCGCACGTTGGTTACCTGCAAGCTTTGTAGAGAACTGAGGTTGTTCTGCATGCTCAATTCTCTATTCCACGTTAATATGCAAAAATTCTTTATTCAGAGATTTGGCACTTTCACGTAGCACGATCACATATATAAGTTTTCTGTAGCACCGAAACTGTTCTGTAGCGACTACGCTATTTAGAACATGCGTACGTGAACTTGAGAGATGCGGTAAAACTCTCTAATAGGGAAAACTATGTAATAAAAAAGTGCTAGATCAAAAAAAAAAGTGCTAGATCATACAAAGGATTTTATATAATATACTTTTCAGATTAACTAGAGAAAAAAAAAAGTTTTTGTTCTTGAAAACTTCTGAATCTGATAACCTCTGATTCCGCAATATAGTAAAACAAACCGATTATAAATGTTGAGGAGCTAACGGAGGAGTTTCCATAGAGTGAAAAGTGCTCAAATCCTTCGAAATAGCGAAGGTGACATGAACCAGAAAGTAAACATTCGAATATCTATTTCTGGGTATTATATCAGATAAGGCACTCAATACCATTGTCATGGCCAAAAAGTAGGAGTTATAGGGTTGAGAGTTATTTATTCAGGGATATCCCATTGGGATTTGGGTAGGTGTCGCAGCTGCCCCCGCTCGGACACGTCCTTCACGAATCAAGCATATGATCTCTCCTGATGGACGATTGCGCAACTTCCTATACCCACATTCAACATTTTACTCAAGCATTTCATTCATATTATGCTAATGGTAGTGTCTTAGGAAAAGAAATATCACGTCTTGATGATCAAGTTATTTATTTTGTTAATTATCCTTAGAAAAAAAGGGGGAGGAATATAATTTCACAATAATAACAATGTAATGAAATGATAAGAATAATAATTTAAACTTTTGATTAATAAAACTGATTAATTTAATTGAATTTTTTTATGAAATTCAGGCGAAGACAATGTTATTTGAGAAATTCATAATACCCAAACTTTGGAGTTTTCTCTACACGACAAGTTTAAACGGTTAGAATTTAAACTGTGGAGTAAAATAAATGAATGAAGAAAGTTAAGTTCAAACTATTAGAATTTAATCTGCAGAATAAATTAAGTGCATAAAGAAAGTTAAGTTTAAACTATTAGAATTTAATCTGCAGAATAAATTAAGTGCATAAAGAAAGTTAAGTTCAAACTATTAGAATTTAATCTGCAGAATAAATTAAGTGCATAAAGAAAGTTAAGTTCAAAGTATTAGAATTTAATCTGCAGAATAAATTAAGTGCATAAAGAAAGTTAAGTTTAAACTATTAGAATTTAATCTGCAGAATAAATTAAGTGCATAAAGAAAGTTAAGTTCAAACTATTAGAATTTAATCTGCAGAATAAATTAAGTGCATAAAGAAAGTTAAGTTCAAAGTATTAGAATCTGATATGTGGAATAAAATAAGTAAACAAAGTTAAGTTTAAACTGTTAGAATTTAATCTGCGGAGTAAAATAAGAGAATAAAGAAAAGTAGTTTTAAAGTTTTAAATCGAAAAAGAATGTTCTGTTTTGATATCTCTCTTTGTTTCAAAGCTGATTTTTCTCAAATTCTCTAAATGCATTCAAAAATAAATTGAAAAATCGATACAGGATTACAAATTAACATAGTTTAAATTTTTTTTATTTGTAATAGGAATAAGGTCAGAAATTAGGGCTAGGAGCATAACTAACTTCACACAGGGCCCACGGATTCGTGAAGAACGGAGAAGTTAACTCATTGGATTTTCATGAATGTTATCAATGTATGAATCTTATCAACGTTTTATCATTTCAAAAACAGAAAGTTGTCGACTAATTAGGGAAAATTTTTTTGAATGTTTTCAAATTATGATATATATAATTTTTATCTAAATTTATTTGTTATTTTATACTGTAATTTTTTATTAGTAGTATACCAGCTGAATGGTATTTATGACTTTCAGTATATACAGGCATTTTGAGTAATAGACTTTACAGTCACATTATAAATAGTTTAGCTCTTGCATTAAATATATACATATATATTTGCATTAAATAAATATATATATATAAAGGCATTTTTATATTTCTTAGCCAATTTTTATTATTTACTTTCTAATCTTCACTTTATATTCTCATCACTTACGTAAATAAGATTACTATCATTTAAGATTGTATATGAAATTTTTTTTCGTTTTATCAAGATTACGCAAAAAGTTTCATAATGTAAAAAAAAAGTAAAAGAAGAATAGTAAAGAACGAAATAACAATACAAACAATTTTTAAATTTAAAGAAAAAAAAATCCTTATTTCGGAAATGTTGGCATTATTATGCCCTTCGGTAACCTTCTAAAACTATTCTATGTCTCTTTCTATATTTTATTCCATATCTTTACTATAGACAAAAAAAAAAAAAAAAAAAAAGAAAGCGAAATTTTAGTTGACGCTGCTTTATACAAAGCAGATGTTACGAAGATTCAAAATCAAAGAGAAAACAATCTTCTCATAACTTGTTAAGATTAATAACATCATTAGAATCCGCTGTTGTAGTCCATTAATTCGTGGCACATTGTCAAAAGAATGAATTGTTAAGTTCACATAATTTGTCTAAACAATCTGAAAATAAGCATTATTTGAAATTAGTATTCCCGATTAGTTTCGATTATTATTGTCTATGCTGTTAATGACCATGAAGTTTAACTAGCCCGCCCAATAATCTTTACTTTCAATCCTGTTCCCACGTTGCCAAGACGCCAAAAAACATCAATGTCGCGCGAGGAAGAAAAAAAAAAAAAAAAAAAAACAATAACAAAAAACTCTTCGCTCTCTGGTCTCAATGGGCAAAAAAAAATAGACAGAACAACGTAATTACAATTGTCGTAACACCGTGAAAACTAGACTTACGAGTAGTCGAAAACATATTTAATTTTATTTGGTTGAATTGATAATATATAATGTTAGACTGAAAGGATGATTATGTGCGTGTGAATATGTCATGAGACTTTTCTAGCAGTCCAGAGATGAATAATAATAACTGCTATTTTTTTTTTCTTCGTTATTGCTTAGAAATCTATAATTATTTTTTTAAAAAACAGGGGCAGGGTGATTATTATTTATTAGAAATAGAGTATCATTCTAATACAAACGCCATAAACATTTTGCATATGGAATAGTGAAGCGAGGCAGGGTCGTTTTTCTTGAAGTTGAACAAGTAGTTTTATGTAACTTAATTCAGACATGGTGCTGGATAAAATCAAAACGAAGAGTCTGAGTAATTTGAATCCAAAATATTTACGGCGAACAAATTGACTTTATAATCTAATCCTTCCCGGCTTGATGAACCACTATAGTATAGTTTTTTAGGAAAATTAAAACTATCAGGTAAATTACGTCAGATCAAATGAATAATTTCAATCAATGAATTGAAATCAATTTTTCTAATCAGCTTTCTCAGAATAATGTTAAAATGCCAATCAAATTATCTATTTTATACCCAGTTCTGCGATCTAAAATTTTCAATAAGGTAATTATTATGTGAGCTTTAAGTTAACGATTAATTAATTTGTTATATAAACTACAGGATTGATCATTGTTAACAGTAATTTTGGAAAAGGTAGAGTTTTGGGAATATCTTAGAGGAAGGAAAGTGGTTAAAAATACCTCAAAAATTATTACAATATATATGGGCAGTTTAATTTAATGGCTTCAGTCCATTATTGATTTATCAAAGCTTATACTTGAATAATCGAAACCAGCCCCATTGTGAATTAAAACTATTGATCCTTGATAATAATCATGGAAGGGGTGTTAGCTTTGCAAGCGTTATCTTAAGGGGAGGAATGAGAAAACTGGTCAAAATGGCTCAAAAAATAAAAACGATATAAATGGGGCAGTTTTATGTTCACCGCCTTGTGTTAAATTGTCCACGCTTAAATTCTAGGCATAATGGATTTGGATAACCGACACAAAGAAATTCCATTTTTTCCTTCATTGTCAAAAAACATAGTCCTATTGATTTACATAATGCTAAGTATAAACTCTGCTTCTATTAATTTACATTCAAAAGCATATTTTTATTCACTTACTATTGAAAGAATAGAATTTTCATAAATAGAATCCTCTCGCTCAAGAGTGACAATTGAAGATAATGAATCTATTATTTAGAATTTGATCATTGGCAAGGAAGGAGTATCAAATGGCACTATTATTCTCATCAGTTGTTGGGGGAGGAAAAAGTCCTTGAACGGGTAGCTCTCGTTTCGAAAGATGCCATCCGTAAATCATAAATAAGATCGTTCGAGTTTCTAGGTGGCGAAGTGACCGTGACCTACCTACTTCATTTTTGGTAAGGAGAGCATCGAATGAAGAAATAGAGATAGTGAAAGTGGTGGGCACCAGAAGCTCACTTTCTAGATTTTTTTTCTTTTTTGTTAATTTTAATAATGTTATCCTGTAATTTATTTTTTTTCCCCTTCTCTCTTCTTCGGTTATATATCTGCACTCTGTAGTTTTATTTTCTAATTATTTTTCAATACTTATGCTGTCTAAATGTGACAAAACTTAGACGACTGCACACACTTCATAAATCGATTTAAAAGTCGATGAAGTTAATTTGAAAATATTAACTATAAAGTGTGTACAGCAGTCTGTAGTTTTATTTTCTAATTATTTTTCAATACTAATGCTGTCTAAATGTGACAAAACTTAGACGACTTCGCGCACTTTATAAATCGATTTAAAAGTCGATGAAGTTAATTTGAAAATATTAAATATAAAGAGTGTACAGCAGTCTGTAGTTTTATTTTCTAATTAGTTTTCAATACTTATGATGTCTAAATGTGACAAAACTTAGACGACTTCGCGCACTTTATAAATTGATTTAAAAGTCGATGAAGTTAATTTGAAAATACGTAATAATTTTATTCTTGCTTTTCTCCGGTTTGCTTGAAAATTAAGTTTGATTTTACGTTCATTTTTTTTTATTGTAGTTAGAAGAAGACATGACCGAACATTGGAAACCTACAACTATATTTAAATCACTTGTTTGTAATAATGTTAACATTTTAAAAATATTAAAAAACACATTACTAATTGTTCTAATTTTAAAATTTAATCAACTTGACTCAGAGATAATGAATAATACTGATTTTTGGTGGCTTTTAATTTCTAGCGGGTCTGGGAGTGCATTCAGTTCGTCTTCCCTGAGCACGACCTTGGAAGAAAGAGATGAATAAATTGGCAAAACTCATTACTATATCGAGAATAAGGGTATAATCAAAGTAGTAATGTAAAATTTTCCGTGTTTCTGGTTATTTGTAAAAGCTTGGTAATTTTGAATACTTTGGAAAAATATGCAATAAAATATAATTTTATAACGTGTCATAAAATTTGGTAATTTTATCATACTATAGCTTACAGTATAAAAACCATTTATTCGGTTCAATTTACTTTTCAGCTTTGTATTTTTTGCTAAGTGCGGGGTAATAAGATTTATAATTTTGAAAACAAACATTTCTGGTTAACCGTTGCTATATGAACTGCTAAATTGCCAACTCAATGGTAATACCAAATATAAAAAAGAAAAAAAAAAATATTTCGGTATAATTAGCCAATTTTTTTTTTTTAAAAACCCGAAATGTTATTAACATGCTGCACGGTAATTTTACTCGAATTTTTTCTCTGTGTAGCAGCAAATTCATTATTATTTATATATATTCATTAGGTGAGTTCTTTGAATAAACTTCTAGAACAACAATCATCTGTAACTCAAACTATAATGCGAAATTTGATCTTTTTGTAAGAAACATCGCTATTCAATGAACTAATGTTTTGTACCAGAAACATGTAAGCGCAAACATTTATTAGAGAAAAAAAATTAAGTGGCACGTTTGAACGGCAAAACGTTTTATTCCGATTGAAAATCTTAGGAAGCCTTCAATCTAGACAGTTGATTAAACTAACTAACAGATAAGTTTATCGGGAAAGATACACTGATACATGCTGTACGTCTTAAAATACTAGCCTATTTCTTTGACGTTTTTTTTCTTTTTCTCACGATAAAGATGGGTACATTTTAAGCCCAAAGCAAACTGAGCTAGTATTTAACTTTTTCTCACTCATCTCTACTTCTACACAGTCTTTAAGATTTCCTGCATTCATAGCTCTGACCAGTGGGCAGAAGTAGCGCTGCAGTCGCTACTTTTTTTCGTAGTTTGTAGTGTAGCGGGGCACATTCTTAAAAAAAATAGTGTAGCGAGTGCGATGCAAAAAAAAAAAAAAAAAAAAAAAAAAACAGCAGTTTGTAGCGATTCCTGGCAACTACTTAAAAAAAAAAAAAAAAAAAAACATGGATCTAACGCATTACGAAAATTAGATAATTAATCACTTTGGTTTCACTATAAGTTTAAGGTTAAATGAACAAATCAAAAAAATTTTTTTTTTTTTTTTGGAATAACAAACTGGCTCATGTAAACACGAACATATATTTTTAAATTACTCACTAATGCTTAATGTAAGCCAATTTCTTATTCAAAACCATTTTGAACATATGTGTAAATTAAGTTCTCCAGCAGAGTTCGTCTCTTTGAAGTAGTGAAGTAATTACTACAATTTCAAAGTAGTTTGAAATCACTACATTAAAAAAAGTAGTTGTAGTTATAGTTAACTACATTTGTAAGAAAGTAGTTGTAGCAAACTACGAAAATAATGTAGTTTTTCCGACCACTGGTTCTGACGTTCAATTTGCAGATTAAAAACTTATTAACAATCTTTGGAATTCTATTTATCTTCCCCTATATTCATTTGAAATTATTCCTTTACTTCTTAATTTCAAAATCTGGACATATTCTTACAAGGATATAGCATAGAATTTAAAAACTAAAATTAAGATTCCTTTGATTCATAATAGAAAAAAAAAGGTTGGAGGAAAAAGATTACTCTTTATCTTTTTGCCTGCCATATCGTTTCAGATGTTTAAATAAACGTTGTGTTAACGTTAGATAATGATGAATAAGAACGATCATCCTTAAGTAAGAATTTATAAGTCGTCTTCTTCCCCAAATGTAAATGTGAATACAAAAAAAAAAAAAAAAAGGTAAAAAAGGTCATCTTCAGTTTCGGGTGGCTGGTCATTCTCAATCTATTCTATTTTTCACCGCGTGACTTGGTCAGATTATCTTTTTGGATACTATTAACTTAAGAACGGTGTTAATTCCTCTTCCGCGTTGATTACTCACTCATGTGTTCAGAAACAGTTCTTAGGCTTAAAACTTCTCAAGTTTCATTCAGTAACATTAATTAACAAACGCCAATTTATCCAAATTTATTTGTGTATTTTGCCAGCAGATATCTGACTAATGTTCTATAAAAGCTAAATTGCTTCAAAACTCCAGTTTGGTGTAACAGGTCCTTTTTGGACCATGTGCCTTTATGCCTAACACTTAATTCAATTCGTTAACATTAAACTAAAGGACGTGTCCTTAAAGATGCTAGTTTCAAATATGAAAATCTATAATAAATAAAATGCTACAATTAAGAAATATTTATCTACAGACTATTTACATTCAATTAACTAGTAACTACCATTGAAAATTATCTAATGATTGGAAACATTTATTTGAAATGTATTGCGCGTATTGTTGGGAATAGTATAAGGAAATATAGGTTTGCTGAACAAGTTTTCCACAGAATGTGAATTCAGTATAAACAAGTTGGATTCTGTATTTAACTATTTCAATTTAGTTTTTTTTTATTCTAAGGGTACACCAATTCTTTGAAATGTATGATAAATTTAATACTTTTTATCTTATTAGATAATTTTAGATTATCTTATTAGATAATTTTATCTTATTAGATAAATTAGATAATTATCAATAATTTTTTATACTTTTCGCCAAAAGCAAAACTACCAATAAACATCAGTTTTGCTGATATAACGTGCAAGGAAAGAATGAGTGGTAAAACTTCTTTTAGTAAATATGCTCGTAGAATATACTCTAAGTTAACGCGTAAATATATTGCTGGCAGAACATGGTAATATGCCCGCTAACAGGGGTTTTAGACGTCCTAAACTGGTTTTGGACAGGACACGTGGGTTTTACTGTCCTAAACTGGGTTAAACTGTCGTAAAGTGTCCAAAACCTTGAACTTTAGTAAAAGGTAAAAATTCTATAGGTGTAACCATTGTACACATAATAATTACATGCATCAATAAATATTTGATATTTTTTATAAAATTTACTTTAACTTATTAATGGAAAATAATATAATATAATAGAAAAAGGTTTATAATTTTTGAAGCTCCACAATTCATTGAACAACAAAAGTGAATACCTTATCCTTTGAATATAAATATGCTTTTAATACTGATAAATTATGTTTTTGCATAAGGATAAATAATGCAATAATAAAAATAATAATAATTTTTTTAAAAAAAATAATAAATTTATTTAAAAATTAACCTTTTATTTTTCACAATATTTTTTTAAAAAAATGTTATAATTTCTGCATCACAGGATGATAAAAAGGACATATATTTAAAAAAAAATGTTTTTAAATATAAATTAGTTTAAATTGGAAATACAAAATAACTGAAAAATTAATTAACAGTTTTGAAGGGCATAACATTAGTTTCAGTTACTGACACTGGTGATGTGTCACCACTATGCTAAAAGAAAAGAACATGAATGAAATAAAAGTATTTTTGAATAGTACTATAGATAAATAAACCTGTTGAAGAGTCAAACAATATTAATAAAATATTACACTTTTAAAAACAAATACTCTCTAGTAGATTTATTTATCAATATGTTATTAGTTATATGTTTATTTTACCTTTTAAATATTGTTCAGATAAAATTGTGGCAAAATTTGAGTAAAAGGGGTTTGGACAGTTTAAGACAAAGGGGTTTCGGACAGGATGGTTTAAACTGTGGATTAATCCACTCTGTCCTAAACCTTGCCAACCCTGACTTAAAATTATGTTCAATGTAGAACATCAAAACATGTAGAATTAAGCAGCAAAGAGTATATAAATATGACGAAGAAAATTCACGAACAAGTTATCAATTTATATAAAAATAAAAATCATGTGAATGACACACATAAATACTTAATATATATTTTAGATTGTAGTATTGTATTGTAGTAAATACAACACTTAGTAGTGTTGTAGTAAATACAAAAAATTTAATCTAGATTCTAATTTAATGTTGACACGAATACCAGTTCAACTCACATTTTATTTAGGATTATTAGGATAGGAGAAATACAGATCAATCTAGTTTTAAAAATTAATATGTATTCGAATTTTACAAAAAAAAAAATTAAAATTTACTGAACCAGACGACATTATTTCAATTGCCACCTCCAAATATGTAACTATTAAATGCACTCACCTAATGTTTTGTTCAGCCAATCAGCCAAATCTTCTTTCAGAGGAATCAGATGCTGTTCCTGCTTCATAGCAATTTTCACTTGAAGAGCATCAACTTCTTCTTGAGTCATTCCTGAACACTTTCTATTCCAAGTTGCCATGAAAGTTAGTTTAACGCGTTGACACAATGCTTTGAAGACACAGCAAAATATTGCAGTATATGCAATTTACAAAACACAGGAATGTGTCGTCAGAACCCTCAATGAAGAACCATCATTCATTGGAAGCACCACATAAGACGTTGAAGTTAACATCTGGCAAAAGAAAGAAAAAAAATCTGTTAACTTAATAACTCTTTAACCAAGCAGTAGTGATGCAGTTTCAACTAAGTATGTGTTATGTATGTTAGGTTATTAAAGACAAATTAAATACAGTGGTACCTGTTGACAACCTACTGGATAAGAAAAATCCAGTAGATTTTACAATTTAATATAAATTTAATGATAATTGTTCATGATAATGTAATACATATTTTACACATAGGGAATTTTGGGGATTTTTATAGTAATCGAAATAGAAAGACTGAAATATTTTCCAGTTATGATTGATATTAAATAAATATACTTAAAATATTATATGTAAAATGTTTATTCGTAATTTTGTGTGAATAGTAATGAGCATTTAATTAATCAAAGATAGTTAAAATATCTTTTAATTAATTTAAAAAAGGAGCTCTGAATGAAAAATAAACTGAACATTTTAGAACAACAAAAAAAATTATTAACTGATATCTCTAAATAAGGTTTGCTTCATTCTTTATTAGTAATACTTATTTAAATATTCAAATATTTTAAATATTTCATATAAATTAACTAAAGAGACCATCAAATTTTTGTTTCACAAGTGGTCAACTTACACAGGTTTACCTGTATTCAAATATCTTTCCTTTACTACTTGTGCCGTGCACTGCACAGTTCTTTATTATAATAGGTATAAAGGTCTTGTTTGTCAAAAAGCCGAATTAAATTAAACCACCGTATATAAATTATAATTAAGTAATTTTGAAAGTTATAAAACTTTATTCTACATAATTAAGATAATTTGTTGAGAAAAAGCTTTCACAGATCATTTTTATAAAGTAAAATAAACTTTGGAACTAAGCTCTGTGTAGAAATCGAGCAAGTTCGACACTTAATTTGTGCTGACTATCTGTTTTCTTTCTTTCTTCTTCGGTTTGTACAAAATGTAAAATTTATTAACAGATATTTTATGATCGTCGTGGAACAGTCGACTCAATTTTTTGAGTTTACGCGTAACCTTGTAATTTTGAACCCAATCAAGAAGATAAGGGAAATCCTGGGTCAAATATTGGGAGAAAATTGCCTTTGCGGATGACTTTTTGATGGAACGAACAAGCATTTGTCCAATAGAGAGGAAAACCACGAAAACCTCCCACGATTAACCTGACGTCAAGGGGACTCTAACGCATGGCCCGTCTACCACTGAGGATATTTTACATCAGAACTTTGGTCGGTGCGACCCGGAGTTGCAATTCGTATCGACCAGTCATCGCTGGGATTCGAGCCCGTTTACCTCATTAGAAGGCGAGTGCTCTATTCCCTGAGCCACCGCGGCTCTGTAGAACATAATATGTATTAATATTACGTAATAAATTGTTTTCATGATGTATCGGATAAGATGAAATCCGGTTAAATAGTTCTGATAATCCTGCAAATTTCGCGTTAACGAGGTTCGACTGAATTTATATTTTAAATAAATTTTTTCTATGAAAATTCATTTGGGGGGATTCGAAAAATATTCGTTACTTTAAACTTATCGCTATTTCGGATTTTGTTAAAAATTTGACTGTATCAACCTTTCAAACTACCCAGAAGCTTCATATGGTGATTGATGTTAAGATAGAGAGAGCAGAAGAGATGAGAATTAGGATATCATTTGTTAAAGACAAATAAATAGTAGGAAATTAAGTTTCGCAAAATGGCACAATCTATAGGACTTTGTGAAACGCCGATATAAGAAGCCGAATGTACAATTTGCTTTTCGAACTTAGAGTCAATAAACATTTTGTTTAAAAATTTATAAGAGATTACAAGTGTAAGACCGGTATGCAGAGATAAAAGAGAAGTATTTCGGAAGCATTTATTGGTCGGATGCTTAATGCTATCTGATTCAATCGATTTGTATTGACATATGTGAGCACCCTTTTTAATTTTTATACATCGATAATATCGAAAGTAGAGAGAAATAAAATCGTAATCTTTTGTTTAATGCTTAAATTCTATTCAAAGAGGTAAAGATGAACAATGATATGAATTTTTTTTTATCTATCTATAAATACACGTGGAATAATGATTCAAACATATAAGATTATCTTCCTAGTCCAGCAGCAGTGCGGTCTGTCTCAATATAAAAAAAGTGAATTTATTTTATCTATACACAACCTGTCATTTTGTATGTAAACTGATAAAATGATTTAAATTTGAAAGAAGTTTCTCACAGGTAAGAATTTAGAGAAACTTTCTCACGAAGTTTTCTAGTATGCCACTATTTTTTAATAGTGAGGTAAATTAAGTATAGTTATTTTGCAAAAAAAATGATATAAAATTGACAAAATAACAATTGTTTGAAAGAATTAGTGCGAATATAAGGAATTGTAGTCCGTGGATCGAGATTCAGACATAAAGTAAAGATTTATTAACAAAAAGCAAACAAACACATGATAATTTAAAAAGAATGCCATCTGGCGGTATAAAAAGAAAAAGACTTCGAAGCTATCCTTCCCTGGGAATGACAACAATCTCCCCCTGCGAGAAGGATTTTACTTTTTATACCGCCAGATGGCATTCTTTTTAAATTTGTATGTGAGGAATGGAAATTAAACAATGATGACGCAATTGCATACATACAACTATTGCTTTCTGATGACCAAAGTCTTCAGTTCGCAAACAAACACATACAAATTTAAAAATAACGCTATCTGGCGGTATAAAAAGAAAAAGACTTCGTAGCTATTCGTATTCGGTAAAAGAAAAAGACTTCGTACCCTGGGAATGACAAAAGGAATCTTAACCCATCCTCAACCTCCCTCCCCCCCAGAAAAAAAACATCAACCAAATAAACCCCGGTGGGTATATTTTTTGGCTTTTCTTATAAACATAATTAAACTCTGCCCATACATCAATTGTTAGTTTTTATTTGACTAATATTAATACATAATACACAAATATACATAACCATACATTCCAAACTTAATGCATTTAGATAAAAATGTATGTAACTTTGAATTAATATAGTAATTTTTCTTGCTTTAACAATAAGAAAAATAATTTTTTTAAAACAAAAATGTGTGCTTTTTTAATGTTATTTGTTTTAAACTTAACAGGTGCAAAGTTCAGGCTGGAATTATTTTGTCTTTCTTCTCATCTCCTTAATGAATAAGTTTTGAAATACGAATATGTAAGTATATACGAATATATAACATATATAAGTATTATAACAAAATATTGAAAATAGAACTTTTTAATTCTTTTCAAAATAATATTTTTGTCTTATTAAATAATCAAATGAATAGATAAGAATAAGTTGTTAGTAGTTATATTGTAATGATACAAAAAATGATTTAAATATAAAAATTCTTAAAATTCAAGCCATGATAAAATACTGAATAATATGAAATCAATGTTAACTTATTTTGCAATATAAATTTTATTTAATAAAAGTTTACGTGATTGATTAATTATTTCATTCATATTATTTATCGAATTTGCAGCAAAACTAATTCTAAATACATAGTTTAAAGGGCAATTCAAAAAATATGAAAATTGTTAAATGAACAGTAGTTATGTAATTAGTTGGCTTGCAAAAGACTTACTTTATTTTAACAATGAATAAATAAATAAAATATAACTTGAGTATATAAAAACAAATTAATAAAACAGAAAACAGCATAGTTCTCTGACCCCAATAATAAGCTTTTATTTCTAGACAAAGAAAGAATGAATTTAAACGCCTTTTATTAATACCAATATGAAAAGATAGTACTACATTAAATTTAAAGCTATTTTTTATTTCAAATTTTCCTATGAATATTCTCTTTTTAACTCACATTGTTTTCTTTTGAATTAAAAATTAAAATTTAATCCTGAAAAGTATTAAACTAGGTAATAACTTAAAAAACCAAATAAAACCCTAAAAAAAGCCCAAGAAAGCACACAAAAAAAAACTAAAAAATCCACCCGAGTTGGGTTTTTTTTAAAAAGAAAATCCGGCTTTTAAACCCTGGTGAATACATTATAAAAAATGTGTTTGTTTTTTAAACAAAATCTTTTTGTAATGAAACCGGTAAATTGATTTTAATGTGCATGAAAATATGTATTGTTGCGATGTGTTAGCTTTTACAACGATCATATTCTTTTATTTCCCCTGACATGTGTATGTCAGGGGACACAGACGATATACAAAAAAAAAAACATTTATAACAAGAAAAAGTCGTTTGGTTACCTGACAACCAGTCAGAGTTAGAATGTTACATTTACAAGAGTTGCCAGCTGTGTTAAAAGAATTATTTAAACTAACTGTCCATTGATGTCGCAACACGATGCATGAAAATATGTGTGTTATACTACTTACATTTTTCTTCAACAATCTACCTTAAAAATCTACCGTAAAAGAAATTTTAGCACGCAGCTTAACGAATTTTTTCACACAACACATTTGATCAAACAAATGATATAAGACCAAGGACTTTTATTCGAAATTTTAGCACATGACTTAACGAAAATTTCCATACAACACAACTGATCAAACAAATGATTTATTCAATTTCCTCAACAGTTTTTTAATTTTTCCAATTCGTGACTCCCAATTTAAAAGACCTAAAATAGACAGTGCATATTTTTCCTTACTTATAAAAGAAATGGGGGAGATTGCAATACACTTTTATTAAAAAAAATATCTAGATTAATAACTCTTTTGAAAAAATAATAGCCGAAAAGATAAGTTCGAAAGTTTATTTTAAAACTCAAACCTAGTATTATTCCTTGAAATGATGGAAGAGGTTTTTCCCCGGTGAACTGTAAGCTATCTTTTATTGTTGCTGTAGGGCGTGCATTGCAATGAGATAAAAACTAAGTTGTATATATGTAACTGTAATGGTGAGAAAAACAAATGAAGCCTCTCAACGAAAGGCTGGTAAATGCGTGAAGAAAAAAAAAAAAATGTTTCTGTTTTGTTAATTTCGAGAAAAGAATTATCATTTCTGGTGATTATTGATTCAGCGATATAATCGGCAATAATGATAATTAAAAATTAAAATGTTTACTTTACTCTTCTCAGTTTCTTTCCTTCTTCTTAAATAAAATTCTTTTCAGTATTACTTTTCTTAAAATCTGCATTTAGGACAAATAAATAAATAAAATACTGGCTTTGTTCACAAAATTTCTCATCTCTCATATTGTAGCATTTTATTTTCAAACTTAACTGGGGTATTTCTTGAATTGAATTATATATGTGAATCAAATGTTGTTTATTGCCATGAATGCATGGATCATTCAAGCAAAACATACGGAAAATTAAAAATAGAAAATCAAGGATTACTTTTTATTACGATAGATTAAATTTATATTTATATGTCGCATTGTTTTATTTTATAACCGTTGTTGAACAACCCACCCAATTTCGGGTTTACTACTTCTAATGTTCAACTCCGAAGCCTTGTAATTTTGAACCCAATCCAGAAGATAAGGGAACTCCTGGATGCAGTACATAGAGTTGAAATGCAGGGATAGAGAAAGTAGAATAACCCCCGGTTATGCCCCGACCCGTGGACAAGATGAAGTCACGTGACTGTAGCCCAAACTTGCGGTTGACTGAGACCGCTTCTATTCCCGTCCATTCGTTTAGCATTGCGATAGTTTGATGCAATTAACTGTCTGTCTTTTTAATTCAGAAATAAGAATGGTACAAAAGTCCTGAGCATTTTGCTGCACGGAGAAGTTTTCTAGGGACTGTCCGACAACTTTTTACAAGAAAGGGCGACATTTTTTTTCTCACTTTTTCTATTTTAAAATTGATTTTAAAATTTTTCCGATACTCGGTCATGCTCTGATAATCATGTTTTATTTGCTTTAATAATCAATTGCACACGGTTTTGTTCACTTTTTTACATTTAACATAAGTTTTTATTGTTTCTTAAACTTTAAACTTATAATGTTTAAGTATATTTCAATATATACTCTATTTTTAGCTGAAATAGCTGCAAAGCTTTGATGGCTTCCTTGGCGAGATACTCTAGCGCCAAGGAACAGTTGAGGAAACTTTCGGTTTTGTTTTAGTTCTCTTAAAAGTCGATATCATTTCTATATATTCTGAAGATTTTGCATATCTTTACCTCTTGATTACTAAAATCCAATATTTATCTTGTTCTGAAATGTTTCCTATAAATATATATATTTAAATAAAAAATATGGTACATAAGAAGTTGTGTTTTTTAAATTACATAGGAATGCTTAAAAAACAAATTTTTGTATATTTTTATATGTTTGATGAATAATTAAATTCTATGAAATATTTTTAGTATTCAAATATAAAATAGTGTATAGTAGTCTTAGTGTTAATTTTTAATAAAATTGTATAATTCTGTTACTATACATAAAATGAATACGAAATGAATGAATACTATTTAGAAAATAAATTAAGGTATATTTAATATAATCATTAAGTATTTGTTTACCTTCTTTTTATTTAAAAATAGTTGCTTTATTGAAAATACTTTATTTTACTAATATATTTAACTGTAGAATTAGTTTGATTTAGTGCAACAAATTCAGAAAACGTAACATAGAAGTGGCTAAGTTGTATAGGAGCAAATTAGTGCAGTGTACTAGCATGTGATTGATTGGTATGGAATAAACTGTTCAGACGGCCAAGGCTAACAGCTGGCTGTGGTGCAACGATTTAACATCCTGAACCTTTCTTGTAAAATTTCAACTCTTTTTACCTTTGTATAGATTGCATATATTTTATTTGCTAGCTGGTTAAAAGATATAGTTTTAAATGTGTTTACTATTTTAAAGAAAATTACATTTTTTATGGAGAGGCATTGTAATTTTCTTAATGTCTATAAAATAATTAAAGTTTTTTTATTTGTAAAATAAAATATTTTTAACTGTTAATTTTTAAGTTACTGGTTTTCTGTATAAAAATTATTAAATATATATTGAATTATAATAGTAGCATAAATTTACCTCATAAAAAGTTGCATAAATTGCAATTTCTATCACAATAAAAGTAAGGTTTCTTAATTATAAGTTTGTTATTAGTTTCAATCTACATTTAGTACAAAGTAAAAATTCTAATTGTTTTCTATTTTATTTAAGTATTTTTTGTTTAAATTTCGAAAGCTTTTCTAATAGTCACTTTGTGTGTACAATTCAATTTTCCTTGTAATTTATGGAATTAGATTGTACATGAAATACAAAGTAAAATTTGTAATTAAACTCTTTTATTATTTTCTTTTATTAGTTTAATGCTTTTAATCTTATATTTTTCTCTATTCGGCACTGGAAACCTTTATATTAGAATAAATATTTTATTTCATATTTAGACAAATTGTTGAGTTAAGTTAAAATGCAACAGTAGTTTATTTTTGAAAATATCAATTTTAAGTGTCAGTGAAAAAAGAAGTTAAAATTCTAAATTAATAACGTAAATAATCTTTATTGTATAAATAATTTAATGTATTCAATATAAAAATAAAATTCTAAACGTAATTACATTTTATCAAAAATACGTTTTCTAACTATTCTATTCTACTAAAAAAGGGTTTTATTTTTCTCGAAGCTATTTTTCCCGAAATTTAATATTACCTCTGGAGCAGTCTCTTGGTGAGCATAAATAAAAATGATAAAAGTGTTGCAACATTAACGTATATTTTACGTATTAAAACTGAACCTTTTTATTTCTTTATTTTATTTCTAAGCATCGAACTTTTTTCAGACTATCTGTTTAATTTTACAATTTGTTTTATCTAACAGTGATAAAACTTTTAAAACGTAAAGATTAAATTTATTTTTTAAACGAACTTTTGTTTCATTAAAAAAGAAAGGCAACATTTTCAAATTCACATTTTAAGCCCTGGTAGGTGTTAAAAAAATCGTGATTTTTGTATCGAAGTTATTATATATTTTTTTAAAAAATAACAATAGTTAAATGTAATAATAGTTATTACAATATATATTGTTAATTTTTTTAAAATAGGTTTTTGTAATAAAAACATTTAAAAAAAAATTTCTGAATATAATAATAAATATAAGTGGTGCAGAATATCGTTTTTTATTTTTATATAATATAATAAATTTTAAGGAATAGTGTTAAGGGTAAAGACGAGAACTACTTAAATTTTTTAATGAAGGCAGTACTACAATTAAATGTTAAGAAAAAAACTCCTTATGTTTTAAAAACCCATTTAATAATATTAAAGAAATATGATAAACGAAATTTTTTTTTTCTCTCTTTCAAATGCTGAAAATATTTGCGCATCGGTAATATCGAAATAAAGCTGGTTAAAAAATTCTGTGCGCCAACATTTGTGATACTGCGCCAAGTATTGCACTCTTTCCATCACGTGATTGTAGCTCTTTGCTTGCTATCTGTGGCGTGTCTTTTCGGAAGGAATAAAGCGAGCTTGGTTCCTCTAATTACTATTTCAACTCTATGATGCAGTATTGGGAGAATTCTTCCTTGGTACAGGACTTTTTGATGGAACTAACCCGCATTTGCGCTACATGGGGAGGAAAGCCACGAAAACCTCCCAAGGTTAGGCTGACGGTAACTCGTAATCCATCTACTACCGAGGATACTTTAAGTCAGCACTGTGGTTTCTGTGGTTTACGCAAGCCGGATGCGGAATTCGTATTAACCAGCTATAGCTGGATTCAAACCCAGTTCACCTTATTGGAAGGTGAGCTCTCTATCCTCTGAGTCATCACAGCTCTATATTGTATTATTGTTGTTTTTATTGCCACTTACCCATGCCAGCAGTGAAACCATGCGAATTTAAAGCAGAGGGTGCGTTTCTTCGCCATCTATGGATTTCAGCCACACACTCGTCACAGCCCGGTTTATAGGATGGGCTTAATTATACATCTATTCATTCATTCATAGATCGTAATTTTGACCTGAACCAGAGAACGATTAATCTCCAATTCAGTACCCCCAGAGGTCTTCATTCGTTATGAGAACTTGGAGTGAACCCGATAGATTTTAATGTGCTCTAGTCACCATTTCCTGCACGGGGTTTCTTCGGCCAGAGGTATCCGAACTAACGTTCTCACGAACGCGAGTCTATCTATTATCCTACTAACCAGGTTATCCCAACCCATATATCGAATTGACTTCATTAAGTTCTTTAAACAGAAGATATAGAGCTATACACGTAGATACAGTTGAACAGCAAAAATATTTGATATAAAGAAAAATATTGAAATTTTATAAACATCATAATAAGGTTGTTTAGTAGATATATCGGCAGAACAAAATAACGAGAATGAAATATAAGTAATAAATATCTATTATACAAAGATATTTGAAAACGCTGATATTCGAAATTTTTATCTACGGAGACAAATATCGTAAACGATATTATGGGTATCATTGATAGCTATCTAATGTAATATTATTATGAGTGTTAACAAATTTTATTTGGTTAATTTTTTTTCCAGCAAGATCATTTAATAAAATGGTTTTTTAATCAAAAAATTTGATCCGGAAAAGCTTTTTTTTTGTGGCTATATTTTTTTTTTTAAAAATCGATGTTACAAAATTCGAAAAAAATGTTACTTGCAATCTTTTTTATCCAAGCTTTTTTTATTGATTGTGTTAAAAACCTTGAAAGTAAGATTTGCATACTTGCAAAAAACGTTAACTTTACACGAGGAATGTAGATTTCCTACGAATTTACTTTTGACTGTTTATGCATTCTAGCCTAGTTACATATTCAATTCAGCAATTTGAGTCAAAACTAAGAGATTGAAATGCTGTTGAATTGTATATTTATACAAATGTTGATTCCTACAATATTTTAATTATTATTCTAAAGGCTTATTGCATGTGTGATGATTCTATGGTGTGATCCCAGCGAACTGTGATCACACAAAAAACAAAAAGAGAGAAGGGCGTGGCCTCATGGATGCTGGCTGGTGATTGGCTGTTGGTGTCTTAGTTAAATTAATCGATGTTTGATCAGGAACTCTGGATTTTATGAGTCCAAATTATAAATTGAAGACATTCTTCATTTGAAATTTCTTTATTTGAAAATGGTGAACAATGTTGGAAATGCCTTATTTTTAGTCACATCAGTGTCTATACCTATATTGGTTAGGATTATTATCCCATTCTTATTTATACTACCTCCAGCAAGATCATTTAATAAAATGGTTTTTTAATCAAAAAATTTGATCCGGAAAAGCTTTTTTTTTGTGGCTATATTTTTTTTTTTAAAAATCGATGTTACAAAATTCGAAAAAAATGTTACTTGCAATCTTTTTTATCCAAGCTTTTTTTATTGATTGTGTTAAAAACCTTGAAAGTAAGATTTGCATACTTGCAAAAAACGTTAACTTTACACGAGGAATGTAGATTTCCTACGAATTTACTTTTGACTGTTTATGCATTCTAGCCTAGTTACATATTCAATTCAGCAATTTGAGTCAAAACTAAGAGATTGAAATGCTGTTGAATTGTATATTTATACAAATGTTGATTCCTACAATATTTTAATTATTATTCTAAAGGCTTATTGCATGTGTGATGATTCTATGGTGTGATCCCAGCGAACTGTGATCACACAAAAAACAAAAAGAGAGAAGGGCGTGGCCTCATGGATGCTGGCTGGTGATTGGCTGTTGGTGTCTTAGTTAAATTAATCGATGTTTGATCAGGAACTCTGGATTTTATGAGTCCAAATTATAAATTGAAGACATTCTTCATTTGAAATTTCTTTATTTGAAAATGGTGAACAATGTTGGAAATGCCTTATTTTTAGTCACATCAGTGTCTATACCTATATTGGTTAGGATTATTATCCCATTCTTATTTATACTACCTAATAATAATCCAAAAACAACGAAAAATTTTACATCGAAGTATGATTATATCGTTGGTAAGTAATATTTGCAGGTTTTTTTTTTTTTTTTTTTTTTTTTTCGTTTACGAATAAAATGATGCAATAATAAGAGCATTCTTTTTTATTTTAAATTTTAATACTCAATCAATTGCTTAAAAATTTTCCGTTTTGCACCATAATTTTTCAGCTCATTTTTATAAATTTTTAAACGAATCTTTTTTTTTAAATTTTAAAAATTTTTATTTTATTTTTTATTGAATTATATTGAATTCTTTCAATAAAATTTGTTTTGTACAATAAAAAGGACTTAGTTGTTATTTAGACGATTTTCTATTTTTTTTCTTGCAAAAATAAAGAAAATATTTGCAAGTCAAACTTCATTAATCAGAAAAGTGCTCCCACTGTTCAGGTGATGTTACTTAAATTCACTAATCTCTCTGAAGAATTTCCTATAGTTAAGAGAACGCCGTACCGCGGAAAATTGTTTTTTTTTTTTTTGTCGCAAATTCTCTTTCTCCTTTATTAATAATTTAAAAGAAAGAAAAAGTAAGTTCAGGCTAATCTACAGTAAGTAATGAAGTTTCAATTGCTGAAAAAAATACTTCAAAATATTAAAATGCAAACAAATTATTAGAAGAGAACTTCTCTTTTGCGTAATCCTAAGTTATCATCTCATTTTTTTTTTCCCTTTGTATATTTGAAATTTTTTTTTTTTTTTTTTAGTATTTGAATATTCATGGCTTATTTTAGGTCTGTATGTACTCACTTTTTCTACACAATAAATTTTAAATTAGTAATGAAGGAGAAAGAAAATTTTCGACCGTGGTATGGCATACTCTTAAGAAAGAGATATTAGAGGCAGTTGTCAAGTTTTCTTCCAAGTTGCCTCCATATCTTTAGAAAAAGATATTTAGACTGACTTAAGTTAACCCTGATGGCAACTAAGACAAACATCACCATATTATCATAGAAATATACTCCTCAAATTGAAACTGCATTAGAGAAAAATTCATCAGAATTGTGTTGTTTAACATTAGTATTAAATGTGGAAAAATAAGTGTTAAATGTGAAAGAATAATAATAATAATAAAAAAAAAAAGACGTTGAATGATATTTTAATAGCTAATTGTTTTCTACAGTTGGGGCAGGAGCAGCAGGTTCGGTGATAGCAGCTCGGCTTTCTGAAGATCGTTGTGTGTCTGTACTTCTTCTTGAAGCCGGTCCAAAAGCCCTTCCAATTACAGAAGTACCAGCCCTTCAATTTTTATCTCAAAACAGCCAGAATGATTGGGGATACAAAACTGTACCACAAAAGAGGGCAGCTCTATTTCTACTTAATCGCGTAAGTGAAAATATTTCATGTGAAAATATTTATTTAAACTGAATTTAAGTTGTATAGCAAGTCATACGCTGGTATCCTCATACGAGGACTGTAACAGTTTTTTTCTCTATCCCTTTTTCAGAAAAGATGGGAAAATGTCTGGTTTTTATAATGTGATTGATTGTTTTATTTCATATACTTAAAAGCACAATTTTATCGTTTTTTTTATATATATTTTTATTATGCATTCCTAACCCTTAAACTTTTACAGCAAATGGTAACTCCAAGAGGTAAAGGATTAGGTGGGTCAACTTTGTTGAATTATTTTCTGTACGTGAGAGGAAACCGTCGTGATTACGATGGTTGGGCAAAACAAGGAGCTACTGGATGGTCCTGGAAAGATGTCTATCCCTACTTTCTTAAATCTGAAGGCAACACAGATGCAAAAATCGTTGCAGATGGTATGAATAAGATTTGTAGAAATAGCGAAATAAAATTTCTTCCCTGAGTAAAAAGAAAATTAGTAAATGTTGACTCCTAGAGCTGTGCAATTTAGCTGGATTCTCAATAAGATATTGAATAATATTTCCGTTAAAGTTATGCGATACTAAATATAAATTCCGATGCTAAATATTATCCCAGGAACAAGTGTAATGTAAATTATTCAAGTGATCGACAATATGGTTCAATTTGATAGTCCATCCATCCATCGATAAAAATAAAAAATAAAAATTATGAAAATGCATAGCTTTAAAATTTGATTGAATCGTAGGAAAAAAAGTGTCTTGAATAATTCTTTAAAAGTCTCAGGTAAATAGAAGGGGTGAAAATTTAGTGCGGTTTTCGTATAAATATAATTTCTTACCGATTATGCACAATACTATGGGTTCAAGCAAATAAAGAAAAAAGTGTGAAATACAATATAAAGTACATTCCTATAAAACTGACCCACCATTCATAGCATATGTCTTGGCAACTTATTTTGTAGCGTTTGTCCAATAAGAAACCAATTTAGTTAAAAAGGACTTATAGTGAGAAAGATGACCATAATGAAAACTAATTAAATTAATTTCCAAGAGTAAAAACTTTTGTAAGTAGATTCATTTTCTAATCAGACTATTTCTTATGTTTGTTGCCTATAGTCTACTATATGTTATGAAAATTTGCAACAAATTTTAACGATATTTCCATATTTCATGCCCCTTTTTTTGTTTTTAACCTTCTTAGTTTAAATTGTTAGTAGTAGCTTATTTTCTATAGTTTTAAAATGTTAGCTTCAAAAATTACAGTTGAAAAATTCATTGACAACAACTATTAAAACCAACAATAATGCTCCACAAGTTACTAAGAGAAATTAATGTAGCGAGCACAAAACCCGAATGTCACCGTTTCTTTGCAAGTGAATTTATGAAGTATAAATCCGTTAGCAACCCCTTCTCCTGTTTTGGAAGCATATAGTCTTTTTTTTTTTTAAAAAAAACAAAACTGGTATCTCCTTTAACTTATTCTAAGAAATACGAGTCTAAGTTATTTACGGATTAATATTTTATAAATTCGCTAGCGGGGAAAAGAAACGGTGAGATTCGGGTTTGGCACTCTCTACATTCATTTTTCTTTAAGTAAGTTGTGTAGCATTATTATTGGTTTTAATGCTTACTATCATTGCCTTTTTCAGCTATAATTTTTTATTCATTTTACAGAGAAAGTAGTAGCCACAATTTAGTACCTGAAAACATATTCATTTCATTTAACACAAATAAACTGTAATTCAAAAAGGTATTTTTCAACTCTATACAAACTAGTAAATTTCCTTTTCCCAGCGAGGAGTGAGTAAAAAAGTTTAATTCTAAAGTGTAGTAAAAAAAAGTGGTTAAAAAGGGGTTCCAAAGTGTCTTTGTTTCTTTCTTCTTTTGGTAGATCGAAAATTTATACTACACTTTTATTTAATAGCTCTTTTGCATGTATAATTTATGTTGTATGCTGTTGTTTTATTCTATGGTTTTTAAATACACAAGGAATACTTTTATTATTTAAGGTTACCATAACACAAGTGGGCCCTTGACAATTCAAACTGCTCAATGGAACACTCCATTGATGGAAGCATGGAAAAAGGCAGCTGCCGAACGTGGATATGAATATAGAGACATTAATGGAGAAAAGCAAACCGGTAATTCCCAAAATTATTTTTACTTTTTTTAAAAATTTTTTTAATGAAGTCATAGCAAATTGAATACATTATGATTTCTTTTCTATGCAGGATTTCATAAACTACAAGGATTTACAAGAAATGGTCGAAGATGCAGCGCATCCAAAGCATTTTTAATACCTGCGCAAGATCGTCCAAATTTAGACATTGTAACTGATGCTTTAGTCACAAAGGTACGGGATAAAAATTCTTTATTTATTGTTGGCGCAAAAAAAAAAAAAACTTAAGTATTTGGTGTTAATAGTTCCGTTTAAAGGTAAGAAAAAGCTTTTCAGCAAAAATTCGAGTTTAAGCTAATTATTTACGATTATAAATGTTACCGTGAATGACCGAAATCTAGAGAATGTCGATTTTCACCGGTGAATGTCAACAATCACATAGTCTCTTTGGTGAATGTTTAAAATATTGGATATAAATTTATTTGTTGATTGGATATAAATTTATTTATTTATATTTATTCGATATTTTAATATCTGCTGAGGATAGATTTGGAGAAACATCAGTGTTCGAAGTACCTGTTAAATATTTAATGGGCAGTGGCACTTAAAAAAACATTGATTCAAATCATAGCGGTCGCAAATGTATACCGGTCAGTGGCACTAAATCTTAACGAAAACATTGATGTTGGGCATACCGGGCAGTGGTATTTAATTAGACCTAGTATATATTTCAGACATTCACACAATAGTTACTATGTGATAGTTGAGGTGATTCACGGCTGAAAGTCGACATTCTCTTGATTTCGGTCATTCATGGGAACATATATGTTGCCGTAAAGCAACATCTGGGCCTTAGGAAGGACAAAGAGCTTGAATATTTCAAAAATTATTCAACTTTATCAACCAATTGATCAATTTAGCTCGACCAATAATCGACCAATTTAGCTCGATTTTTGCAGCTACATGAAAAAGATTAAAATCAATAAATTATTTTAAATTTTCTTAAATTTTTATGATCCGAGTCAACACCGCGTAGGAATATGTATTAAAAATTTAACTCACAAGCGCTTTTCATTTTTAAAAAAATGCGGCTTTTCCACACATTTTTTAAAAAGTCATTTATATTATTTGGTAATTGCACTACGAGAAATCCAAGGAGTATCCAAGGAGTCCAAAATTTTAAGAAATTATCAAAAATTGAAAAACTTTGTGTAAAAGATAACTTGACAGTTTTCTTTTAATCAAAAAGCAGTTGTTTTAAGGAACTCGCAAAAATGTATAGCTTGCATATATTTTTCTATCCCTTTTGAAATAAATTTTGACTTTGTCAAACTTCATCAAGAAAAATTAATAAAGTTATCACTTTTACACATAAATACATTTTCCAGTTTCAAATATTCTAATAAATCTTGTTCAAGTACAGATGCTAAAGATTAACATAAACACCTACCATTATTATATTTTTAAATTTGAATAATACATAAGAAAATTTAATGCATTTTATAAAAAAAAAAAATTAAAAAAAAAAAAAAAAAAAAAAAAAACACAGTAAATTATTAATTGAGTTTGCTTGTAAAATTAAAATTATTTGCCGTTATTTTTTTCTTCTTATGCAATTAAATTTTTTTCCCCTCAAAGTTTTTCTTAAACTATTAGATTTTGACAGCTAAGTCATATATCATTTAGTTTTCCTGTTTGGACAGCAAATTTATCAGCTTACTTAGTAAGTTCATCTATGCAACATAATAATCTAAGGAGTTTCTAAGGACTAATTTGGAAATCTAAGTAGTTCCAAGCACTCCTTGGAAACTTTTTCATTTCCAAGGAAATTCTAAGGAGTATAAGGAGTCTGTGCGCACCCTGGAAGAAGATCACGAATACCCACACATATGGACCTATAACGTCAGCGCCAGCTGAGTGTTTATATGAGATGGCGTGTAAACGCTGAGCTAAGTTTCTCCACATAAGTAAAAATGTTAATTAACGTGAAATTAATTAAAGACTGCACCGTATCGCAAATCGAATGTGTTGAAATTAATTTTTTCTTGTCTACGTCTTATACTTAACTTACTTATTATTTGTTTATGTACTTTATGTTAATACTGAGGTATTCTTGTTTTGCTTACCTGGCAACTTCTATTTATAATTAGTTTGTTTATGTTCTTCAAAAATTCATACCTGTCTTTGTGTTGAGAAAGAAATATAAAGCGAAAGTATTGAAATCTGTGCGAAAGAATCTTTGTGTAAAAATATTGATTATGCCCCTAAAGAGAATTGATAATTGATGATTACTCGAAATAGAATAGAAAGAACAGTTGCTAAGATAAACAAATGACACGTTTCATCAACCAATCAGGATCGAGATACACACACTACGTCGCTTACAGGTATCAAAGGATGATGATTAAACATGAGCAGAATTTAACTTAGTCTATGACAATTATTTAAATATCATTCTCGAAGATGCGTTATTTCACGCCTTCAGAAAACGGACTTAATGAAATTTATAAAAACCTTAAATCATTACAAATGCATATATAGATATTATTATTGTTTACAGATATTAATAGACAAAAATAAGAATGCATATGGAGTAAAATTTCATAAAGATGGTAAAGATCATGAAGTTCATATTAATAAAGAAGTTATTGTGAGCGGAGGAACCATAAATTCTCCTCAACTTTTGATGCTTTCAGGAATTGGTCCCAGGAAGCACCTCGAAGAAAAAGGGGTGAGTCTGTCTAAACTATTTATTTTTATTTCATTAGTCACAGAAATAATATAAGATATATAGAAACAAAATAAGAAATATCGAAACAATATAGGAATTATAGAAACAATATAGGAATTATAGAAACAATATAGGAATTATAGAAACAATATAAGAAATATAGAAATAATTTCGATAGAATATAATAATATGACATCTAATAATATGAAATCTAATAGAGGGCCGGTGGAACATAAAAATTATTTCGACTCGTACAAATAGCATTAGAAGGAAAACGCAATGGCTAGCGGGAACAAGCGCTTTGTATAGGTTTAAATATAGTATTTTAAAAGTACATAATTCGAGTAATGATAATTAAATTATTGGGCATTTTTTATGGTAATAATATGCTGACACAAGATATTAAACAAGAGCTTGTTCATTAAAATATAATTATTTTATTGTTATTTCTGATAATAGGGGAAGCTTTTAAATAAAATAATTTAAGTTTCTGATTAATTGCTTGATTCTCGGAGATTTTATTTACAGAACTTTTTACCCTAGTTTTCAAGTTTTTTTTAACGAGTAATAAACATTCTGAATCTCATGTTTTATTTTATTTTATAACCGTCTTTGAACAGCAGACCTAATGTTTTGGGTCTACGACTACTTAAGTTCAACTCCGTAGTTTTGTAATTTTTAACCCTATCCAGAAGACAAGGGAACTCCTGAATCTAGAATTGGGAGAAATCGGTCTTCGTGGAGGTCTTTCAGATGGATATAATCCGCATTTGGATTACATGGAGAAGGAAACGACGAAGACCTCTCAATATTAGAATGACGGCAAGGAGATCAATCCATGATCTGTCTACTACTGAGGATAGTTTACGTCAGCAGTGCAAGCCGGGTGGAATTCGTATTGACCAGTCATCATTGGGAATCGAACCCGGTTTTCCTCATTGGAAGATGAACGCTCTATCCCCTGAGCCATCACGGCTCTGAGTGTTATGTTGTCCTAAATCAACGGTATACAAAGACGAATTTGAGACATAATTCTAAGACAAATTTGTTACATAACTCTAAGTTATTTATCGCCTATACAGTTATTATCGATTTTTATCGCCTATGCAGGGAATAAGCCTGTATTTTTGTTGCCCAAAATGAGTTCGGGCAAATGCACCAATTTTGTACTGTTGGACCTGAGTTAGGGCTTGAGAAAAATCGGTATTTCAATCCCGTGAACTGCGGTCCTTCAACACATAATACTATTTTCTCAATAGATACCATTTTCCCAATTTCAAATTTCAAGCGAAAAGTTTAGCGGTTTTGCATCAATTGTAGGATGTTTGCAATTTTGCACAGTTTAAAGGACATGGAATTCATAAAAATTGATACAAATAATAAATTGTGGTATTAGTTTATTATATTAATTTATGTTATTTTTTTTATTCATTATTTCATTATTTTTGAAAATTATGTCATTTGATTTATTTTTTTATCATTTGAGGAAAAATGACTGCAATCCATTAGTAGCTATTTCGTTAAATTTTTTTAAAGGATCTATTTCAAACATTTTGAGGATAAGAACGAATATAACTAAAGAGAAAAAAAAATTCAAGTTTTGGCACGTTTTTCTGAAATAAATTCCAAAAGGCAAGGAGTTAAGCAGCCAGAGATGTTTCATATGTTTCTTTCAGTGTTAAAAATTGCATAAATGAATAATTTGAAATTTTCTAGTTTTTTTCTGGTTAAATTTTGTAATTGCAATTAAAAACTGACGTTTAGTTTGAATTTTTTTAGATACTAGTAATTGAAGATTTACCTGTTGGAGACAATTATCAAGATCATGAAGGAACTTTTTTCTTAAATTTTGTATTAACAGGATCAAAAGATACACTACAGCAATTAGCTAGCAGACCAGTTGGTAATCTGGTTGAGTACAATTTAAAGGGAACAGGTGAGAGAAAAGAGCAAATCATTCAAATAATTTTTATAGTTATATTATTTTATTTCAAGACTGGGGTCAAGCAGCCTCCCCAATTCAGTGTTTACGACCATCAATGTTCAGCTCCTTTGTCTCTCAATTTTGTACCAGTGGTCGGAAGTATAGTTCTGAAAGAGTCGCTACTTTTTTCCGTAGTTTGTAATGTAGTGCGCTAATTTTCAAACGAAGTAGTGTAGTCAGTAGTGAGATACAAAATAGAAAAAAAAAAAAAAACATAGATTCCTGGTAACTACTTTTAATGTAAGTTAAATAAAGAAACAAAACTCAAACTTAAAAAAAATAAATAAATAAATAACTAAAAAAAATTAGAATCTGATTGGTGCAAATCCTTTGCGAACCCGTCACTGCACGGAATGAGAATGCCGCTGTGATCGAGCGTTGATGAGATGTAAGTCTGATGCTCGCAAAATATCTGACTTTCTTAAAATTTGATTTCACAGGAACAATAATGTGCGTTTTTGTGTCTGATTTCGTAATTTAAAATATCGTCTGAATAAATTAATTAGCATATTTGTTGTCACCCCCTCAAACCATTAAGATTGAGTCCTAGAACGTGAAGATCAGATCATTAGATCAAAAGTTATTCAGGGTGGTTCGTTTTTTCTATTTCGTACTGTACTTTATTTCTTGGAGGGTATAAAAAAGCATTGATCATTTAAATCACAAAGATTTAATAATTTCCTAGCATTTCTTAAATCACTGTCGAGAAAAGCATAGAGTTAGAAAATTAAAAGAACAAATTCGTTAAAAGTGCTTTAGAATAAAAAAACTATTACATATAAACATGAGTTAAAACTTCTAAATATCTCCTCATATTAACAATGCCATTTTTTTTATTCAAAATCATTTTGAATATTGCTGAAAATTAAGTTCTCCAGTTAAGATTGCCTTCTAAAAGTAGCTAAGGAGTGACTACATTTCGAAAGTACTTTGTAAGCGCTTCATTTAAAAAAAAAAAAAAAGTAGTTGTAGTTCACTACATTTGTAATAAAGTAGTTGTAGCTAACTACAAAAAAATGTAGTTTTCCAAGCAGTGTTTTGAACCCTATCCAGTAAACAAGAGAACTCCTGGATTAAGCATCGGAATAAACAAACCTTCATGGAGGAATTTTGAAGATACTAACCGAAATTCGCATTCAATGGAGAGGTAAACTACGAAAACCCTCCACGGTCAACCTGAAGGCAAGGGGATTATTATCCATGGCAATTTATTTTTATCGTTCTGGAAACTTCAGTTTTAGTTGAATTGGTATTAGAATAATTAATTTCTTATGCAGTGTTAGTTACGTGCTTTTTTTAAAAAATAAAATTTAATTAAACAGCTTCGTAATTTTCATTTTTCCATATTTTTATTTAAGACCTGTAAAATTTAATTGCACTTTATTTTAAAAATGCACGCTCAATTTTTAAAATAAAGTGCTTTAAAATTAATTGCCTTCATACTCATATCTTAAACTCGTCATACTTTAAAGCGACGCAATATAATTTTGTGTTTTAAGTGAAGGGAGTTTTGGGAACTTTTTTCTTCCCTTACTGCTCTTACGTTCAATTGTTCAAATATACTCGTACACACACAAGCACACACACGCACACACACGCACACACGCACACACACACACACACACACACACACACACACACACACACACACACACACACACACACACACACATATATATAAATATATATATTAATATTATTTTTATTATTTTAAAATTATTATTAGAAAGATAGCGAGAGAGAGAGAGTTCCAACAGCAGAAACTGGATAACGTTTTGCACTTCAATTTTAATCCTTGGCAATTTTTCTTGTTTATTTGTAAAGTATTAGAAGAAGAAGGAGAATATGATGTAAAAAAACACTGTAAAAAAATCTATCAATCAGAGATTCGGGAGTGAAATGATTAAATAAAATACACGATTGCAACAGTGGAAAAAATGGAATACAACTAATTATTTCATGGAATAATCTAATTTAGTAAAAATTTAAATTGTTCAAATTTTTTATAAGAATGGAAGTTGAAGTAAAATTCAATCTGTACATACAATAAAAGATTTGAGTGAATGTATTTACATACCTTATTGTGGGTAAACCTAGGGCTCTAAAATTACGATATTTAACATGCGACTAAATGAGTACAATTGAATCGTAAACAAATTACGAAACCCGATTTTCGATTTTTGAACTGTGAGACATTAAAAATGGAATTTTTTCATTAGTTTAGAAGTTGTCATAAAGTTAACTATTAACCTTATTTCTGGTCATGGTTCTCTCTATTATCTGCAGATGGCAGTACAATAGAAGGTATTTATAACTTCCATTGGATGATACGAATTTTCATTTGAACCCCTGAACTAGAATCTATAGAGGAGCTTTAATTTTCAGTAATCTACGCAGTTATGACGTCAGGGAAAGACTGCAAGACTTCTTTAAAGAAAATTTTTTAAGCATATTGTGTGAATAAACGATACAGTTTTGTCAAATAGTTTAAAGATAATATCAGGGATATTTGCTAGCTTATAGCTCTAATCAAAAAAAGCTTATTGCGAATTCTGTAATACTTAATTAATTTTTATTCATTATGAAGGGGTGGCTGAATGGTCAACGTGATCGTGATAGCATAAATGGACAACGTAACTAGATTAATATTTTTAAAGTTATAATTCTATATAATAGGTCTATTAAAGCTGCTGCTTATCTTACTATATACATAAAAATCTAGTGATAGAGTCGCAATTTTCCATTGTTGAAAATACTTTTTTTTTATCTGGAAAATCACATGGTAGAATCCAGTTTTCCCACATTAATTTTCCTATTGGTTTGGTTGTTATCAACATGAAATTGATATAAGTCATTAAGTTATTATTTTCCTGTAAATACTTTTGTTTAACAAATTTAATGATTAAAATTATCTGTACTTACGTTTTTAATTTTGTTTGGTTTCTAAATTAAGAGTTTAGGAGGATTGTTTTTATTATTTTTATTGTTAAAAAAATGTAATTCTACGTTACGTTTAAAGATAAAGTTACTTAAATCTTTGGCAGATATATAAGTCTATGTAATTGAAACTAATGCTTTGAGTAAATGAAATAAGAACAGTAAAAACTTAACAACTTTAATATAACATTTTAACAAGTAAATAACATTCGTGGAATATTAGAACACAATTATAGACAAAGATCGCTGACCGTTCTCTCGAGTCAGAAACACCAGAAGCTAAACTGACTCTCTTTTTTACAGAAAACTAAACTGAAACTTTTTATTCAGTTGCCAGATCACGAAAGTTCAAAGTTAGTGCCGCCACACCATATGCCACACAAAATTTTTAAACAAAATTTTACATAGAAAACTGTTCATATTTGGCGGGGAAGTGACTCGTCTTCCAGGGCGAGTCCGAATTGGGTTGTTCTGATCTTACGGAGTTTCTTTTACCATTTCCTTTTGTGGCTGAGATGTTTCTTTAGGTGTAGGTTCTGGTTGTGTTGATAGAGGATGGAAAGTATCTTGATCAGGTAGTAGATGAGCAGGTTTTAGTCTATCGATGCTTACAGTACACTTTTTATTATTTAAGAGAATTGTGAAATCTTTGTCACTTCGAGAAATTACTTTACAAGGACCTATATAAGGCGTTGCTAATGCCGGTCTCATAGCATCAACTCTTAAAAAGACATGAGAGCATGTATCTAGGTCTCGGAAAACAAATGTAGATGGAGAAGAATGGTAAGCTGTTTGCTTTGGTTTTAACTGTTGAACGTGTTTCTTTAATTTCTTGATAAAATCAGGTTCTTCATTTCTTGATAAAATCAGGTAATTCTTTTAATTCTGCTCGGTAAGATTGAAATGAGTTTTCAGCTTCAGTTGTCCAAGAGAGAGGAGTTTTGTCATTTTCTTGCAACGTCCAAGCATTTGATGTAATGGTAATTGCTTTTGAGCAGCATGCGGCAAGAATTTACGGTAGAAATTTAGAATTCCTAAAAATCGTCTGAGTTCGCTTACTGTTGTTGGCTTAGGATAAGCGGAAATCGCTTCAACTTTGTCTGGTAATGGCATAATTCCATGTTCATCAACCAGATGACCTAAGAATTTGAATTTTTCTGTAGCAAAAGTGCATTTTGGAAGGTTGACGATGAGGCTATATTGTCTGAAACGTTTGAAAACTTCATTAACATGAGGGAGATGTTCTTGGATTGTGGACGAGGCAATCAAAATATCGTCAATGTGGGCAAAACAGAAGTTTAACCCTTGCAGAACCTGGTCAACAAAACGCTGCATCGTTTGTGCCGCATTTCTCAACCCAAAAGTCATGAAATTAAATTCAAAAAGTCCAAATGGGGTGATGATGGCAGTTTTTGTAATGTCTTGCTAGCACATGGGCACTTGATGATAAGCTCGGTGGAGATCAAGCGTTGTGAAGGCAGTTTTTCAATGTAAATTGATAGAAAAATCGTGTAAATGACGAATGGGATACTTGTCAGGAAGTGTATTGGCATTTAACGCACGGTAGTCTCCACATGGTCGCCAAGAACCATCCGATTTTTTAACCATGTGCAATGGGCTTGACCAGCAACTTTTGGAAGGGCTACATATCCCTTGGTGTACTAGGTAATTAAATTCTGCTTTTGTCGCTTCCATTTTATCAGCAGATAGTCTTCTCGCTTTTGAAACCACTGGTCGACCCTTTGTTTCGATGACATGACTCACATTATGAGGTACAGTCTTTTTTTCTGGTTTTCTCTCCTCGAAAATGTCTCGGTATTCACTAATTAAAGAATGAAATTCCGCAGACGTTTTGAAAGCAGTTATTTTAGGCGTTGATTCATAAGAAATTTTTCCGCGAAATGTAACATTAGTTTGCTTATCAATTAACGACTTGAATTTTAGGTCCACTAAAATGTCATAATGTGTTAAAAAATCAGCTTCAAGAATGGGTCGTGATACATCAGCAATAGTAAACGTCCAGGGAAAGATGCGACGCAGTCCAATATCAAGATCCAATTTTCGTGTTCCATAAACCGGAATTTAAGAACTATTAGCAGCAACGAGTTTCAAGATTGATGGAGCCTTATTGCGTTCATTCTGAGAAGGTGGCAAAACGGAAATATCAGCGCCAGTGTCTACTAATACTTTAAGATCTAATGTCCTATCAATAACTATAAGGCGACGATTTGCATGGCCGTTGGCGTTCGCCGCCAGTAACGCATGGCCGTCTAGTTTTCCTGCTTGAAACTGCATGGTTGGCTACATTTGTTAGCTCTTTCACGAAAACGATAATGGTACCAGTAAAGTCTATTTTTGCTTGTGGAGCGATTACGGTGTCGTTTGGCCCTTTTAGCTTCGTTTCTGGGCTAGCAGAGAATATTTTGTTTGAAAAGGTAACATCAGCAATCTTATCTGCCATTATAGCTAATTTATTAAGAGTATCTGATGAAGTACTTAAAATAGCTTGCATTTGTGTAGGAAGTCTTTGAAGCCACAGGGATTTTAACAATGCGTCGCCAACACGATCCCCAACCAAATCTTGCATTTGTCGCAGCAATGCAGACGGTCGTCTATCACCTAATGCGATATCTTGCAAGAGTTTTTTTAAACGACGTTCTTCAGAAATACTGAATATTTAAATTAATCTTAGCTTTAAAGAATGATACATGTTTGTAACTGGAGGTGAAGTGATAATGTCACTGACCTGCGATAAAATGTCCGCCTCGATTGAAGCGACGATCGTATGATATTTTGTGCTATCTTGAGTAATTCCATCAGTGATAAACTGAGATTCCACCTGTGAAAACCATATTGCAGGATTTTCTTTCCTAAATTGGGAAACTTTAACAGCTACACGCGAAAGTTCTGGCATTGCAGGCTCCGTTTTAGAACTGTTTTCATTTTCGTCGTCCATCACGTCCGGTTTCACCAGTTTGGCAGATATATAAGTCTATGTAATTGAAACTAATGCTTTGAGTAAATGAAATACGAACAGTAAAAACTTAACAATTTTAATATAACATTTTAACAAGTAAATAACATTCGTGGAAATATTAGAACACAATTATAGACAAAGATCGCTGACCGTTCTCACGAGTCAAAAACACCAGAAGCTAAACTAACTCTTGTAGCAACCAACCGACGCCCTGTGGTGCCATCTATGTCCTCACCACCGAGACTCAGTTCAAGTTCAGATATGAAACTTTAAACATGATATTTCCCCTTTCCCCTAGTTTTCTTAAATTTTAATTCTTTCTGTTACCTTTTGTTCAAGTGTAATTTATGTTTGTATCTGTGGTTATCAATTAAAATTCTTTATTAAGTGTACTTTTAGTCACTTTTGTCCTAATTTACAATTAATTTGAGTTAGCCGGCATTCCTTTACACTACACTCTCTTTTTTACAGAAAACTAAACTTAAACTTTTTATTCAGTTGCCAGATCACGAAAGTTCAAAGTAAGTGCCGCCACAAATCGGTGTCTGATCTTATTAGCCGTTTTACAATTAATATTTTTTTGGGTGTAAATTACATGACTATACTATTTTGAATTGCTGTTAAAAAGATTCGTTGAATGATTTAGAACTTAACTTTTCAGCTTCATGCACAAAGTGGGGAATGCAGAAATTGTATTTAATATATGTCCGTCCGTTTCGCAATCATCGGGATCAGTGAGCGTCAGTGAACAGGGGTCATAGCCCCATAGTTAAATTAATAAAAAAGATTATTGCAAGTTCTTTAACATTTAATATATATTTTTTCCCGCTATGTCAGATAAACTCAATGATTAATGTGATTCGTGGTAGCACTAGTGGACTATGTAATCATATTATTTCTAAAGTTATCTGAAACCATCACGTGTTTATTTTGTTTATAGTTATGCTATGTTTAAAACGTGCTACTATGAAACTAAAGAATTTAAAATTAAATTAAAATTTCGTCATTGAAATTTCGAAAAAAAAAATCTTTTGAACTAAAAAGCAAAGTTAAGTTACAAAGTTAAGGTAGAAATGGTACTAATTTATTGAGGAGAAACGTAACAAAACGCTATTATTATTATTGACGTTAATGATAATTAATATTGGTGATAATTAAAAATTAAAAAATAATAATGAGCTATGTACTTAAAAGCAGTAGTAATACAGAAATGATACTAAGGCGTAAGAAAGCGTAAAAAGTTGCCTTATTATTATTGATACCAATTATGCTTAGTTTTGATAATAGTCATTACTATCATCATGATAATTGGTGCAATTTTAAGTAGTACTGAAAGTACACTTATAATTGGTAAATTTGGGAATTATAGCTGCACTTATACCTTACATTTTATACTAGATTTTTTACCGCCCCTCGAAGATATAAGTACAGGAGAAAGTAGCTTGATTGTGGTAAATCTTAAATATCACGAGTTTCGCCTGGAGCAACAGCATTATGTTAGATGATATTGAAAACATTAGTTAAACTTCATTTTGATAGTATGGACTACTAAATACGTGTTTTGCCTAACCTAATAACGTAAAGCCACTAAAAAGGGCAACAAATAATAAACAAAAAATATTGGAATTATTTTAGGATATATTGGAATTATTTATTATTTTTTTATTATTTTTAATTATTATTGGAATTATTTATTATTTGTATCCATATTTGCCTGATCATTTCTTACAATATTTTATTGAGGTGTTCAGTACTGATTTATTGATGCTTATTTTTTTACCCCTAACGAAGAACGGGTATTCAGCTATCACTAAATGAAAAAAAAAATATGCTAATGTCGAATTGAGGAAGAACAATAGAAAGGGTCTCTATGTTTGTGAGAGGGTATTCTTAGTGTCAAAAATAAATAATAATGAAATTACTTTTGAGATTCTATTCCAATTACGCAAAGCAGTCCATTCAAGAAAAGCTCTGGGTATGTTCTTAAAGAAAATTTATATCAAATGCTTATTTCTTTCTTTTCATAATCATAGAATTTCACTGCAATCTGATTATACAACTAACTTTTATTTAAATTACAGGACCTTATACAAGCCTCAACGGTGTAGAAGGTATGGCTTGGGTTAATTCTAAATTCAATGATCCTTCTCTTGACTGGCCTGATATGCAGATTCATTTAGAATCTTTCTCACCCGCGTCAGATGAAGGAATCATATCCAGTCATGCGTTGGGTATTCCGGCAAAAGTAAACTTTTTAAAATTATTTAAAATCATAAAACATAATTAAATCTGTCGCAATTTTATTAAGACTAACTGCTGCCTTGATTAGAAATAATAATTTTTGTAAGCTCAGAAGTAAACCATACTTTTGAATTTTAGAAATAAACAAATTTATACTGTTGTTGTTACTAACGCCAGTTGACAGTACTAGCAAACCTGCTATGGTAATCCAAGAGTTCTTTAAGGCAGAAAGTGCGTTTCTTGTTTTTCAGTAGCGTCATCTATGGCCATAATACGACTTCAGCCATATACACATCGTTCCTCGTTTAGCAGAGAGGACCCATTCATACTCCATTCATTCATACACATGTCATAATTTTGGCCTGAACCAGAGAACGATCAGTCTCCAATTCAATACCCCCAGAGGTATTTTATTTTATTTTCTTATTTTATAACCGTCGTTGAACAGTCAATCCAATTTCATGCTTACGACTACTAATATTCAACTTTATAGCCTTGTAGTTTTGAATTTAATCCAGAAGACAAGGGAACTCCTGGATCACGTATCGGGAGAAATTTTCCTTCGTGGTGAACTTTTTGATGGGACTAACCTACATTTGCGTTTCATGGAGGGGAAAACCGCGAAAACCTCCAACGGTTAGCCTAACGACAAAGGGACTCTAATCCAGCCACCGTCTGACACTGAGGATATTTTACATTAGCACAGTGGTCGGTACAAACCGGGTGCCGTATTCTTATCGACTAGTCATCGTCGGGATTCAAACCCGATTCATCTCATTGGAAGGCCAGCGCTCTATCCCCTAAGCCACCACGACTCTTTCATTGCAGTTAAAAAAAATTCGATAAAATTATTTATCTTTTGCACAACCTTTGTTTTTACGTTTCTAACCTCACTTCTTTAATAAATAACGTGTATGGCATATCACATTTAAAACGTATAGAATAAGCAGAGATAATGGTGATGAGGGTATTCACGGTGATGATTATAATTATGGTGATGATGAAGATATTTTTGGTTAAATGACTGAATAGGATGATCCATTGTAATTAAAAAAATCTTTGTTTTTACATTTCTAACCTTATTTCTATCACAAAAAATGTGCATTGTTCATAACATTTGAAAATTATATAATAAACGAAGATAAATGCACTTGTAAAAAAACTGATAAAACTAACTCCCATGAAATGAAACTGATCAAATAGAATTATCACTCAACCAACAGAAGTGAAAAAAATCCCAGTTATAAGCTAAATGTATACTAAGATAGTATCGATGCTGGAAATGCTATATTTCCTTATGATTTGCATAGGTGCTTTAAAGTTGATCTGTTAAATTTAAAACGCTATATTGACAGCTAGATGTAAGAATCGTGTTATGCCATGTGATTACAATTTATACGTAATAGAAGTTAAATGGTTTTATTTATTTATTTTTTTGTGTGGTTCCGACAGATATGAGTTATTTAAAAAGTGCCAGTAGTAACCGATGATGTGTGATGTTGCTGAAATATTATAACTTTCTGAAATACATTCAAGTCGTATTTTTCATTAGGATAATACAAGAATAAAATAAATTTAATTCTTTTTTTTAAAATGCATCTTCTCAGACGATGGAACAGGTCTACCTTCCATATGTGGGAAAACATACTTTCACGATGTTCTCATGCTTCCTGAGACCTTTCAGCAGAGGAACTGTAAGGCTTGCTACAGCAGATCCGAATGATCATCCTCTCATCGATCCTAATACTTTCGCAAACGCAAGCGATATTGACCGAGTACAGGCAGGTGAGGATAAAGTAAAGTCTTTTTATTTTATCTACATAGCAAAGAGTAAAAAGGTAGATTTTCTAAGAAAACTAACATTAACTTTCATACTGAAATTTTTTTAATTTATTATAAAACTATGTAATGAATTATGATGTAATTATTATGATGTAGTAAATTTTGCCAATAGAGCTATTCTCTTAATTACAGTGGATATAAAACAATTAAACTGGTTCGTATAAAACCAACATAATGTAATACGAAATTAATTATCTTAAAAAGTGCATTATATGTTACTGTAAAATCCCGAAGTCAGGTGAAAGTCTAAATTTCACCGGTGAAATCTAAATTTACCAAAGTGCCTGGGTTAATGTCTGAAATATGCTTTCATATCCAAAATCTAGCACATTTTTAGATTTGATGATTTCTTGATATCTAATGCCAATATTAAAAAGATCAAAAACTTTGATTTTGACAATGTGTTAAGCAAGTTATTTCTTCAAATTACCAAAATATAAACACTACCTTAAAATAACGGAAGAGACACTTTCAGTTTTTGAAAATTTTGTAAAATATTTTTTTTCCAAGAAATACGTCGAGAATGCGATACTTGCAAGTGACGTAGAGTGAGTATCTCGATCCTGATTGATTGTTGAAACGTGGCATCTGTTTGCGTTAGCAACTGTATTTTCCATTCCATTTCGAGAAAGCCAAGCCCATCCAGTATCAATTCTCTTAAGTGACATATTCTTAACTCTTTCACAAAGAATCTTACTCAGAGTTTTCAATTATTTCAATATATTTTTACAAAGAGACTGAACGCAGTCAGGCACGATTCCATGTGGAGCATAAAAAAACTAATTATGCATCGAAACTGCCAGGTACACTAAACAAAAATATATCACCTTTACAATAAGATACATAAGCAAATAACAAATCTAAGTTTTAAAAAAAAGAAGTATACGAGAAAAAATTATATTTCAACTAATTCGTTGTGTGGTAGGGCTCTGTATTAAATTAACTCATCGTTAGTTAACATTCTAACTTATGTTGAGAAACTTAGCTCAAATTTAATACGCCATTTTGTTGACAAAGATTCGTTGGCCTTATCATCATAGGTCACATGTGTGGGTATGGGAGGTCTTCTTCTAGAAGTGAAAGTACCCAAGTGTTTTATAACTCAGGAGGTGTTAGGTCAAGCTATTTCTCATACGTTTCAATTAGGTTTAAAGTTTTCAGAAGCTCGTGGGACCGGCAATAAATTACAAAAGAAAAATGATGTTTTTGAACACCTTGTGCTTAAAAGTATAACAATAAAGTTTTAGCTTGTATCAACTACTTTGATTATCATGTGTAATAACTGTTTAAGTATATTCGTGGATCATGAACTATTTTTTGAAAGCAAATTATTTTTACCCTATGTTTTCGTGCTATAATAGTGGAAATAGTAAAAAAATAGTCAAACAAAACTTTTGAAGTATTTTTTAATTAATAACAAAAATATCATTTCAAATTGATAAAAAAAATCGTTACATAAAAATCGCTAAAACATTTACATAATTTTGCTTTAAAACGTATTTGGTGAGTTATGAAAAAGTACTTTTCCAAGTAGTTTTTGTAACTTTTGAAAGAAAAATTGGAGTGATAAAGGATTTTCTTCAAATTTCAATTTGTATCATGAAATAATATTTATTTAAAATAACAATGGCAATATAGGAAATCATACTCGATTAAATTATGTTTTATTTCACTCGTTTTGTTTCCCTAAACCTTACTATTCAATCACTTATTATAGGGTAGTATCATTTGCTATTCAATTCGCATATCTCCTTGAATTTTTAAGCTGGGTTTACCGAAGTTTATGTAGTTATTGCACATAATAACCAAAGTAATCGATATGAGTTACAAGTTTATCGCTATATTTTCTGACATGAGGTGTTGAAAACACACTTTCCCGTTCGTAATTTAATGCTTGTCTCTCAAATTTCTGAAAGCTTTAAATTTTACTTTTAAATATGAGAAATAGCATTACTTAAACAAGCCTAAAGTTATAAAATAATTATCTTAGTATTTCTTGAAGAAAAAAAAAATGTTAAAAAACTAAAAGTGTTTCTTCCATTATTGTAGAGAAGTGCGAATAGAAATCTCATCAACTATTCATATTAGAGACTAAACTAGACAAAGATTCAATTCTTGAATTATTTAACTGAAATAAATTTATAATAAATAAATAATATTATTTATCTGAAATAAAATTATTTCAACTGAAATAAATTTTAATAACAGAATAATTATTAATGTTTACGATCTTCAATTAAAAAAATTTCTAGTCATACTGACAAGGAAAAAATAATTATTGATGAAACATTTTCTCCGGTGGCATTCAAAATTTATAGCATTCTTTTTAACTCAGATGATGATTACATTTAGTAATTCTCTAATAATTCTAAGATATTAAATCGGATTGTTTTAGACAATTTCATAACCGAATTTCTGAAACAATAATTTTTAGACGTAATATATAATTTATTTATATATAATACATTTCAATTGAATGTACCGTTTTAAAAAAAAAATTAAATCTTTATTTCCTACAAAATGTAATTTTAATTAAAATACTTAATTCTACCATATAAGTTTTTTTTTTTTAATTACAGTGCTCCAAGAAAATGTGGATATTGTCACAAAAACGAAGGCTTTCAAAGAACTTGGTGCAAAATTATTTGAAACGAAATTTCCTGGATGCGAACAATTTGTAGCAAACAGTACGTATTATTCTCCGGAGTACTTAAGATGTATAGCTGTGGGTTACACATTCAATCTGTACCATCCTGTTGGTACATGTAAAATGGGAAGTGCCGATGACAAAACTACAGTTGTCGATCCACAGCTAAAGTAAGATTTTAAAATTATTTCTTTTTAATCTTTTATATATTATCTTCCTTGCTTAATAAATTTTATTTTAAAAGAGAGAAATTCCAAAAACATAAGATTTTTAATTTCATTTTCGGTCTTTAAATTTTGAATACCATAGTTTCATGTCCACCAACTAAATTTTCATATTCTTAAAGATACTTCATTTAAACTTGAAAAGTCAATTCATTGCATATTCCAAACCATAAAAATGTTGTAGAGACCATACTCAATGCTATTCTGACTAAACATTTCTAGCTTTCTTTTTGAACAAACTATACAGAGATATGCATTTTATTTGACAAACTAGATAATAAAAGCAATTTCAAAAATATATTTGAAAGTTTTTTTTTTTTTTTTTTTTTTTTTTGCAATTTTAGTTTTAATTTATTTAGATAAGCTTAAATCGGAGATCTATTAGAAAGATGAGGTCTGTATCTATGTACATTTAACTATGAAGAACTTATGATATTTAACTAAGAAAGAGTCAAAGAATCATTTTGCAGTTTTAAAAATAATAATATTTAAACGACTAAAGAGGCGTTTAACAATCTTTTAAGGTAAGGGAGTTTAAAAATTCCTTTAATATTCAAACAAGTATTGTTTCAAATGTCTAAATCTTTAAAAATGATAAATTATTCGGAATTCTTTTTTGCAAAACTGTATCTTCTGTGATCTAATCTCTTAATCTAAGCAACATCTAAAATCCTTTGCATTTTAATTAAAATCATGATATTTTCTTTCATATGCTTAAAACTGTAAGAGATTGCCAATCAAATTACTGTAAAAGGGTAAAAGGTATTGCCCTTTTTGGAGCAGCACTTGTAAAATAAATTTGAACCGAAAAGTTTTATACTGTAGATTTTACAGTAAATATTACTGTCAACAATGCAGAATTTCAGAATATTAGATATATCAGCCGGTACTTTTTATCGTTAATTTTATTAGAAATTTTTCATAGTATATTCTCAAATTTTGCTTTGAACATTGCTATTTCTCATATTTAATATTTTATGCAGTGCAATCTCAATGAATTTTGTCATTTATGAATATAGGGTTAAAGGAATAAGGAATTTGAGAGTGGCAGATGGATCCATCATTCCAAATCAGGTATCTGGAAACACTGAAGCACCAATCGTCATGATTGGAGAAAAATGTTCCGATATGATAAAAGCTGACAATCCAGATAGGAATAAATGCTAACTAACTGGCAGAAAATGTAAAATTAAGTTTAATATTTTTACGAGCGATTGAACCTCACTTTCGCCGGATCACGCTATTGGTCGAAAATGGCATCACTGTTTGGGGGAAGGGAGATGGTGCCTATTGGCTGGTGTTAGTATGATTTTGGCGACAAATTTCGTATTCACACGTGCTTGCTCAGAATTTATTACTTTTTTGTAAATGTTTACGTAATATTATGTCGTCGTTAGGATGGGGGAGATAAGTAAATGTCCTCTTCAGTATTTCAGACAATATTTATGTTTCAAATGATTTAAATTCATTAAAGCTAAAACCAAGATAAATAAAAATAATAAATGTTTTTGCAAATATAGGATGGTATAGTAATATTACAAATACGTTTTTTTTTCCTTAAGAATTATCGTTTACAGTTATAAAGTAACAAAAATTGAAGTAAATATAAGCTCAAATTTACTAATACATCGTAATTCAGTTATGTTGTGAATAATTTTAAGAACTTCATAATCAAGTAACATGTAAATTTAGTTTAAAGTAATGATAAAAATGCAGTGCTTAGCCCCTCCCCCCTGCATTCCTAGATCAGCCCCAGTTGTCCATGACGTGAAATCAAATTGGTTCCCTTCCTTTTCTTCCACATTTTCGATGTTATGAGATTTTGATAAGTGGCTTGTCATTAAATAATATTTATATTTAGTTGTGAAACATACTTCACAACCATTCACAGGACTTTTCAAACTTCCAGTTTTTACATCAGCTTTAAAAACGTTTCTTATATGCTCGTATAAATTTTTATTTTGTTTAAATATTTTTTCACAATATTCGCAAATAACCTGATTAATAATTAATAAAAACAAGAAACATAAATAAATAAAAACAAGAAAACATTAATAGATAAAAACAAAAAACATTAATACCAAGTGCAAACAGAGCACGTTTGAAAACTAAATATAAAATCTGTCGCCAAAATAATATGCAATACACAGCATGTCTCTTTCTCCACACAGTGATGTCATTTTCGACCAATAGTGCGATCCGGCCCAATTGAGGATTAATCGATCGTATATTTTTGAATCTAACATTTTACCTTACTGTCTAAAATTGTTTTTTATTTATTATTTTAATTTTATTATATATATATATATATGTACGAAACACTATTTCTGCACCATGTCTTGGTTTTTACAGTTTTTGTAACTGAGTGAATAAATTTTATACCAAATTTTTCAGTTCCATTTTATTCATTGTCTACAAAATCTGCAACAAAACACTTACGTGCTATAAAAGTTGAACCTATTTTTTTTATAAATATTCTACAAGTAAACAAACGTATAATGTAAGGTTAATACACAGCAATCAAATTCGGGATCAAATTACGTTTAAAGCATATGCACTTAAGGTGCATCATCCGTGAAATCGATTTTACCTGTGAAATCCAATTTTATTGTAAAATATACCGGACTTTTTATAGTAATATTTAATTAATTAGAGTGATTCAGTGATATTACAGTAATTATTACTGTAAAAATTACGGCATATCAGTTTTTTTTTTTTTTTCAGTAACACATTCCAGCGAAAATGGATTTTACAGTAAAAAGTACCGTCAACCTGAGTCTTGTTACTTTTAACCGTATTGTGATCGGGAATGTTTTGCTGTGTAGCCTAAAGTGGAATAGTAAAAACCCGCCCTTATACACACTTTTATTTATTTATTCATTTTTTTTTGCCGTTGCTTCTTTTGTCATATCAAAAGTAAGAGTAATTAGTAGTTCAATGTGGGAAATATTCGTTGTCCATTTGCATAAATGTGAAAAATAAACTTTTCTTAGGATTGAATAAAATTATTTTGACTGGTGCAATATTTTTTTAATAAATATTAATAATTTTTTTCTTTTAAAATAGGAAATTTTGAAAAATTAATGTATATTTTTACTTAGTATGACAGAGACAATAGAAATAAATGTTTGAATGAGACTTAATAAATTTTTTGATCTTATTTATTTATATGAATTAAGAAATCATCCCAAAATTTATTTAACTATAGTATCATTTTTCTTTTAAAAAAAAGTTTTTTTTAAATATCTCATATATATATATATATATATATATATATATATATAGCCGACCAGTTGGCTGATTGGTTAGCGTGCCTGACAGCGGAGCCGATGGTTGCTGGTTCGAATCCCGCTCAGGGCATGGGTGTTTCTTTCTTTCTCTGTGTTCTATGTTCTTTCTCCTTTGTGTGTGAATGTGACCCGCCCTATAAACGGGTTTGTGGTTGTGGGCGACGCTGCTCCACCGCCGTGGCTTCGCCGCGGGTGCCCACTGGGTAACGAGAAGAGAGTAGCAGTTCTGGCACTCCTTGTCAATGGGACAATACATCTCAAGTGCCCACCATTAAAAAAAAAATATATATATATATATATATATATATATGACAGTTTTGGTCATAAATTAACAGCTGACAGAAATGTGCCATTAGTACTACAGAGAACGGCTCGTACTATTGCGAAATGCAGAATGAACCAAACAATGCTAAGTTATATCGTTGATAAATTAAACTGCATGTCACGCTATTATGACGTTGATAGATTAAACTGCATACTGCATATCATTCGAATTGAAATATAGAAATTCTTTTTTGAATTAATTTAGAATTAATAATTCAAAATTTATTGCACTTTTATCCAAAATACACATGCGCTCAACACTTGGTGTATTGTTGAATGCTCTTTCAAAAGTTCCCTCATTATGATATTTAATTAGTGGATATAATTGGTATTTAATGGGTATTTATAATTGTTCATAATGATATTTAATTGTAAGGAACATGAAACCAAACTTAGTAATTACTGTGTATTTCACTTTAAGTATTGTAGAGGACATGAAATAAAAGAATGTTTATAAATTGTACGTCAGTATCATATTAATCAAATTTATACTATCAGGGGCGGTGGATGAGATTCGGAAATGGGGAATATAGTTGGAAATGCTGCATCATCAGTCGCATCAGCGACTATACCTCCATTGGCTTGAATTATTCTCCCCCTTTTAATTACATTAGCGTTTGATAATCTAAAAACTACGAACAATTTTCTATCGAAGTATGATTAAATCGTATGTAAGTAATATTTGCATTTTTTCTTTGTTTACGAGTGAAATGATGGAATAATAAGAGTATTATTTTTTATTTGAAATTTTAATGCTCAATCAATTATTAAATTAAATTCACCCTTATGTACTATTATTTTTTAACAAATTTTTATAAATTTGTAAAGGATTTTTATTCTCATTTTTTTTTTCTATTGAATTCTTAAAAAACACTTTCGTTTTTTACAATTTAGTTAAATATTATTAAGGCAATAATCTATTCTTTCGATATCTAAACAAAATATTTAAAAGTCAAACTTTATTAATTAGTAAAGTGACATATATAAACAATACTTTAATTCACTAATCTCGCTCAGGAATTTCCCATAGTTTAGAAAGGTATATTAAAGGCAGTTGTAAAGTTCTCTTTCGACTTGTCTCAATATCTTCAGACAAAGATATAAGCACTAACATTAAATTAACACTGATGGCGATTAAGACAAACATCACCATGTTATCTTAGAAAAATACTCCTTAATTGAAACTGCAATAGAGAAAAATTCATCAAGATTATGTTGTCTAACATCACTATTAAGTGTGAAAGGTTAAAACCAAAAAAATAAAATAAATTTGTTATTAAGACGTGAATGATATTTCAATTGCTAATTTCTTTCAATAGCTGGGGCAAGAGCAGCAGATTTTGTGATAGCAGCTCGGCTTTCTGAAGATCGTTGTGTATCAGTGTTACTTCTAGACCAATTCAAGGATACGTAGCAGTTTCTCCCTCTCATAGAAAAGGCGGGAAAACTGGCACAGCTAATATTACTATTTAACTTGAGGGAAAAAAACTTCGTATAACGTTGTACATTAGTAATATATGAAGCTTCGACGAGGTTCGACGGAATTTATATTTTAAATACATTGTTTCTATGGAAGTTCATTTGGGGGGAATCGGAAAATATTCGTTACTTTAAACTTATCGCTATTTCGGATTTTGCTAAAAATTTGACTGTATCAACCTTTCAAACTACCCAGAAGCTTCATATGGTGATTTATGTTAAGATAGAGAGAGAGCAGAAGAGAAGAGAATATCATTTGTTAAAGACAAATAAATAATAGGAAATTAAGTTTCCGAAAAATGGCACTATCTATAGTGTTTTTTGAAATGCCGATTTAAGAAACCAAATGAACAATTTGTTTCAAACCCTTAATCTAAGAGTCAATAAACGTTTTATTTAACAATTTATAAAAGATTACGAAGGTAAAGCCGGTATGTAGAGATTGAAGATAAGTATTTCGGAAGCATTTATTGATCGGAGGCTTTAATGCTATCTGGTTCAATTGATTTGTATTGACATATGAAAGCACCCTTTTTAATTTTTATACATCGATAATATTGAATGTAGAAAGAAAAAAAAAATGTTTATTTGTTTGATACTTGAATTCTATTCAAACAGATAAAGATGAACAATGATATAAAAAATTTTTTTCTTATCTATCTATAAAAAAACGTGGCATAAAGATTTAAAAAAAAAAAAAAAAGATTATCCTCCTAGTCCAGCAGCAGTGCGGTCTGTCTCAATATAAAAAAGTGAATTTTTTTAATCTATACAACCTATCAATTTGTATGTTGACCTATAAAATGATTTAAATTTGAAAGAAGTTTCTCACAGGTACAGTTCAGAGAAACTGAATGTCACTTTCTCATGAAGTTTTCTGGTGTGATGTTTGGATTTAGGTTTCCCATACTGTAAAAAATTTGAGGGTTTAGGTGCCATCATTTCTTAATATTGAGGTAAATTAAATAAATTACGTACAGAACTATAGTTATCCAGCAAATAATCATATAAAATTGACAAAACGAATATCAGGGTTCTTAACCCCCTCCCCCCCGAAAAAAAAAATAAAACACTCAAAAATACTCAATAAAACCCGGGCTCAAATGGGTATTTTTTCTTCTTTTTTTGAGTTTCTTTTATAAGCATAATAAAATTCTGCCCACATATTATTTCTTATTTTTTATTTGACTTATATTGATTCATAAAACACAGATATACACAACCCTACATTACAAACTTGATGCATTTTGATAAATATGTATGTATTTTTTTAATTAATATTATAATTTTTCTTGCGTCACCATTAAGAAAAATAATTTTTTTTAAACAAAATTTTGAGCTTTCTTAATGTTATTTGTTTTAAACTGAACAGGTGCGAAGTACAGGCTGGAATTGCTTTGTTTTCTTCTTTATCTCTTTATTGAATAAATTTTCATATAAGAATAAAATTTGCATATGTAAGTGTTATAACAAAATATTAAAAATAGTACTTTTTAATTCTTTTCAAAAGAATATTTTTGTTTTCTAAAATAAACAAACGAATAGATTAGACCAAGTTGTTAGTAGTTATATTTTAATGCTACAAAGAATGATTTAATTATAAAAATTCATTAAAATTCAAACTATGATAAAATACTGAATAATATGAAATTAAGGTTAACTTATTTTGCATTATAGATTTTATTTAATAAATGTTTGCATGATTGATTCATTATTTAATTCATATTATTAATTATTGAATTCGCAGCAAAACTAATTCTAAATACCTAATTTAAAGAGCAATTCAAAAAATAAGAAAATTGTAAAATAAGCAGTAGTTATGTAGTTAGTTGGTCAGCAAAAGACTTACTTTATTTTAACAATAAATAAATAAATAAAATAAATAAATAAAATAAATAAATAAAATAAATAAATAAAATAAATAAATAAAATAAATAAATAAATAAAATAAATAAATAAAATAAATAAAATAAATAAAATAAACAAAATAAATAAAATAAATAAAATAAATAAAATAAATAAAATAAATAAATAAAATAAATAAATAAAATAAATAAATAAATAAAATAAAATAAATAAATAAAATAAATAAATAAATAAACTATAACTTAAGTATTTAAAAACAAATAAATAAAACAGAAAACAGCATATTTCACTGACCCCCAAATTATGCTTTTATTTCTAGTCAAAGAAGGAATTAATTTATGAGCCTTTTATTAATAACTATATGAAAAAATGGTAATACATTTAAATAAATTCTATTATTTAATTCATTATTTAGTTATTTTCCTATAAAACATTTTTTAAACTAAAATTGTCCTCTTTTGAATTAAAAATTAAAATTTAAACCTAAAAAGTGTTACAGCGAGCGAGTATAGTATTATAAAAAATGTGCTTTTTTTCAAATGAAATCTTTTTGCAATGAAGCCGTTAAATTGATTAAAAAGTGAATGAAAATATGTGTTGTTGGTAAACATTAAACAAAAAATCGATAAATAAAACTATAACAATGGAAAAGTAAATAAAAACTACATGCACTGTAAACAAACAAAAATCCATTTTTCACAACATCAAGAATGGTGATAACTAAATACACAAATTGAATACTAAATTAAAAAAAATTGAAGATAATATTACAAACAGTAAATTCTGAAGTGATAATTACGAGGTGAGAAATATGATTTTTCAAATCTGCATACTCGTACATTTTCTTTGAATTTTGAATTTGTTTTGAAGTAATTAAAAAGTTTATATTGGGGGGAGGGGATTGTGACGCAAAAAAGAAAATAATTACTCCAAAAATATAATTTTTAGAAGCTTGATACTCATGTGAAAGATAATAGAGAAAACATTTGATTTAAAAAAAAAAAAATTAATTTAATTGTAAAGTAACTATTACGACCTTTGGGCAAATAGTCGGTGCTATAGATTTAGATAATAATTTAAATGTTAATTGGAAAAGTTTCATTTCTAATGTAAGAAATTCATTTAAACATAACATAAAACTAATAAAAGTATCTCGACGAGTTTAATTAAAATTATTTTCAGTACGATTTTACAAAAAAGCCTAACTATTATTCACTTTTACACGACATTCAGTTCCCACTAACAAGATATTTACTAATAAAATTACATGGTGGCTACTTAAAATGATTGTGTTCTAATAAAATGATAAGTATAACCAGTTTATGCAATGCAATGTTGATGACGTAATAATACAAAACAAACGCAACAGCATTTTTTTAAACACTCTAAGTAACACATTGCAAAAATAATAAAATTATTTTCTCAAGATTATTATGATTAGTTAAAGAAAAAAAATTTAAATTCAAAGAAACTTTCAGAAATACTACTTACATTTTTCTTTAACAATCTACGATAAAGTAATGAAGAAATTTTAGCACGTGGCTTAACGAAAATTTCCACACAACACAACTGATCAAACAAACGATGTAAGGCCAAGGACTTATATTTTATAGATCAGATTATTTTTCAATATGGATAAAAAATTTAAGCAAAAAGTTTAATGCAGTAACAATAATAATTTATACTATAAACAACAGCAGGAAAATAACCACATTTACACAGAACGTTTGACAAAATTCTTCTTTTACAAAATAACAGAGGGTGAAAAGAAAAGAGGGGGCGGAAATTTAGGGGTAAGGTACCGGTTTCGAGGGATTAGTTACTAGTAACGGGGGAAATAACGAAAGTTTGTCAAGGTTTTACATAGTCGTGTATATAATTAAGTTACCATATTTAAGATTACTTCTATTTATTTATATGTAGTAATGCACATAAAATCTCTTTTTCCATACGTCGTCTCAATACGATATTTTGTACAAAACGATGTAGAAATTTGGGCCAATACTTGAACCAGAATACTTACTCTCGTATTCGAACATGAAAAGTTATGACAACTAAATTCTATTTATTATTTTTATTTAAAAAAAGTTTTAATTTTTTGCCGCTTTTAGAAATAAATTTGGTCCTATTCTTTTAGGGTTCAATTTTCAGAATTGGAGTTTGAAAAGTGGCGGAAATTGTTTCGTTTCTTTTTTTTTTTTTTTAAATAGTTAGAATTGTTTACTTTTGTAAAAAATGTTTAGTAAAATCATTTTTCAATAGTTACGAATATGCAAGAGTAGCTTTTTTTAAAATTCAATTTCCTTAACAGTTTTTAAATTTTTCCAATTCTTGACTCCCAATAAAATGGAAGGGGCAAATTTTTCCTTATATATAAAAGAAATAGGTGAGATTGAACTTATACCAATTCTCAACTTAAGATATGAATGAAAAGTTATAAGCATACTAATATGATACAGCAACGTAAGACTCTGAAAAAGCTATTAATATAATTTTTAAATTTTTAGTTAAATTTTTCCTTACTAACCGCTTTTTGGTTAATTTATTCTAAACACCTACAAAAATAATTTGATTTTAAATTTCCTTATTTGTTTACGGGCTTGATAAGTAAAAGACGAATAATTTTTGCAAGTTAGTAGAAACAAACCGTTCTTCAATTTTATGTTCCCTCTTTTATACTGTATCTCCGTCATCTAATTGTGTTCATTCTTTTTTTTGGAAGATCTCCCATTGCAGCCAAAATTCAATCAATTCTAACTTCAAAAGATCCCTCGCAAATTCCTCAGAACATACCCCCTCCTCTAGATAGACCGTCGTAGTGAATACAAGGTCATATTCGATCCAAATAGTGACGGTCACTATGGATACGGCCTTCCATCTCTTTTCTCGGGCTTCCCCATTCGTAATCAATAATAACGTGTTAGGGGAAAAACATGTTAGAGCAAAAGGTATGAAGTTGTTAGAGACATTGGAAGACTGCGATTTAAATAAAACTACTACACTATTAGTTTGTCGATTTAATAATCAAGGAAGAATCATTTTCGCTTTAAATTTGACGTCTATTGAGCTGAATTACTGCCCTAAATATTTATTATTAATTCGAACCAACATACGTTTTTCATCACTTTTTCTTTTTTTAAATTTCTTTTAAGTAAATTAATTACTTTTCCAATCGCAAATTTTGAGCGTTTTTCCTGATAATCACGCTTGTTTTATGCTCCTATTTTCTTTTTTATAACGTAGGGGAGTGCTTATAGGCATTTACTGGCCCTCATCGAAGTAAAAGATTAAATATATGGATGGTGTTTTCGACACTAGAGAGCGCTGCAGGTTGTATGCCACTTATACTTCCGGGTTCACAACCTGATCATTGTGTTGAGATTCTTGCAAACGTGGTAGTTGAATACTTATTACTAAACTTAATCTTGCTCCTCGAACAATATGCTAACACTAACATAAGATGGTGCACAGCTTGCAACACGGGCAAACAGTAACAAACAAATGGAAAGAGGCCAAATCTAGACTGCCAAAAAAGCGAGTTATTCAAAATCTAGCAACCATGTCACCTTTTTTACCAATATATCTCTAAATAACTAAAACAAATTTTCACTTCAAACTCACCAGTATTACATAATAATATTAATATCTTATGAAATATGGCAGATTTGAGCACAGAAAAATATCTAATTTATTTCTTTTATTGAAAACAAAATTATCCGTTTGAAAATATCGCCTCACAGAATAACATGTAGTAAGCAGCTGCAAACTTTCTAACCGGAACTAGAGCAGGCATACAGCTCGAGATTGTTATTGTTTACATTTCTACTGAAAACACCATCCATGTAGAGGTAATACACAACGGTAGAGTGAGTATCATTCGGTTTATAAAAATATTTTTGAGTGCCTAGAAATTCGATGCGGTTTCTTTTAAGAAAGTTATCGAACTACATTTGTACAGTTTTCGAAACAAAAAAATATTATCTTCATAGCAGTAATACTCATGAGTGAATATTATTAAGTTGTTAAGAAAGTTATTTGTTGTTTAAGAGTCACTTCAATAATATTAATTTCAATAGTCCATCAATTCAATCGCTTTGTACGATGGATAGATCTGTTGGTCATGACTCTCTTGTACCACTGTACCATTTATAACCGAAAATTAAACACATCACGAGCCATGAGTTAATCAAAACCTTTAATTAGTAATCTTTAATTAGTTATTTTATTACTCTTTTTTTAGTTACAAGCTTAATTTCACAGATTTTAATTCAAGTCCATTTAATAACTTTAGAGACAATTCCATACATAGTTGCAAACATATGTAATAAAACATAGTGTGTGAAAGCTTCTATTTCATCCTAGATAATAATATAATAAATTTACATGCAAAGCTTATAAAACTTTACGAAAAGCTAAATTGTAAATAGAATTAAATGTAAAGCTAAATAGTATACCCTTAATGCTAAACACAAAAGTTACTGGAAATACAAACACAAATTTATTATTTGAGCAAAAAGTTAAAACTAAATATGTTATCTTTCAAGGTTTGATATTGTTATGTTACCGGACAGATGTACGTGGGAGATATGATTTATTATGAAAATGGAGTCGCAAATTGAGTGTTGGAAATAAGAATAGAGGTGTCTATCAAAAACTTGCATTCGAAATTATTAACTTGCTTTTAAACTTGATATACAGAATAATCACAATAAACACGTTGTTTCATTGACTGCAGAATAACAATGACTCTATATCTCCACATGATGATATTTTCTTTCTCATCCTTGGTAAACAACAATTGTAATAAATAAGATCAGGTTTATGATGTGTTTTATACTATGCGAGTGGCACACCTAACCTTTAAGGATAGTACGACATGTAATATGTTCCGCTACTATGGAATTGAGTACTTGCACTTCAAGAAGATCACATATATCCACACATGTGACCTATGACGACAGAGCCAGCTGATCGATTATAAGCAAAATGGCATGTTAAACTTCAGCTAAGTTAGAATGCTAATTAACGTGAAGTTCATTAACTACAGATCCGAATCGCACATCTTTTACTTAACTTATATTTATTATTTGTTTATGTATTTTATTGTGACCATGATATGTTTTTGTTTTGTGTACCTGGCAACTTCGATGCATAATTACTTTGCATATGTTTTTCATGACTTCGTGTGTGTCTTTGTATTAAGTAATAAATATATAGTGGAAAAATTGAAATCTTTGTGAAAGAATTGGAATCTTTGTGAAAGAATATAGAATGTGTCAAGAGAAGTGATACTTGACAGGATTGGCTTACTCGAAATAGAATGGAAAGAACAGTTGCTAATGTAAACAAATGCCATGTTTCAGCAACCAGTCAGGATCAAGATGCCCATACAACGTCTTTTCCAGGTATTGTCTGCAATAATCTCTTTATATACAGGGTGGAAAAGAAAAAGAAGAAGAAAAAAAAAACGGGAAAATTTTAACAATCCAATAAAACAAAGAGTGATGGAAGTAAAACATTTTAAACATAGTAATTGAAACCTTAAAATTTGACATATATGAAACATTAATGGAATTACTTATCTTTTCTTACGCATCACCACAAATTCCAGTATTTCTTTATCCTTTGGCAATACCATAAATATTATTCATTTTGTTAGGTTGTCTTAAGCAATAATTTAAGTAGTGTTGAGTAGTTAGTCATACTTTAAGTATTTAATTAAAATAAATTTATATTTTTATTGAAATAAAAAGTTAGTTACGAGGTAATTATTTAGATTCATTGGTTGCACAAATTATAAACGGTGCTACGTGATGGACCTTGCCTTTTTCGAGAAATAGTATGTATATACTATATGGTACTCAAGTTATTGCTCGAGAGGTGCGTGAGGAAGTAGTACAGCATGTAATGGCATGAGTTATCTTTCTTATCTTGCGAAAGAGATGGGAATAATTTTAATACTTCTACTAGCATACTATGCTGAAATGTCCTGAATTCATCTTTACGTTAGCTTGTGTAATTTGATGGTTGCAGGACAGATTATTACTTATTAAAGATAGAGATATAATTATTAAAGATAAGATTAATAAAGAACTTTGAAAATATCTCAGACATCTCTTGATAGTAGATAAAATTGAAATCAAAGTACTTCTGCGTGGGCAAAGACAGTGAAAAACCTTGGTTAATTTATTATTTAAAACGTAATTAAGGGGATAAGATTTGAGAAAGGGAATAATTAAATGCAGTTGTGCTGTGCATTTGGCCTGGTTAACATTTAAGTTTATACGTTGTAGAAGACAAATATGAAAAAGTAAGACAAGACAGATTTAAAAGGTTGTCAGTATTGTTTATAATCTTGTTAAAACAAACAAATGCAGATTTTATTATTATTTCTTTTATAATCATTGTGGAACAGCTGATGCTGTTTGGGGTTTATGACGACTTATGTTCAACTCCGTAGCCTTGTAATTTTGAATCCAATCCAGAAGACAAGGGAACTCCTGGATCAAGCATTGGGAGAAATTTGCCTTCTTGGAGGACATTTAGATGGAACTGGCCCGCATTTGCGTTGCATGCAGAGGAAGACCATGAGAACCTCACACGGTAAGCCTGACTACAAGGAGACTCTAACCCATGATCCGTCTACCTTCTGAGGATATTTCACATCAGCAGATCCAAGTCGAATGCAAGCATAGACAAGAGGTGCATGTGAAAACTGTTCTAGTTGATTTTGTTTCTCGTTTATATGTGTGGTTCCTTAGAAAAGGAGTCGTCAGTGCGGGTATATACTGTAACAACTTGTATAAAAAGTACTTGGGGCACTGGTTGCATGAACAAGATTTTGATTTTACAAGTAGGAAAACGAAAACATATCGGTATTAGTGAATATTCACTATTCTATTAAAAGTTGTGAACTATAGTATTATGAGAAGGTTAGTTTAAATGCACTGCAAATGGAATTAATTATTCTCAAATAGTGACTTTTTACCTTGTTTATGGTCGTTTTCTGGTTTGTACTACAGTATCACGAAGATATCTTTCCACGATTTTGTAAATCTAGCAATTGTAAATTCTTCGAATTATTTGGGCTGTACAATGTAATTTTAAATGCTTATTAGTTTTCTATTTGATATCGAAGATTTTTGTTTGTTGTCTAATCCATGTTACTTTCTTTTGTTTAGTAATGGGCAGACATTTTTCCATAATTCTAGATGTAATTTTATATCTTTGAATGTATTTATTACAGAGAGTATACTGAGTCTTTGAAAATACTGTATTATTATTAACCCTTTCGAGACTGGTTTCGAACTTTTTAAAAAAGAATGTTTTTCTTTTAACAGCATATTTATTTTTCATTGATCAGTTATTAGATCCTATAGAAGATGATATCTGGGTCACGTACATCTATAGAAAGGACGATGATGACCCAGTTTTTAAGAGGATGACTTTCGTAAAGCTTACTGGCAAATGAAAAAGGGGAAAACCAAATACCAGATGTATTGATTTTGCAGGAAAATATCTAAGGCTGTTTTTTGTAGGCTCCGTCGTAATATGGAATGATGCGTTTTTTGCGAATAATATGCTATTTTTATAACTGCTATGAGTCTGCAACTGTCATTCATGACTGTTAAGTCAAGTTTGACCTATCTGAAGCCAGCGCTGTCAACACTTATTTTGAAAATGGCGTAGAATGTCAATATGGAGAAAAGCCACAGTTTTGTGAAAATGAAAGGCGTTTGTGGTCGATTTTTTAATATTCAGAAACTTACTCCAATGCTAAACCACCTGTAAAAACTAAGAATAAGGCAGTGAGTTTGATAATTTTCACCTGTGTGTAAAAATATCGCCAAATTAGTGATTTTTAAAAAAGTTTAGTAGCTTTTAAAATATTTAAGTTATTTGTCTGTTTATAGCCCAGATAATTCTTCACGGCAAGATTATACATATAGTTTAAAATCATCGCATTGCTTCAAGTATAAGGAACTTAAACTATGGCTTTTTTTATTTTCCTTGGTGATACAGCTTCGAAAATCAGCGTTAAAATCGTGAGCATCAATAGATGGAAAAACCTAGAGATTGATGGCGCCAAATGTAAACGACTTAGTGGGATGACACTGGCCTATACTAGGCTGTTGTGCTAGGAAGGATAACATAAATAAGTGTTTTTAAATTTTTTACTCACTTCTTGCACTAGGCTCTGGAACATTGATGTCCCATTAGTCTTTTTGAGGGGAACATATGTTGTACCACTAGCATCCACCTGTAATAGATGATAATAAAATGACAAACTTTCTAAATCATGCAAATTAGGATTTAAAACAATGTAAAAGGACATAAATAATGCTTATAGTAGGACATTCACTTTTTCTTAACTCTATTTCAGTTATTTTTCACAAGGAATGATGTATAAATATTCACAAACATGTTATTTTTTCAAAGATATACCGCCACGACAGTCTTACAAGTACTTCTAACCATTCAAATAAGAGGAGAAAAGTTCAAAAGACTGCAATGTGCAAACATTAAGTGAAAAAGGAATCTATTTTGCCCAACAGTCTATTTGGAAGGTTTGATGGGACATATATGTCCAGTCAGGTTCTAAAGGGTAAAATGGAAAGGGTAAATAATAATAAATGTACACTGCGCAGTTAATCTAGCATATCCACACATTCATCGGGCATTACAAATGCCCTAATCACAAAATATGCTCTCCTGACCCGAGACGTTTTGGGCACCAGTTAAAGATTTGACGACGAGCTTTCAGCATGTTTAAATGCATGTTTTCCAAATACGGTCATATTTAATGTTAAAAAAATATTGATTACTTTCATTTTTATAGGATTTGTTTAATGCAGACTTTTTATATAAAATTATTATTATTATTATTATTTTGCTATTAGTAACTTGTAAAAATTATTCGCTAACTATGAGTTTATCTTGGGAACGTTTCTTTGTTAACATTAAAGTCAATAACGTAATATTGACAGCTTAATGAGTTACTTTTTAGGCGAGGTAAATGAAGTATCTAAAAAGAATATTAAAAAATATTTTAAATCAAGATATATTTTTTAATATCGCATTAAGGGTGTGGCAAAATTTGTCTGGGTGGAGACTCGCGTGATGTTTGTTTTCCGTATGAAATATTAAATAAATTGCATTGACGACTATAAGATTCAGGGTTGTTTGTATAAGAATAGCCTCAAATAAAGGATCCTTTTAAACATCAATAAAATATAAGTTTCTATTACAGTAGAATTTGACCATTAAATTGCTTGAGAGAAAGAAATTAAAGACATTAGTTTGATTTCAGTTATTTAAGGCCTTAGTAAATGCAGTATGAATCATGGATTCTACTAGTAGTACTTAATTGAAAATGTTATACAAGTATTTTAAAAAGTGACAGTATATTTTTTATGATAACCAGCTAATCCAAGACAATGATAAGCAAATTTTTATGTTGTTATTTATAAAACAATCAGATGGTAACACACATTAAGGTTGATTTTTTTTCTTCACAATTCATCTTTAAAAGGAAGCACAATAAAAATTTATATAATTAGCACCATAAACAGCTTCAAAACAATATGGCGACTTTGAACGTAATCCCTACACATGCCAACGTCATTCTTATATAACTTATTTTTCATAAAAAATCATAGGGATGAACAAGAGCTGATGTCGCTATACTGCGCCAAACTCAAAGTCGAAACAATATGTTATTTTTTGCACAAAATAAAAAAGAAAAACAACCTTATTTGTGATTAAAACTATGTTTGAAGTAAAACTAACAAACGATTTAACGAACGTGCAAGTTAATAAAAAGAATAAAAAACCTTAAGCTATAAACGTATCAATTATTTATAACTGAAAATATAAAGCCATCGAATGTTCTTAAATCTCTTTTTAGAACAGATTTTATACTCTTATGTGCTAAATAATAGATTTTTTGAAGGTAAAAAAAATTTAATCTGCCAGCAACTTATGAAATTGTTATTTACTGATATTTTAATACCAAAAAACAAAACTTTAATTCTAACTCTTGCCTTGCGCATGTTTTTTTTTTAAATTTTATTTTTGTAATTTTATAAAAAAAGAATAGTTAGCGCTAGATGGTAGTACAGAACGATGTAAGATTAATAAAATGCCTATTTATTTATCGATATTACATATATATAATAATATCAGTTAATGCAATAATATCCAACACTAATCTATATATATATTTCTCTTACACGGCGACAAACAAAAGCCTCATTACAAATCCCCGAATGGCAACGCTAGAAAATCGACTAATGATTGCCGCTAAAATTGTCACATGCCAAATCTAGCTGAGTTATGGCTCAACATCTAACGCTTTTAAAACCGGAAACTGTAATAACCAGAGAGAGCATTCTCACCAAATGTGATCTCTTCCGAAATTCACCCTATCAGGTTGTTTAATTCAGTTGCGGCAATCTCATACTATTAAGCTAGGCAGAAGTGAGTAGTCTTTGTCGATTGATCTCTATTTTAGTATTTTGTCGAAAGCGCTTTTTTTCAAGAATTTATTTGACGATTTTTGATTTATATCACGAATTTATTTGTTTTATTATTGTTATTCATTGAAAAATGAGTCTCAGTCGTGCTGTTAAGCTTTTGAAGTATAATCAAAAGAAGCGTGCTCGAAGATTGGAAGAGAGCAATTATTTTTTTGTTATTAACAAAGCCCTTAATCTTTATTCGTTCGTATTTAGTATTTATTGCAAATTAATGTTTAGTTTCTGCAAGTTTTTCTTTTGTATGTCAAAGCTCTAAGACTTATACTTATGTTTTTAACAAAGTTGTGAATCGTTCTTAGTTATTATTTTTTAAAAACATAATGTTTTGTTTATGCAGGTTTTTCCATTGCAATTTACTTATTTCAATTTTTAATAGACTTAATTATAGCCAAAATTTTAACCTTTTTATAGAGATATCAGTTTTAGAAATTTTATCTTAAGATTTTATACTGTAGCACATTTCTAATAGGTTTAACGAATTACATATCATTTATTTGAATTCAAATTTATTTTAATGACTTAGTGTATACTAAAAAGATGTAATTTTTTTTTTAAAAAAAAGTTGTTATATGTATTTGAATGATTGTTTTGAATTCTTAGAATTTTGTGCATTTGCAATGAACCAAAGTTAGTAGCGAGCGAAGCGAACTTGGTTTGCGAAGCAAACCATATAAGATTGCGTAGTAATTTTCGGGGATTGGCGAGCAGGGTAGTTAATATATAGTAATAGGAAACATTGAAACTGAAATATGAAGATTTTAAAAGTTCTACGAAATAAATGAAGAATTTTTTCGGTGCATCTCAACACTCTCAGAAATAAAACTAATTTTGGACGATTCAGCAATCCTTGAAAAGTATTTCGTTATTTTTGAGAATCATATCGTCACGAAATCACGTGATTTGTGACGAAAATTTATATAAACATAAAAATTTTAAATACTAACTTAAATTTTTAATAATGCATGGGATTCTTATTTATATATATATATTTTTAATTAAATGGGTTTTTAAATCTTCCTTTCTAAAGGTAATTTTTTTCATTTTTAGAAAGTTAAATCGAACGTGTTATTATCGCGTTCAAGTTATTAAGTAATACGGTATTAAGGTTCAGCATAAGCCGTAACATAATTTAATTCAAAACCTTTACTGTTTCATCTTAAACCATTTGTTATAAGAGTATCAAAATGGTAACTCAAACCCAAATTCTATACAATATATAATCGGTACTACGCTTCATGTAATCTTATTTTTAAACTTGACTGCGCCAGGAACTCTTTAACTCCATTTATACTCAAAATGAAAAGAGAATTTGAAGTCCATTTGGAAAAGAAGCCCACTACAAAGAGGTCAAGACAAGATTACTAAAAAAAACGGCGCATGACCTTAAATGCTTACTAATTCCGTTCGCGCTTTATACGCATGATCAGATAGCATCGAAAATTGGTGATTTTTAACCCCTTGCTGATCGCAATAACTGTTTCCGAAACAATTCTAAACATAAATGATCAAGTCTTCAAATAGGGGAAATCAAACTTTTCGTAGATAAAGAAAAAAAAAAAAAATACAATACACTTTTTAAAAAAAAATATCTAGGTCAATAACTTTTTTGAAAAAATAATAGCCGAGAAGATAAGTTCGAAAGTGTATTTTAAAACTCAAACCTAGTATTATTAGTCGAAATGATGGAAGAGGTTTCTATTCGGAGAACTGAAAGCTATCTTTTATTTTTAATGAAGGGCGTGCATTGTAATGAGATAAAAACTAAGTTGTATATTTGTAACTGTAATGGTGAGAAAAACAGATGAAGTCTCGCAACAAAAGGTTGGTAAATGTGAGAAGAAAAAAGATTTTTCTGTTTTGTTAATTTAGAGAAAAGAATTATCATTTCTGATGATTATTGATTCTGAGATATAATTGGCTAAAAGGATAATAAAAAGTAAAATGTTTACTTTATTCTTCTCAGTTTCTTTCCTTCTTCTTGAAAAAAATTTATTTTAGTATTACTTTTCTTAAAATCTGCATTTAGGACAAATAAATAAATAAAATACTGGCTTTGTTCACAAAATTTCTCATCACTCATATTGCAGCATTTTATTTTCAAACTTAGAACTAAACTGAGGTATTTCTTGAATTGAATTATATATGTGAAGCAAATGTTGTTTATTACTATGAATGCATTGATTATTCAAGCAAAACATACGGAAAATTAAAAATAGAAAATCAAGGATTAATTTTTATTATGATAGATTAAATTTATATTTATATATCGTATTGTTTTATTTGATAACCATTGGTAAACAACCAACACAATTTTGGGTTTGCGATTTGTAATGTTCAACTCCGAAGCCTTGTAATTTTGAACCTGATGCAGAAGACAAGAGAACTCCTGGATGAAGTATTGGGAGAAATTTGCCTTCGTATAGGACTTTTTAATAGAACTAACCAGCATTTGCGTTACACGTAGAAGAAAAACCAATGAATACCTCCCACGGTTAGCCTGACGGCAAGGGGACTCTAACCCATGATCTGTCTACCACTGAGGATATTTTACATCAGTACTATAGTCGGTGCAAGCCGGTTGCGGAATTTGTATCAACCGGCTATAGCTTGGACTCGAACTCGGTTCACCTCATTGAAAGGAGGGAGCTATGGCTGGTCATCACGGCTCTATATTATATTGCTTTTGTTTTTATTGCCACTACCAGCAGAGAAACCAAGCGAAATCAAGGCAGAGGGTGCGGTTCTTATTTTTCAGTGGCGCCATCTATGGATTTCAGTCACACACATGTTACAACCAGGTTACCACTGTGGGTGCAATAATACCTCTATTTATTTATTCAAAGATCATAATTTTGACCTGAACCAACGAACGATTAATCTCCAATTCAGTACCTCTAGAGGTATTGATTTGTTCTCAGAACTTGAAGTGAACCCCACAGATTTTAACACGCGCCACGGGGATTCTTTGGCAGGTGGGATTCGAACTCCCGTTCTTACGAACACGGGTCGAACATCCTACTAACCAGGCTATCCCATCCCATATATCGTATTGACTTCATAAAGTTTTTTAAATAGCGATATAGAGCTACACATGTAATTTTTTTTAACACACTGATATTTTTTTTAAAACACTGAACACAGTTGAACAGCAAATATATTTTATATAAAGTAAAATATTGAAATTTCAGAACATTGTAATAAGGTTGTTTTGTTAAAGATATATCGGCAAAACAAAATAACGAGAATCTAGTATACGTAATAAATATCCATTATACAATGATATTTGAAAAAGTTGATATTCGTGATCTTTATATACGGAAATAAATATCGTAAACGATATCATGTGTATTGTAGATAGCTATCGAATGTGATATTATTATGAGTGTTAACAAATTTTATTTTGGTATGTATAAACTTTTTTTCTGCAAGATCATTTAATAAGATGGTTTTTATTATCAGAAAATGTGATCTGTAAAAGCATTTTTTTTTTTTTTTGCAATATTTTTTTTATGAATATCAATGTTACAAAATTCGAAAAAAAATGCTACTTGCAATATTTTTCATCCAAGTTTTTTTTTTATTATTGATTGTACTAAAAACCTTGAATGTTAGATTAGCGCATTCGCAAAAAACTTTAACTTTACACAAGGAACCTTTAAATAAAACTTTAACTTTACATAAGGAATGTAAATTCCCTGCGAATTTACTTTTGACTGTGTATGCGTTCTAACCTAGTGACATATTTAATTCAACAATTTAAGTCGAAACTAAGCAATCGAAATGCTGTTGAATTGTATATTCATATAAATGTTAATTCCTGCAATATTCTAATTATTATTCTGAAGGCTCATTGCATGTGTGATGATTCTATGGACACGGACATGCCATACCACATCCTTATTGCGCAATTTTAGCACTTGTCTACCCTAAAGCAATACAGACATTGATAGAGAAAAAGTGAATAAGTCATACTTATGTAACGCATAAATTATTCATAGATTTTTACAAATGTTGCACTAAAATACGACCCACAAAAAATGAAATTAAATTTACGATATAATTAAGGGAATTCCTAAACCAAAACTGTGGTCAAAATTGTTTTTTCTGATTGTGTAGTTAACGAGACAAAAATTTTGAAATCGGTAAGTAAGTATAAAACCCTTGCTGATTTGAAATATGAGATTTACAAAATCAGTGTAAAAGAAAAGGTTGATGTTATATTAGTAGTTGTTATTGGTAAATTGACCAGCATCCCGCGAAAATTTAAAGTTTTTAAAGGAAAATTAAAAAAAAATTACTACTATACTTTTTAAATTATTATTATTTTTTACATTTTCTGTTAGAAAGTCTTCTCTGCCACAGATTTTTGCTCTCAGAAAATTGAATTGGAAAGATAAAGATGAGAGTTTACGAATATTCATTTCCAGTTTTCGTGGGAAGAGGGTCAGCTTAGTTATTGATTTTTATTTATTTATAAAAAGAAAAAAAAATTGATGATAATTTTTTTCAAAAATGATGTTTGAATCACCATCTGTTGCACTTGAGGATTACCATGCTTTGAAAAATTAAAAACGTAGAGAATCGGTTCTTTCCAAGAATTATTACACATTGAAGTTGGGCTGTGTTGGGGAAAAAGAAGATCACTTTTCGCAAAAATTTCTTTTTCTCAGAATCATTTTTCATGGACATAAATCAGCTCTCCCCCTTGATCTTTATTTCGTGTTTCTAATACAGGATTTTCTAAAACGCGTGATTGATTAACAAATGATTAACACAAGTTTAAGTAGTTGTAGCTTGTAGCTTCTTGTAGTTTGAAAATAAATATATTTTTATTTAGTTAGGTTAGGTTTTATTAGTTCAACCGTAGGATGTATATTGTGTAAATGAATTCCATATTGTAACTGTTATACAACAAAAATATTTTATACTTATTATGTAGATGCGTTATTATAAGTGTTTTGTTAAATTGCATTTTTTAACGAAAAATATAATTAATTTTTAAATCCTAATTTAGTGACAATACTGAGAAAAAAGTATAGTCAAAACTGCAAGAATATGGTAAAATTTATCGTGTTTCTTTATGGGAACACCAAAAAGCTCGGTAACTTTTACCGAAGCGCTTTGGTATTAATTTTGGTAAAATTAACTATTAAATAAGGTTTTAGAATAAGAGAACATTTTTCGTTATTTTTATTCACTAAAAAACTCTGATAAACGAATGAATTAAAACTCTAAATCTAGATTTTTCTGAATATGTACCAAAATTAAAGTAATTAAAAATATGCATGCTTAAAATTTACTTTAATATATGAAAACATAATAATATATATGAAAACTTCTTCATTCCCTAAAATACAAAAACAAAGAAAGCTAGAAAGATACTAGTCTCCGGTGGCATTAATAAACTAGTTTCTAAAGCTGATTCATCACTATTTACGCCACATTGAACTATTAAATCAGAATAAAAGTTGAAAGCCGGAAAAACATCATTGTAATATATATTTATTAATAAAAGTAAGTTACATAGCCATTGCTCTATTTTATAAATAGCTTAATTGAAAGTAATGACTCTTAAATCGGACGGTCTGTGACTTTATTTTTCGTATCTTTCTTACAGTAATTCTTGTTGCATAACTCCAAAAAATATCTTAAAATAGTATATTAGTAACTATATATATATATATATATATATATATATATATATATATATATATATATATATATATATATATATATATATATATATATATATATATATATATATTTAAAACAAGTATGAAAACATTCATTGCTAATATATAAAATATTATAATGTTAAAGCACTCTATGTAGAATGTTTTATGTTAGAGGCAGCTGTACAAAAATTAATAATATTTAAAAAAATTTTTTTTCACGATTTTTTAAAATACAATTTATATATATATATATATATATAAAAAACTGTATGAAACTTACTCATTGTCAAATTCAAACTTTTATTTCCACTATCACTATATTCTATTTCCTCTATTAACTGCGTTAAATATACAACTCACATAGCTAAAGACCAGCTTTTTATGTAGCTTAGTAATTTTGAATTTGACCCATAATTTCAAGATAAAACTTCCCTTTGCGAAATTCTTTTAATGGAACTAACCTGGATTCAAGCCAAAATTTTAAACTTTTCCCATAGTTATCCAGACGATGTAGGGACTTAAACCTATAATACTGATTAGACCACAAGGAATATTATGCATTAATTACTTTTAGAAAACATATTAAAGCAGTTTCATAGATAAACAGTTAACGTGTTAGAACCAAAGATAACTTAATTCCTGTTTCTTGCTCCATGACACCCATATTGTACCTTTTATTTATCTAATAATAATGTTTCAAAAGTGTCAAAAAATTCTCCAAATTCGATTTCTTTTTGAAGAATGATTACATTTACTGGGAAAAGTATTAAATAAAAGTGACTGCTTACTAATAATACATAAATGATAGTATTACGTATAAGCGGACGTAAATCGAAAAGCTTTAATTGAAGCTTTTATATCTGATCAATCTCAGAGCGAATAGTTTCGTGACTAAATGAGCATGAGCTAGTCATAACGAAAACAAAATATGATCAAATATTGTCAGGATCTTGAATTATCTACTTGGTGAGGAATGTAGGCTATTTTTACAGCTTATTTTGCTGGATTTTCATTTAACTACTATAGCTTTGTCAAATATTATTAATAGTAATAATTAATAATAATAATATATTGATATAGCAGAACTGGAAAATAACTTTAAATTAGGGATACAAAAATATTTAAAGGAAAGCAATACCCTTACGACTTTTGTTAATTTTATGCTGATGACAACCAAAAGAATTAAAAATGAATGAGGAAAGATCCTACCTTGTGATTTTTAGGCCAATAGAAATGCACGGACAACAATGGAAAACTCTGACATCATTATTAGACATACTCAAAATTCAAAATAAAATAAAAATCGCTACTCAGCTTTAGATGGTAAGTTTAGTTGTATCATTTTAGCAAGCAGCATTATAAAAAATTATTACATTTTCACACACATACGTTCTCAATTTTAATTGGCTGTTTTGTGCGTTACTAAGTGTTCTGTGATTGGCTTTGTGTTATCATTTAACTCTCTTCTTATATTATATAAAGATATATATAAAACGTAGTTTACCAAGTACGATTAAGCACTGTAGTAAAATTGTAAAATGTCGATTTGTTCACAGAGAAAACAATTCTGTTAAAATTACCTTAATATATGGTTGTGACATTTTTGGTAATAAACAATAACTCTGATTAATAAAACCAAAATAGACTATTATATTTTCCTTTCATAAGGTAAATGGTTTACTTGAAATTCTGATTTTCAAAATTATAGTTCTTATTACCACACATTTAGTAAAAAATACCAAAAAGTATATTTAAGCAAATAAATGGTTTTCATGCCATGCTCTAAGGTATCATGATAAAATTACCAAATTTACCAAATTTTATTGCATATTATAAAACCATATTTTGTTTTTAATTTCACCACAATCATTACCAAAGCGTTTTGGTCAAAATTACCGAGCTTTTTGGTGTTCCCATAGAGAAAGAAACACATAATATTTATCATATTCTAGTAGTTTTGACTATATTTTTTTTCTCAGTGTAATAACTAAATTAAAATTTAAAAATAAATTAAATTTTTTTAAAAAGTGCAACTAAACAAAACATTTATCTTAACTCATACACATGATAATAATAATAATACACAAAAATATTTTCGTTGTCAAATAGTCGCAATATGAAATTCATTTACGCAATATACATTCTATGGTTGAATTTGTAAATTCAAATATTATCAATTGCAGCGCATCTTTTGGAAAATTTTAAACATATGCATATTAACTATATCAAACGTTTATTTCATATAACTAAGAATTAAGTGTGGTAAATCATACTGATATTTTGGAATTATTAATAGTTATTGGAAATTATTATTAAATTTAATATGGCATTTCATGGAATTTTGTAACAACTTTTTTTTTAAATTTATGTTCTGGGCCGTTAAAAATTGAAAGATATTCTAAATAAGCTGTTTGTTTGATCAACAACGTTGCAAAAGTAATTTCATAGATAATTAACTTCATAGATAATTTAATTTCATAGATAAATTTAATTTCATATTAAAACAACAACAAATGGCATCACTTTTCGCAACGGTTCTTTACATGTATGGAAAAATGATTCTTCATTCTTCAAGATAGATTTAATTTTAGAACAATATTCGAAACAGATACAAAATTTCTTTTTATGCATAATTTTCTCCATTTAACACCTTTTCACTATCATTTTCATAAATATTATAGAAACATTCAAAACATAGTGAATCATAATTTCATCAAACTACAAATCTAACAAACTAATTTGAATTCAACAAGCATTTTCACGGGATTGAATAGTGGCCCATTTAACCTTGAGATGCGGATGTGATCTCATAAAAATTACTACCTTTTATATTAACCAAAGAACGGATTAAAAAAAAAAACATAATTGTTTCACTATTAAATGTAAATAGCCGAAAAGCAATAATTTGTTGAATGGTCACGAAAAGAATAATGAAGGTTTTTCAGAAATTAAACCATTTGTGATTGAATAATAATTCTATCAAAAAAACATAAATATCAATTTGGAATAATGGAGTTTTCACCTTAGACAAGCTACTTGACAGGATTTAATATAAATAATATCTTTTTTTTAAATTCAAGATCTGAGATGAGGTCGGGGAAGGAAGTAATGATTTATAATGTTGTCAATGTGTGTATGAAAACCTATTAGCTTTTGTGTATCATTATTTTCATTTGGTAGCCCAAGTAATTGATTTCATTAGGTATTTTCTTATTATATCACTTATTATATAACTTATTAATGAGTTTTTATTTATGTTTTGTTTTCATTTATTTATTTTTTATAAATCAATTTGAGAACATTCTTTATTTTTGAATAAAAAATTAGCCTTAAAGGTTTACGATTTTTATTTTATTTACGCCATCTATGAACACTAAAGAGACTCAAATAGAACAGTTGTGAGTTAGTTTAACTCCATCTCTCGAACCGCAAACATGTAGGTTTCGAATCCCCCCCCTCTTAAGTTTTGTTTTCTCCCTAATTGTATTAATTCTTTATTTTGTGATGTTTTGTGACTTGTAACTTACCATTTTATGCCCTTTGTCCCATTAAAATTCTTAAATCACACCGTTGATTAGAATTCTTTGAGTCGCATGGCACCACATGTTTTATTTCGAAGACTTCAATTTGATTGTAATGCGATAAGAAAGAAATCAAAAGTAAGTTAATCAAGAAAAATAATTAGAGAAAGATAATCAAGTTTAGGTGACATATTTTTCCACAGAATGTTCCAAACTTCCACCAAGAGATAATTTTGATAAAATGCACAGTTTCTGACTTAAAAATTGTAAATTTTTTTATTAATTCATAAAGTATGGGGGTAAATGTTGTAACCTGGAGCATGCACTCTGCTGTGTAGGTGACCGTTTCAGGTTTTCCACACACGTGCTAGAAAACTGTTTTTGAATTTTCAGTTGCTTAGAAATTTATTCGATTTAAATTAAATTTTCAATTGACTTGATTTGAAAATAAATCCCTACACTATAAAAAAAATCTTGGTGTATAATTGATACCATTTTTAGCGTGGAGGCAAAATAATAATTTTTACAGTGTACGCTACGGCAATTTGTATTTACTTTTCACTGTTATACAGTTTTATTTATTCATTTTTTGTTTGTTTACCGGCAACATATATTTTAAAGCACATTAGAAAACATTTACGGATTCGATTGCAAAAACCTTTCGTTTATAAAACAAGTATATCTTTATCAATATATTTGCACTAATCCTTTCTAACAATTGTTATTTTGTAAATTTTTTATAAGTTTTGCTCGATAATAACAGTTTCGTATTTGAAAAGGTGTTTAGTTTACATAAACACCAAAAATGGTGCCAACTACACATTGAAATTTTATACAGTGTATTATACATTTGAAAAAATTACCAAGCTGATAAGAAATAAAATGTAATTATTTTTAAGATAAAAAATCAAGGTGAGATAATTTTTAGAGCGATGACTTCGATCTTGTTTTTGTAATTGCATGTACATATTTATACTTTTGTATCTTAATATTTTTTAGATATTTGTATTTTTCACCTTGCCATAGGAAATCAAAAGAAATGTGTGAAATTAATTTCCTACAGTCCGAACTTGTGGAAGAGTTGTGTATTATACAGCAGTATAAGTTTTCGAACTTCAATCCTATTTCTAGGGAATCTTATTAATCTTAATCTTTGAGATCTCAGAAATTATTCATCCCGTTTTTGTTTAGTTTTTATAAAATTTAGAGACTATAAAAGGTAAAACAATTTTAAAATCGTAATAATAATACTAAGATATAAAAAAAGTAAATTATTTTAAATTGTTTAGTATTTAGTAGAAGTAGAATTTCATATGACTTATTCTAAAAATCTTATTTTTGTTTTGTTTTGTTCGAATTGAATTTATTATAATAATGCTACTCAGTTGCCGTGTCATATACTTTTAATATGGTATTATTATATAACCGTAGTTATTATATTGTAAATATGTACATTTTCATTACGTTATTATACAATTATATTTATTACATTGTAAATATTATATATTTTTTATACTGTATTATGTAATTGTAATTATATTTTTCAATGCCGATACGAGCGCCTTTATTTCGTTATTAGTTTAAAATTGTAGTTATTTTATTATAGCTAGATATAATTTTATTACAAATTATTACGTTATTGTAATTATTACAGTGCGAAAAAGGACACTACCTTATAAATTTTGATCAAATGAGCAGTAGTTGAATTATTATAACTCAATCTTAAAATAATTTGTGCGTTCACCTTCCAATGCAGCGAAACGGGTTCAAATCGCAGTCGATACGAATTCAGCATCCGGCTTGCACCGACCCCAGTGCTTACGTGAAATATCCTCTGTGGTAGATGGATCAGGGGTTAGAGTCCCCTTGGCGTCAGCCTAACCGTGGGAGGTTCTCGTGGTCTTCTTCTCCATGTAACGCAATAAGGGATAGCTCCATCAAAAAAGTCCTCCACGAAGGCAAATTACTCCCAATACTTGATCCAGGAGTTCCCTTGTCTTCTGGATTGGGTTTAAATTTACAAGGCTACGAAGTTGAGCATTAGTAGTCGTAAACCCGTAAAGTTGGGTCGGCTGTTCAACGACGGTTATAAAATAAAATAATTTGTGACGACGATGTTTTAAGTTACGGAATCAGTCACAAAACGTACTTCTTTTTAATAAATATTGTTTGTATATTCAAAAGAAGTGTTTTTTTTTGTTGTTGTTATTTTTATTAATTTTATTGAATTCTTTATTTTCGACAAGGATTTGGATTCTTGACCTTCAAAATAAGAAAAATGAAAGCAAACTGAATATAGTCCCGATAGTTTTGGCAGAAGTGAAGACGAAATGTTTGCACCATTTAATGTTAATTTAGTTTTTGGAGTACTATTTCTCGGATATTTACATTATGGTATTATTATGCTACGATATGGAAGGAGATTGGATTTAATAAATTTGTCACCAGCTAGAATGGCTGAAAAAGTTTAAACTTTTCAAACGAGAATGATTAACAACTCTAGGAATGTCAAATAAAATAAAACCCTCTATTGGTGTCAGTTAAAATGAAGAAAATACATTTAAAAAAAAAAAAATAAGAAGGAAGTTAATCAAGTGGCCACAGATGCTTTTACAAGCAGCTAGGATTTCACAAGAAAACTTAGCTGCAAAATACAACTGGAAATTATGAAGGCCATATCAGCGATGAAAAGAAACGTGTGTAAAAACAATTTTCGAGTGCTGCTCTGGTCTGAACAAGATTAAAAAAAAAGAAAGCGACATCATATCCATTGAAAGAAAAAAAAGTCTTAATCGTTCGTCATTGAAGAGGTTAAGAAGCAAGTTTCTTGAACTTGAAAAATGCGGTTGTTATGAAAAGAAGCAAAATGGTGCAAGTTTATGTAAGATTAATGACAGAAATGTGACTGTTAATTGAAACGATACACAATGTTATTATTTTTTTTATTTTTACAATATTCAAATAAATATAAAATTAATCGGGGCATTTCAATTCTCACTGACGGTGATTTTCAACTCAAATTCAATGTAGACGGATTTTGATTATCATTCATTGTGAGAATTTTAATGAATTTAAGAAATGCGGTCGTTAAGAAGAATAAATAAATATGAAAATAATCACGGCAATTCTCACTGACGGCGATTTTTAACTCACATTCAATGCTGATGAAATTTGATTATCTTTCATTGTATGAATTTCTATGAATGGGTTATGAATTTAAGAAATGAGATAAAGAAAAAAAGCAAAATTGCTTCTTTTTTTTTTTTTTTTTTCTTTAAAGAAACATTCTTTAAAACAAGCTTTTGGGAAATTAATGATGAAAATTGCATTTTATACTGTAGCAACTGTTTTGAAAATTAAATGTTTTTTTTTTCCTCTTATGTCTACACAAATATTTCTTACGATATTAAAAAAATGCTGTGAATATAAAAATTAAAACCGAATGTTTATTCTCATTATCATATGTTTATTAAGCATACATTTTAAAGATATATATATATATATATATATATATATATATAAAATGTACTGATTCCATCAGCTAAGGAATTCCTTTTTTTATTTTAAACATGAGTCCAGGAATTGCAGCATTAGAGTAAGTTTTTAATTACTTAAAAATTAGACCACAAACGCTTTTCATTTTTACAAAAGCGTGGCTTTTCTCCATATTGACGTTTTGCGCCACTTTCGAAATAAGCATAGACAGCGCTGGCTTTAGATATGCTAAACTTGACCCAAAAGTCATGAATAACAGATGCAAACTTACAGCTGTTATAAAAATAGCATATTATTCGCAAAAAAGCATAATTTCATATTACGATGAAGCCATCTAAAAGCAGACTTAAGAAGAAAACTGTACTAGTTGGTCAAAAGAGGACTGAGTTATTCTTTTCTTTTAGAAAACGATTTGATTAAAAAATTTTCATGGATAGAATATAATTAGCCGAAGTTGGATTTATTAGATATTCTTAAAAGACTTTTCAGTGACATAAATTGTATTATGAAGCTTACAAGTATTGTCTATATTTTGCTGCCTAATTGCTCAAGTAGTTACGTAATTATGTAGATGTTATAATAGTCGGTTTAGTCTTCGTGTCAAAGTGCACTGCTTCTTGATAATCGATTCATTTGATTAAGGATAATTCACTTATTGAAGAGGGCCGGGATAGATTGGTTGGTAGGACACTAGACTCATGTTCGTCTAAACGGGAATTCGAATCAAACCGGCCGAAGAATTCCCGTGCATTAAATGGTGATTGGTGCACGTTAACTCTGTCAGGGTTGCTAAGTTCTTTAAATTCCCATAATAAATCAGTACCTCCGGGGGGTACTGAATTGAAGTTTGATTGCTCTCTGGTTCAGATCAAAATTACAATCTGTGGATGAATTAAAGGAATATGACTATGTCCTACTTGTGAAAACGGGCTGTAGTGTGCGTGTGGCGTAAGTCGTATTTTTGGCCATGGATGGAGCAACAAAAAAGCGAGAAACGCACCCTCTGCCTTAAAAATTAGCTTGATTTCAAACAGGCTTGCTGACATTGGCAAGTGGCATAAATAACAACAACAACACATTTATTGAAAAGTTTTGAGTTCTACCCTAAATCCAATCAAATATTTGGAGCTACATTCCACTGCAATTGGATGTTAGAATAGAGTAGAAGTTAAGAAGTTATACCACATTATAAATGGGTACCACTCTGAGTTTTTTTCGATCAATTTTTCAAATCGATTATTATTATTATTATTTTGCATTTACATTTGATTAAGGCTTATAGTGTATGTAAAATAACGTAAAAAAAATATTTTGAAAACTCGAGCTTTTTGAAAAGTTTCCACGGCCAATAAGGAGTTGCGTTTGTTCATGCAGCACACATACGTTCACTACAGATTTAATCTCATTCAATTCTTTATGAAAATGGAAAAACTTACCTTTGGGACTGTTTATAGGTAAAAAGAAAATCGCACTGTAATCGAAGGTTGCACTGTATAGAATGCTATGATTGAAAATCGCACAAAAAAAACAACAACAAAAAAACTGGAAATTAAATGAAATAGATACAGTTTTATCGGTGAATCGAAGGATACTAGTATAGTTTTCTAAAAAATGCAATTGGATCATATGCACTGAATGTTACATTATTTTGCATAAGGGGCAGATTTTTAGGGGGGAAAAACAATTTAACACATTGCTTTAAATAATATGATTTAAAAATATGAGAAAAAAAGAGGAAAACCACAATTTGTTAGTGTTGTTACCCTTTTAAGTCGATTTTATTATCTGATTCGAATACACGTGCTACATTGAGGGAGCTGAGCATTCGCGGTCTCTGGGCAACGCATTAAATTTAAGCAGCACTCATTGAATTGCAGCGAACTTATAGATCTAACAAATTGTTGAAAACAAAATCTGTAATAGAATCAAAAGTAATCGAAATTAATTAATCGAATAATCTTAATTGAAATTAATCGAACAAACTTATTGAAACTACTAATGTTTAGATGTTATGCTTTTAAAACATAGTTTCTTAAAACGTTTATATTTGCAAATTTACAAGCATTTTTTCCTCCAATTTTTCCTAGTTTCATGTTAGTGGCTTAAAGAGTAAAAACAAGTGGCTTAGAAAGTAAGAAGGAAAATAAAAAAAATAATTAAATTTCGGTGGGAAAACTATCTTACATGTCTCAAAATTTATCATTCACATTCGAATGACGGTTACGTTCAACATACACCACTTTTCTTCCAAACGATGATTAAATGAATGTAATTGCAAGGAAAGGGAAGCCGGTTTGAGAGTAATTGCCTTGCCTTATCCAATGTACCACCATATCTTCTTTCTTACTTTCATGAGAGTATTCTCTTTAAGACGAATATTATTCTGTTTCTTTTTTCATTCAAGACGATAACCCTTCTCTTACTTGACCATTAATTACGCGAGCAATTCTCCAACTCTTTAAAACATCAGCTGATAGAAAGACCGTTTTATGAAGCTGCTGTTTCCTAGAGAATAGACACATTCACTCTAAAGATAACGTGTATAAGAGAGAGTTAGCACATTCACGTTATATCACACCCGATTACTTACTGCGTAATTACCTACTCAAAACAATATCGGTTCTCTACCTAGTTAGAGCAGAATGTACGCTCAGGGCTTGCGGGATGCTACATGATAGTTTGTAATCTCCTTCTTTAATATACTAACTGACGTTTAGTATATTTATTTCTGTCAATGACCGAGATCTGGAGAATACCAAGTTTCATCGGTGAAAGTCAACAAGCACATAGTCACCTTTGTGAATGTCTGAAATATTTATTATGCCCGATTATGATTTTTAATATTTATTCGGATTAGGAAATTCATCATATTTATTCGGAGAGATTAGGAAATACACCAGTGTTAGGAATAACGGGCAGTTGAACTTGACCTTGAAGAAGCAATGGTGAACACCAGGCAAGGATACTTACTCGATCTAGCATGTATTTCGTACATTTAACAAAGCGACTATGTGATTGTTGACATTTATCGGTGAAAGTCGACAATCACCAATTTTGAAGGCCGGGATAGCCTGGTCGGTAGGGCACTGGGCCCATGTCCAAGAGGTCGTGGGTTCGATCCTCGCGGCGAGGGAGCGCTACCACTCAGTCATCGGGCGTGGTTAAATACATATAGAGTGCAAAAAAACTTGGATCAAATTTGAATAATTCCGTGTAATTATAGTCTGCACTTATAAATTAGCATATTTGTGGTCAGAGGCCGGGATAGCCTGGTATGTAGGGCGCTTGGCCAATGTCCAAGAGCTCGTGGGTTTGATCCTCGCCGGCCGACGACTCCTCGTGTAGTAAATGGTGACTGATGCACGTTAAATCTGTCAAGTCTCAAAGTCCTCCATGTTCCAATAAGAAATCAATACCTCTGGGGGTACTGATTCAGGAGTTTCCTTGTCTTCTGGATTGGTTCAAAATTACAAGTCTACGGAGTTGAACATCAGTAGGCGTAAGCCCATGAAATTGGGTCGGCTGTTCAACGACGGTTATAAAATAAAATAAAATCACCAATTTTGATCTTTCATAGTAACATATTCACTATAGGGTCAGTTGATTGGTTCTCACTCAAATATATAATTACACCAAATGCATGCATTGCGTGAAGAAAAAAAAGGACTCAAAGTGGTAGTTAAAATAAGCAGAAAATTTTATTAGATAAGTTGATGTTGTTGTGGCTTTTTCTTCAAGAACCAGGGGTTCGTGAATCCTCAAAAAGTCTTATACAATAAGAGTCGATAAATTTTTAGTGTATTCTCTGTTCTAAGTATATTATACGAACTAATTATAAGCGCATACTTAAAGTATGCGCTCTCTTTCACATACTTAACTTAGCTCTTCGCGTATATCTTAAGTTTCGTTGAATCGCGATGAAATCTTTATTTATAAAATGAGTCCATACCGCGCAGTAAAAAATCTTAAAGAAGCCGAATTCCCATTAAATTCAAGAACTATATTGAGATATTAATTCATCTCCATCTGGTCTTAAGATCTTACGGCGTCGTTTCTAGAAAGAAAAAAAAAGTCTGGATTTTATAGATCACATGACCTGAACGAAATATTGTATGGATCACTTGAAAAAGTGCACTTATCTTTTGGAAATGGAAGTATAAAGTTGTGTCTCAGAGCTTTGCTCCATTTGTAAATAATTTGTAAATAGATTTCTTTATTCTTTTCCTCAATAACAGCCTAGAAAAATTTGTACGTTGTCATCCTTATAAAAAAGGATATTGACAAATGACTGCAAATATTATAGACTGCAATATTATGATAAAATAATAAAATAAACGTCACGGCTCAAGAGTTTAGCAGGAAACACGAGAAGGAGCACCGGCATATATATATATATATATATATCGCTATTGGTTTAAAGCAAAATATAACCTTTTTTAGGAGTTTTTAGTTTTACTGAGAAAATAATTTAGTTTAAAACGAAATAACTCTAGTTAGTCAGAAAGTGGGCAGAGTTTTCATTGAATATTAATTCCCTCTGTCATTAATATAGCAATAAATTTTTTTTGCACTGGCCAGGAAATGATTTAGACGTGTAGTGCCTTCAGATGAGGTTTGACCACTCTGTCAGGGAACTTTAATTGATGATAAATTTCATTTGGCGAGAAAATGGCGCTAAACTCTGAAGCGGCACGGAAATGACTGAAACTTCTTCTCTCACAGACTCAAAATCGGGATAATAAAAACCCATTTATAATTATTGGATTAAACATAAAATTTGACTGAGCCTAATTCATTTATACCACGCCGAATCGAGTAACAGAACTGTGTATTCAAGGTAACCGAATAAAAGGGTGCTAGAATACATGCCTCACACAAAAATAAAAAAAGATTGGAAAAAATGAGGAGAAATGAATAAGAAAGTCTTTAGAGAGTACATCAGGATTGTGGGATTAAAAAATAATAAACTCTTTGTAAGAAGGGAAAATTATTAAGAATAATAACACCAGTAAAAGAGGCAAATTATGTGATAGCAAACCAATGATCTCTAGACAATAATGTCTAGGTGATTTATTTACGTCAAATCTTAAACAGATAGTGCAAGTCATTCAAATGCAGTCACTGATGCAGATAAATAATAGCACGTTGCGTGCATTTTAAAGAGATTGAAAGTGATAGTTAACCCTTAATCTTAACCATATGATAGAGATAAATCTTACTGCAGAGAAATTGATAGAGATGGAGTTGTTTTATTACTGTGATCTGAATTAATGGATTGTAGAATTGTTAAGTCTTTCACATTGCATTAAAAATAGTACGGAAAGGTAAAAGTGAAAAGAAAAAACAAAGAATCACGAGTTATTCTGAATAGGTGTTGACCAGCCAGACAGACACTTGAACCCCAGCGATATTTCCTTCCATATTATTATTTTATTTTGAGGAATGTTATTATCTATTCCATATTATTATTTATTCCATTTTCAAAAAGAATAAACCTTAAAAATTTTAACTTTTTGTTTTACTTAAAAGCAATTACTTTTTGAAATACGATTGTAAGTGAATCACCTTATTATATTTAAATATTTTGTTACATTGTATAATTGTGTTTATTAATGCCAAAATATATCTTAAAATTAAATTTATAGAGTTTTCTTTTTTCCCCAAATATTTGAAATCATATTTTAAAAAAATATTTTGATTTTGTTTTACTTGAAATATTGGATTCCGGAATTAACAGACTTTGTCTACTTTCGGGAAAGCACTCTTGGTTTAAAAAATCACGTACCCAAAGTATGAAACTTTCAAAACACGAGCAAAACAAAAAACAACCGTAAATGACTTTTTTTTATCAAATTTACAGTATTCATATAGAAAAAAGCGCAAAATGTTCCAGAATGGCATTTGAACTTATAAGTCTTTAGAATAAGTATTAAAAAATTCAGAGGAAATTTATTTTAATTTTCTAATACTTTTCAAAATTTTGAAAATTTACTATTAGACTGTAATTTAAAATTTCATTCATTGACAGAAACGCCATTTATCTTCATATAAAAAATCCGTAATACACTGTAGTGGGCGTTCAACCTTAAGTTACATTGTGCTTTGTCGTACAAAAACTATGAAGTTTAGAAAACTTCAAATTACGAAGGTGTATATAATGGCGTATGTTTCTTTATATAATGGCGTATATATGTAATAAAGGCTCCCCTATAGTGGATCTATAAATGTTTTTCTGCTTTAAAATTCTTGTGTCAAATTGATGAAATAATTAGTTACTGTTGTAGTTAATGAAGTTAATGAGAGTATGCTTACAAAATTTACACTCTGGTTCTTTTAATGTGATTTAATTTAAGTATGAAAATTTTAAAACAGTATTTCAAATTTTCTTCTAGGTTCAACTTAAAGTAAATAGGAAAGATGGTAACTAAAAATTAAGGTCCGATACTATTCCAAATCCTCCAAAAAGACGAAAATGGATAAGTTATCTAAAAATGGGATCAATTTTAGACGAGCTTAAATCCAATGTAAATATAAATTGACTCATTTTTCTCCATTTGCTTGGTTTTTTATTTTATATTATAATTATTAAAGATTCAAAAATGTGTATTAACTGTTTTCATCTAGTAATGAATGATATTTTTTATTTTAAATAACAATAATTTTTATTTTAAATAACAATAATTATCAAACATTAAAAAATAAAGTTTCCGAAAAACAATGTAAATTGATGTACGCAAACACGCTTTTCTTTATGAATTAATTATCCAAGTTGAGGTTAGCGTCGTTTGTAGCGATAAGTTGCCAAATCTCGTAGCTCTCCACATTAGGAAAAGTATTTGCTCCGAAACGGCGGACGAGTCGACCTCTCTAATTCAGAGGCTCTAATATGTAATACCGAGGTAATAATATAACTCCATCAAAATTTCTGCGATAGATGTTATGATAAATTAAATAAATTTTATGCTTTTTTTGTAACACACACTTTCTTCTTCGATGAATTCCTTATTAACTACTTGTATATTTTTTTCCTTTTGTATTTTGAATTTTCACTGGCTGACTACTTCGTATGCATAGTTAAGTTTAGTTTTCATGGGTACATCTCGAAATGCATGCTTAAGAAAATAGACTCAGCTAAAAATGTGTATTTAAAAAAATGGACGCAGAAAAAAAATGTCCTTTTTAATCCGCACCCGAATTTTAAAAATTCAATAAGAAATTTTGTGCTTACTTTTACTTACTACTTAAACATTAAGCTTAATCATTACGGGAAAAGTCCCGGATTTCGGGATGACTAGGTATATTTCAGATGTAACTTTTCGGGTGATTTCTTCATTTTCAGAACTTTAAACGATAAACTGACTTTTACAAAAATAAATTCCTACAATGTAAATTTACTACTACCATGATAAATTTATGGGACCCATCATAATCTCGTCAAACAGCTGTCGACTTTTGAAAACTTTTTTTAAAAAACTAATTCAATAAAATATACTAAGTGATTCATACAAATTGATGATACCACATTGCAAATTTATTTCGATTCTTTTTGTTTATTCTTTTTCTTTTTAAAAAAAGCAAAAGCTAAATAGATAAGTCCAGTTCTTTAAATAACGTCTTTCGAGCTAAAAACCCCATCTATGATATGTAGTTTAATAACATTTTATTAAGTGCTTCTGAGATATGTCAATAAAATTTTTCTTTAATTTTGGAATCAAGTTCACTAAACAAATTAGTTTGTTGAAGAATACTTTTATTGAAAATTAATAGAAATTGTCTGATTTTATTTATGATCACTAAAATTAACTGTATAAAAAGGTGAAATTATACTCGAAAAATATTGAACAGCTGTCAAAAAATAGAGTAAGCAGCTGTTTTACAAGTTTTGATTTACTTAAAAATATCGGTGCCCGCTGGTTGAACTGTGATATCGAGTAAGTTTTGATCAATCAACCGTGGTCAACGGTCAAGTATTACAGCATTTTTTTTACATTTGATTATACGATCTTCACACCTTACTGCAGTTGCAAAAATTCCGCATTGCGTTATGCAAAGCGATACGATAATACAACTCTTATGAAAATTATTTAATTTTGTTTTGTCAAAAAGTTGTTTTCAAAAAGTTCCGTTTTTGAAAAGTGGTTTGATAACTGATGAATAAGATATAAAAACTTGATTATTTCCAAAGCTTCTCAAACGGCTCTTGTTTACGTTGAAATAACTCATAACGTTGATATATCTTTTTTCAAACTCATCCTATTAATTCTTCCCAAATTATCTGTTCCCATAAGAGTAAAAACACGGTGTGAAGGGATGAATGAACGGTTGACATCGCGTGAGAAAAGCAAGGAACAATGCAACAAATTATAAAGTGTCATCGTAGATGAAATCAGCGTTAGCCTAACACCAATGATCACTTGATATCTCGATTACTTTTATTAACCTGCTACTTGTAGCAATCATGGCGATTGTTCTTATTGAAGATGATATGTTTGGAATATCTTTCCTTGTCTCCAGCAATCAGTATATTTAGACAATAAGGGACAAGACGTGTCATCGATTCAATCTGAGGTAGTGAGGTGCGGCTTTCTTCTGAAAATTAGTCATCACACGAAAAATAGTCTCAGCAACGAATTCAACTCATAAAATGCCAGATGAATATTCAACCAGCAATGAACCAGTTAACTAGGTAACGGATCTGATTTTCTTCCGGGGTTTTATCAACACCAAGCAAATCACTCAATAATTACTCTAATCATTTTTTTCCAGTACAGAAAATCAGTGATGATTACTTTGATATGATATAAGTATTTTGAAAATATTAGTTTGTAAAATGCTTAAGTTACAATTAGATGAAGTAATGATAAAAGTGACATTTAAGTATGGTGAATTAAGCGTCATAATATTCAGTAAGTAAATTTTACGCAGCTATTAAAAATAACAGCCAAAGTAGTCGATTTATTGTTTGATTTTCTGGCATAAGGTGTTCAAAAATACTTGCTTCCTTTCGTAATTTATTGTCGGTCACTCAAACCTCTTAAAGCTTTAAATCTTATTGCTGAGTATGAAAAACCTCATAAACCAAACATCTCTAAAGTTATAAAATAATACCTTAAATATTTCTTGAGAAATTTTAAAAAATGTGAAAAACTGAAAGTGTCTTTTTCATTATTGTGGGGTATCAACACTTTTATCAACATTAAGCAATTACTTTAAAAAAAAGTTTTGTACAATGATAGAAGTTACAAATCTTCGTCTGATGACAATTTTATTACTTCGTTACATACTTGATAAATAGAAGAGAAAGTAATTGTCTCTAGCGAGAAAAAAAATACAGTAAAATATTAAAATAATGTATAAGTAATGAGCTAATATTTTTAACATTTCGAGTTAAACACTTCGAGTTAAGCGTCATCAGAAGAAAAAGGGATCTTTTATAGGGACTTTTTTCTCATGCGTAATTATATAAACACAATATCTTCATTTACTCGATAACTAATTAATAAATTAAAATATATTTTGTTTCATTTTAATATTTGAAATTTGTTTTATTATACTCTGTTATCCAATTCTTAGATTCTAACTTTTTTATATATATACACCGAAGAGCCATTACATTATGACCACCCTCCATCTATATCAATGGGCACGCTTACGTTTTCATGGTTTCTCGCCCAGAAACAATGTTTTCATGGGGCATATTAGGACCCATAATCCTCATAGAACAATCCCTGACGTCTGTAAGCTACTTGAACATAGTTGCAGACCAGGTTCACCCAATCATGCCAACATCTTTTCCTGCGGGGGATGGTGTTTACCAACAGGATAATTCACCATGTCATAAGGGTCGAATCGTCATGGATTGGTTCGAGGAACATTCCAGTGACTTTCAAGTCATGTTTTGGCCCCCAAATTCACCTGGCGTTAATCCAATAGAGCATTTGTGGTCCTACTTGGAAAACCAAATTCGTGCCGCCACGCTACCCCCTCTCAATGTGGGGAATTGCGGAACCAGTTGGTGAGCGCTTGGTACCAGATACCTCAGACTACCTATCAGCACCTTGTGGAATCAATGCTACGACGGGTGCTAGCAGTTTTGAGGGCTAAAGGTGTAAAAGTTAACCGATCGGCTCAAACAGTCAGCCACAGCTTTTAAGTCCGTTAATTACAATGTTGACCGTGAGACGGGTTAAGCAGTTGTAGAATTTCTTTTAGTATTTTTTTCTTTCTGCCAATACATGTCATAGCATGTTGTATACCATTGGAAACCTGAAAATCGATTTATTCAATGGTGTTTAAAGGTAACGACATTGCTGACCGTGAGACGGATTAAGCAGTTGTAGATTTTGTTAGTATTATTTTATTTTTGTCAATACATGGCATAGCATGTTATATATCATTATAAACCTTAAAAATCAATATATTCAATGGTGTTTAACCCTCCCGGAAAAATATTAGTAAGTCAATGGGAAAAAGTACTTTATGTAGAATGTTTTCAATGAAATTATTTAAGGCATTGAATCGTTTACGGAACTGTATAAACGGAATTCGATTATTGAAAATAAACATTTGAGAGTTTCTTTGAGCTGCCTTTCCATTAATGTTTGTCAAGTAAATGTAAAATTTTTACTTAGCATTTATTTTATCTTAATTTGTAATTCGTTTTGTTGAACATGAAATAGGTTTCAAAGCTATAAATAATGAATTTTTAAGCATTGTTAAAGTAATTCTATTGTGAATTTAAAAATGTTTCAGCGTTGCAAATTAAATTTTACAGCTAAACAAATTTTATTTTGTTACAGCTATTATATGAAAATATTTCGCATCCAATGAAGGAAACAAGGCTAAACTTCATACTATGACGTTGATACATTAAACTGCATATCATGCTAATTAAAATATGGAAATTCTTTTTCGAATTACTTTTGAAATCAACACTTTTATTCAAAATAAGCATGCGCTCAACACTTGGGGTATTGGAGAATGCCCTCTCAAATGTTCCCTCGTAATGGTACTTAATTAGCGAATAAAATTTTTCACTTGTAAAGAGCAGGAAACCAAACTTAGAAACGTAATTGCTTTAGAATTGTATGTCAGTATCATAATTTGTACACTATTTCATATATTCAGAGCGTTTAAAGGGAAGGAACAAATTCATATTATCCGGAGCTGCGGATGAGAATCGAAAATGGGGAACATTGTTGGAAATGCTGTAACATCAGTCACATCTGTGACTATACCTCCATTAGTTAGGATTATTCTCCCCCTCTTTATTACATTAGCTTTTAATAATCCAAAAACAACGAACATTTTTAAATCAAAGTATGATTACATCGTAGGTAAGTAATATTTTCAGGTTTTTTTTTTTTTTTTTTTCATTTACGAATAAAATTATGCAATAATAAGAGTTTTCTTTTTAATTTGAAATTTTAATACTCAATCAATTGCTTAGAAATTCTCATAGAAATTTTGCATCATAATTTTTGAACTAATTTTTAGAAATTTTTAAATGAATAATTTTTTTTTTAAATTTTTAAAATTTGTATTCGATTGTTTATTGAATTATATTGAATTCTTTAAATTAAATTTGTCTTGTATAATTATTAAATGATATTTAGACGTTTTTCTATTTAAAAATAAACAAAATACTTAAAAGCCAAACTTCATTAATCAGAAAAGTGGCATATACTCCCACTGTTCAGCTGATATTACTTAAGTTCACTAATCTCTCTGAGGAATTTCCTATCGTTAAGAGAACGCCATATCGCGGAAGAAAGTTTTCGTCGCAAATTCTCTTTCTCCTTTATTAATAATGTGAAATTTAAAAGAAAGAAAAAGTAAGTTCAGGCTAATCTACAGTAAGTAATGAAGTTTCAATTGCTGAAAAAAATATTTCAAAATATTAAAATGCAAACAAATTATTAGAAGATAACTTCTCTGTTGCGTAATCCTAAGTTATCATCTCATATTTTTTTTTCCTTTTTTTTTTTTAGTATTTGAATATTCATGGCTTACTCTAGGTTTGTCTGTACTCACTATTTTCTACACATTAAATTTTAAATTAGTAATGAAGGAGAAAGAAAATTTTCGACCGTGGTATGGCATACTCTTAAGAAAGAGATATTAGAGGCAGTTGTCAAGTTTTCTTCCAAGTTGCCTCCATATCGTTAGAAAAGGATATTTCGACAGACTTCAGCACAGTTAATAGGCCATTAAAAAAGGAGTTTTATCCATCATAAGTTACTGTGGTATCTAATAACAGGTACAGTACAATTTTTCAAAAATATTTGGCCATTAAAAAATAAGTACTAGCATTAAATTAACACTGATGGCAACTATGACAAACATCACTATATTATCATGGAAAAATACTCCTCAAATTGAAACTGCAACAGAGAAAAATTCATCAGAAGTGTGTTGTTTAACACATTATTAAATGTAAAAGGGTAAAAAAAGGACGGTGAATGATATTTTAATAGCTAATTTCTTTCTATAGTTGGGGCAGGAGCAGCAGGTTCTGTGATAGCAGCTCGGCTTTCTGAAGATCGTTGTGTGTCTGTACTTCATCTTGAAGCCGGTCCAAAAGCCATTCCACTAACAGAAGTACCAGCCTTTCAATTTTTCAATCAAAAAAGTCCGAATGATTCGGGATACAAAACTGTACCACAAAAGAGGGGAGCCCTATTTCTACTTAATCGCGTAAGTGAATATATTTGAAATAGCTAAATTTAATTTGTATAAATAATAATTGCGCAGTATCCTCATGTGAGGAAATATAACAGTTCTTTTCTCTCTCTTTTTTTGAGAAAAGTATGGAAAACTGGCTGCGCAATTAATACTATTATTTAACTTGGTGAAATAAAACGCTTGTATGACGTGGTACATTAATAATATATGAAGCCTTAAAATTTTTATCCAAAATTACGGAATTAACGATTTTTAAAAACTTAATTAAATAACGTAAGAAAAATTCTTACTTTAATTAAAAATAAATGTATTTTTACTTCTTTTGCAAAAATACTTTACACATTATTTTAAAATGTAGAGTTGAGAAGTAATGGGCTAAATTAAAAAACAAAACGTTAAAAACGATAACACAAGAGAACGTATAAGCATTAAGATTTTTAAAAACTGATGGTAACTTTTTCATTGAGTTTTAGAAATGTTCTAGTTTATTTTACGTGTTAGTGAAATCCCAGTTAAGGGAACTTCATATGTTATTGCAACTCATCAATTGTAGTTGTTATACTGTTAGAGAGCAGTCAAATGCACGATAATATAATGCTAGAAATTCTTTGTAAAATTGGTTAAACAGCAATTTATATAATTGCTATTTTACCACAGTCTACTAAAACAGTAAAATAAACATAAAAAGATGATATTCAAACTGTTAAGTAAGAGAAAAAAACGTCAATATGATTCTTTTTACCTAATACGGTTTAACAACTAGAATTGTATCCGCACCAACTAGGCCCAAATTATGTTCCGTGCAACCGGATTCATACTATAACTGAGAGGACTTATGGATCTTATGACTAGTTGAAAAGGAGTTCGAATCGCAGTGTTGATGCCATGATATTTCTTCCATTCCCTCAATGCATGAAAAGTTTCTAGTGGCCTGCAGTCTTCAATCGGTTACCCTAACTAAACTATTATAATACGAAACTTTCATTCACGCATAAATAACGCATCATCTACATCCTATGTCTGTTTAAGTTTTATTGTAATAGTTTAGAAACTATGCTAGCTGTAAATAGTTGCAAAACCGTATAGTTTTGTATTCACGGTTTTCTAACTTTACCAGTTCTAAAAAATTTCAAAACCGTAAAGGTAAAAAAATTTTCTTAACCATGAAGTTATGGTCAATCGAATGAACAGACGGCTGCTGGTTATTTTACCGTAACTTCAAATTGAAAATTCCAACAGTGTACATATGAGTACCTCCAATGGCTTTAAGAATACCCTTTATGCATTCATTGCTTACTATAAGCACACAGTTAAAGGTACCAGTTCGTTACGAATGAGCAATTTAAATTGTTAAATTGTTATTCAAAAATGAAATTAGTAGTTGATATGAAATCGTTGTTCAGAAATACAGTCTATAGAGACCATAATAAATCATTGTCTGGTTTTTATAATGTGATTGATTGTTTTATTTCATATATTTAACAACACAATTTTGTCGTTTTTTTTTTATATATGCATTCCTAACCTTTAAACTTTTACAGCAAATGGTAACTCCAAGAGGCAAAGGATTAGGTGGGTCAACTTTGTTGAACTATTTTCTGTACGTGAGAGGAAACCGCCGTGATTACGATGGTTGGGCAAAACAAGGAGCTACGGGATGGTCCTGGAAAGATGTCTATCCCTACTTTCTTAAATCTGAAGGCAACACAGATCCAAAAATCGTTGCAGATGGTACGACTAAGATTTGTAGAAGTAGCGAAGTAAAATTTGTACTTTGAGTAAAAAAAAAAAAAAAAAAAAAAATGTAAATGTTGACTTCTGGAACTGTGCAAATTAACTGGATTCTTAATAAGATGTTGAATCATATTCCCGTTAAAGTTATGCGATATAATTCCAATTAGAAGTATTATCACAGTGACAAGTGTAATGTTAATTATTCAAGTGATCGACGATATGGATCATTTTGATAGTCCATTCATTCATCGATAAAAAGAAGAATATAATGAAAATAAAGCTATGCAGCTTTAAAATTTCACTGAATCGTAGGAAAAAAAAACGTCTTGAATAATTAATTAAAAGTCCCAGGTAAAAAGAAGGGGTGAAAATTTAGTGCGGCGTTTGTATAAATATAATTTTTTATCGTTTATGCACAATACTATGGGTTCAAGTAAAGAAAGAAAAAAATGTAAAACAGTGATACTGAGACCACCATTCATAGCATTTGTCCTGGCAACTTTTTTTGCATAGTTTGTTCAATAAGAAACCAATTTAGTTAAAAGACTTGTAGTGAGAAGGATGACCATAATGAAAACTACTTAAACTAATTTCCAAGAGTAAAAACTTTTGTAAGTAGATTTTTTTCTAATCAGACTTTTTCTTATGTTTGTTCCCCAGACTACTATATGTTTTATATGTTATGAAAATTTGCAACAAATTTTATCAATATTTCCATATTTCATGCCCCCTTTTTTTGTTTTTAACCTCCTTAGTTTAAACTGTTAATTATAGCTTATTTTCTTTAGTTGGAAAATGTTAGCTTCAAAAATTAAGCTGAAAAATTCATTGACAGCAACTATTAAAACCAACAATAATGCTACACAAGTTACTAAAAGAAATTAATGTTACTAAAAGAAATTAATGTAACGAGCACAAAACCCGAATGTCACCGTTTCTTTGCAAGTAAATTTATGAAGAATTAATCCGTTTGGGAACATAGTCTTTTTTTTTTTTTTTTTTTTTTTGACAAAGTCATGATGCATGATTGCGGTGGTAACTATATAAAGCTTCCTGACTCTCAATGGATTTGAGTTAAAAAACTAAGAACTGGTAACTCATTTAATTTATTCTAAGAATAAAATATACGAGTCTAAGTTATTTACGGATTAATATTTCATAAATTCTCTAGCTAGGAAAAGAAACGGAGGCATTCGGGTTTGGCACTCTTTACATTCATTTTTTTCTTTAAGTAAGTTGTGTAGAATTATTATTGGTTTTAATACTTACTATCATTGCATTTCTCAGCTATAACTTTTTTATCATTTTACCGAGAAAGTAGTAGCCAATATTTAGCACTAGAAAGTATATTAATTTTATTTAGCACAAATAAACTGTAATTCAAAAAGGCAATTTTCACATGTATGCAAACTAGTAAATTTCCTTTTCTCAACTAGGAATAGGTAAAAAGTTTAATTTTAAAGTGTAGCAAAAAAAGTGGTTAAAAAGTGATTCTAAAAGCGACTATTATTATCTGTTTTTTTCTTCTTTTGGTTAGATCGAAAATTTATACTACACTTTTATTTAATAGCTCTTTTGCATGTATAACTGATGTTGTATGCTGTTGTTTTATTCTATGGTTTTTAAATGCACAGGGAATACTTTTATCATTTAAGGTTACCATAACACGAGTGGCCCCTTGACTATTCAAAGTGCTCAATGGAGCACTCCATTGATGGAAGCATGGAAAAAGGCAGCTGCCGAACGTGGATATGAGTATAGAGACATTAATGGAGAAAAGCAAACCGGTGATTTACAAAATTACTTTACTTTGTTTTTTTTTAAAATGAAGTCATAACAAATTGAATTCATTATGATTTCTTTTCTATCAAGGATTTCATAAACTACAAGGATTTACAAGAAATGGCCGTAGATGCAGCGCATCCAAAGCATTTCTAATACCTGCGCAAGATCGTCCAAATTTAGACATTGTTACTGATGCTTTAGTCACAAAGGTACGAGATAAAAATTATTTATTTATTGTTTGTGCAAAAAAAAAAAAAAAAAACTTAAGTATTTGGTGTTAATAGTTCCGTTTAAAGGTAAGAAAACGTTTTACACCAAAAATTTGAATTACAGCAAATTTAAGATTATAAATATTACCGTGAATGACTTGAAACTAGAGAATGTAAATTTTCACCGTTGAATGTCAACAATCACATAGTCCCTTTGGTGAATGTCCAAAATATTTGATATTAATTTATTTGTTGATATTATTATATTTATAATATCAGCTGCGGATAGATTTAGAGCAACATCAGTGTTGAAAGTATCTGTTAAATACTTACAGGGCAGTGGCACTTGACTTTAAAAAACATTTATTCAAGTCATACCGGGCAAATGTATACCGGTCAGAGGCACTAAATCTTAACGAAAACATTCATGACGGACATACCGGGCAGCTGTATTTAATTAGACCAAGTATATATTTCAGACATTCATAGCAAAGTTTCGATGTGAAAGTTGAGATTCACCGGGAAAAGTTGACATTCTCTTGATTTCAGTCATTGGTAACATATATATTGTAGTAAAGCAACATCTGGGCCTTAGAAAAGACAAAGAGCTTGAATATTTCAAAAAGTTTTCAACTTTATCGGCCAATTGAGCAATTTTGCTCGACCAATTTAACTCGATTTTTGTAGCTACACAAAAAAATTTAAATCGATGAAATATTTCCGATTTTCTTAAATTTTTATGATCCCAGACAATACAGGGTAGGAATATGTGTTACAAATTTAAATCACAAACGCTTTTTATTTTTATAAAACTGAGGCTATTCCACGCATTTTTATAAAGTCATTTATATAATTTGGTAATTGCACTACGAGAAGAAGAAGATCACGAATACCCACACATATGGACCTATAACGTCAGCGCCAGCTGAGTGTTTAGATGAGATGGCGTGTAAACGCTAAGCTAAGTTTCTCCACATCAGTAAAAATGTTAATTAACATGCAATTAATTAAAGACAGCACCGTTATGCGAACCGAGTGTGTTGAAATTTATTTTTTCTTGTCTATGTCTTATACTTAACATAGATTTACTATTTGTTGATGTATTTTACGTTAATAGTGAGGTATTCTTGTTTTGTTTACCTGGCAACTTCTATTTATATTTAATTAGTTAGTTTATGTTCTACAAGACTTCATACCTGTCTTTGTGTTGAGAAATAAATATAAAGCGAACGTATTGAAATCTTTGCGAAAGAATCTTTGTGTAAGAATATAGATTATTCCACTAAAGAGAATTGATAATTGATGGGCTTGACTTTCTCGAAATGGAATGGGAAGAACAGTTGCTAAGATAAACAAATGGCACGTTTCATCAACCAATCAGGATCGAGATACACACACTACGTCGCTTGCAGGTATCCCATTATCATAAAGGATGATGATTAAACATGAGCAGAATTTAACTTAGTCTATGACAATTATTTGAATATCATTCTCTAAGATGCGTTATTTCACGCCTTCAGAAAACGGACTTAATGAAATTTATAAAAACCTTAAATCATTACAAATTTATATATAGATATTATTATTATTTACAGATATTAATAGACAAAAATAAGAATGCATATGGAGTAAAATTTCATAAAGATGGTAAAGATCATGAAGTTCATATTAATAAAGAAGTTATTGTGAGCGGAGGAACCATAAATTCTCCTCAACTTTTGATGCTTTCTGGAATTGGTCCCAAGAAACACCTCGAGGCAAAAGGAGTGAGTCTGTTTAAACTATTTATTTTTATTTCATTAGCCACAGAAATAATATAAGATATATCGAAACAATATAAGAAATATCGAAATAATATCGATAGAATATAATACACTATCTAGCCATTAATGACCGGACGGTGGAGGAAGTTCGGCGGTGGAGGAATTATGTTGTGGTCCTGTTTCTCATGGTTTGGCCTTGGACCCTTGGTGTTAGTGCGTGGAACCCTGAACGCAGAAGGGTGTAGAGACATCCTGGACAATTCGGCGCTTCCCACCCTGTGGCAACAGTTCGGTAATGGCCCGTTTGTGTTTCAACACGATAACGCTGTCATTCATAAATCACATGCCATCACGGACTGGTTTGATGAAATGGGGGTGCAAGAGCTTGACTGGCCATTCCAAAGTCCCGACATCAATCCAATTGAGCATCTCTGGGTTGAGTGGGAGCGCCGGTTGAGGGGCAAACCACAACGCCCCAAAACCACCACTCAACTCTTCGCCATGTTACAGGAGGAATGGCGGGCAATACCTGTCGCCGTGTACCAACACCTAGTGGATAGCCTTCCTAGAAGGGTTAAAGCTGTGATTCGGGCGCGTGGCGGTCCTACGCCCTACTGACATGATACTAGCACCTCATGTATCCGAAATGAGGGGTGTCCGGTCATTAATGGCCAGATAGTGTAATATGAAATCTATTAATATGAAATCTAATAGAAAGCCGGGGGAACACGAAAATTATTTCGACTCGTACAAATAGCATTAGAAGGAAAACGCAATGGCTAGCGGGAACAAGCGCTTTGTATAGGTTTAAATATAGTATTTTAAAAGTACATAATACGAGTAATGATAGTTAAATTATTGGGAATTTTCTATGGTAATCATATGCTGACACAAGATATTAAACAAGAGCTTGTTCATTAAAATATAATTTTTTTTGGTTATTTCTGATAATAGGGGAAGCTTTTAAATAAAATCATTTAGGTTTCTGATTAATTGTTTGATTCTCGGAGAATTTATTTACGGAAATTTTTACTCTAATTTTCAAGTTTTCTTTGAATGAGTGAGTAAAAAACATTCTGAGTCTTATGTTTTATTTTATTTTATAACCGTTTTTGATCAGCCGACCTAATGTTTTGGGTTTATGACTACTAATGTTCAACTCCGTAGTCTTGTAATTTTTAACCCTATCCAGAAGACAAAGTAACTCTTGAATCTAGTATTGGGAGAAATCGCTCTTCGTGGAAGTCTTTTTGATGGATATAACCCTCATTTACGTTACATGGAGAAGGAAACGTGGAAGGCCTCTCAATATTAGAATGACGGCAAGGAGACTCCTATCCATGATCTGTCTACTACTGAGGATAGTTTACGTCAGCAGTGCAAGCCGGGCGGAATTCGTATTGACCAGTCATCATTGGGAATCGAACCCGGTTTTCCTCATTGGAAGGGGAACGCTCTATCCCCTGAGCGATCACGGCTCTAAGTGTTATGTTGTCCTAAATCAACGGTATACAAAGACGAATTTGAGACATAATTCTAAGACAAATTTGTTACATAACTCTAAGGCAACTAATTTCTGAAGATTTTTATCGCCTATGCAGAGAATAAGCCTGTATTTTTGTTGCCCAAAATGAGTTTGGACAAATGCACCAGTTTTGTAATGTTCGACCTGAGTTAGGGCTAGAGAAAAATCGGTATTTCAATTCCATGAAGCCTGAACTCACGTCCTTCAGCGCATAATATATAATTTACCATTTTCACAATAGATACCATTTTCCCAATTTTAAATTGCACGCTAAAAGTTTAGCGGTTTTGCATCAATTGTAGGATTTTTGTATAATTTTGCAGTTCAAAGGACATGGAACTCATAACAATTGATACGAACAGTAAATTGTGGTATTAGTTTATTATATTTATTTTATGTTATTTATTTTTGATTCATTATTTCATTTTTTTCGAAAATTATATCATTTGATTTATTTTTTTATAATTTGAGCAAAAGTGACTGTAATCCATTAATAGTTATTTCATAAAATTTTTTTAAAGGATCTATTTCTAACATTTTGAGGATAAGAACGAATATAGTTAAAGAGAAAAAAATCAAGTTTAGGCAGATTTTTCTGAAATAAATTCCAAAAGAAAAGGGGTGAAGCAGCCAGAGAAACTTTCATAAGTTTCTTTTAATGTTAAAAATTGCATAAATCAATAATTTGAAATTTTTTCGTTTTCCTGACGTTTAGTTTGATTGACCTTTCGTTTGAATTTTTTTAGATACCAGTAATTGAAGATTTACCAGTTGGAGACAATTACCAAGATCATGTAGGAACTTTTTTCTTAAATTTTGAATCAACAGGATCAAAAGATACACTACAACAAATATTTAGCAGACCATATAGTAATCTGGTTGAGTACAATTCAAAGGGAGCAGGTGAGAGAAAAGAGCTAATCATTCAAATAATTTTTGTAGTTATTTTAAGACTTGGGTCAAGCAACTACCCCAGTTCAGAGTTTACGACCTTCAATGTTCAGCTCCTTAGCCTCGCAATTTTGAACCAGTGGTCGGAAGTATTGCGCTGCAAGTAGCGGAACTACTGTAGTCGCTACTTTTTTCCGTAGTTTGCAGTGCAGTGCGATAATTTTTAAACGAAGTAATGTAGTGAGTAGTGAGATACAAAATAGAATAAAAAATAGATTCCTGGTAAATACTTTTAAAGTTAGTTAAATAAAAAAACAAAATTGAAACTAATCTTTTTTCCAAATCATATTAGTGCAAATCCTTTGCTGGCCCGTCACTGCACGGAATGAGAATTCCTCTGTGATCGAGCGTTGATAGTATACATATATGTCTGATGCTCGTTAAATATCTGACTTTTTTAAAATTCGATTTCACAGGAACAATGTTGTACGTTTTTGTGTCTGATTTCATAACTTAAAATATCGTCTGAATAAATTAATTAACATATTTGTTCTCACCCCCTCAAACCATTAAGATTGAGTTCTAGAACGTGAAGATCAGATCATTAGATCAAAAGTTATTCAGGGTGGTTCGTTTTTCTTTTCTGTACTGTACTTTTTTTCTTGTAGGATATAAAAAAGCATATATCATTCAAATCACAAATATTTAATAATTTTCTAACATTTCTTAAATCACTGTCGAGAAAAGCATAAAGTTTAAAAATTAAAAGAAAAAATACGTAAAAAGTTCTTTAGAATAAAAAACTATTACATTTAAACATGAATTGAAACTTCTTAATATCTCCTCATATTTAAAAATGCCAATTTTTTATTCAAAATCATTTTGAATATTGGGGAAAATTAAGTTCTCCAGTGAAGTTTGCCTTCTAAAAGTAGCAAAGTAGTGACTACATTTCGAAAGTACTTTGTAAGCGCTTCATTTTAAAAAAAGTAGTTGTAGTTCACTACATTTGTAATAAAGTAGTTGTAGTTAACTACAAAAAATTTAGTTTTTCAAAACACTGTTTTGAACCCTACCCAGAAAACAAGAGAACTCCTGAATTAAGCACCTGGACAAACAAACTTTCATGGAGGAATTTTGAAGGTACCAACCAAAATTTGCATTCAATGGAGTGGTAAATCACGAAAAGCTCCCACGGTCAACCTGAAGGCAAGGGGATTATAATCCATGGCAATTTATTTTATCGTTCTGGAACCTTCAGTTTTAGTCGAATTGGTATTAAAATAGTTAATTTCTTATGCAGTGTTAGTTACGTGCTTTTTTAAAAAAATATAATTGAATTAAATAGCTTTGTAATTTTAATTTTTCCATACTTTTATTAAGACCTGTAAAATTTAATTGCACTTTATTTTTAAAATGCAAGCTCAATTTTTAAAATAAAGTGCTTTAAAATTAATTGCCCTCATACTCTTATCTTAAACTCGTCATACTTTCAAGCGACAAAGTTTAATGCTCTGTTTTAAATTGAAGTTAGTTTTTGGAAGCGCTGCTTTTTCCTACTAAACTTCTTTCTTGCCTTATTGTGTTTTTACACTCGATTGCTCAAAAACAAATATATATATTTTTAAACAAAAATCTAGTATCTAGAAAAAGTTTCAACTATAGAAACTAGGTAACTTTTTACACTTTAATTTTGATTCTTGGCAAATTTCTGTTTATTTGTAGAATATTAGAATAATAATAATAATCATGACAAACAATGTGAAAAAATCCATCTATCAAAGATTCAACCGTGAAATGATTAAATAAAGTACACGATTGGAACAGTTGGAAAAATGGTATAGAACTAATTATTTCGTAATGAGTACAATCATAAACAAATTACGGAATCCGATTTTCGATTTTTGAAATAGATTTCTTTTCAGAGACATTTAAAAAATGGAATTTTTTCATTAGCTTAGCGGAAGCCGTTGTCTTAAAGTTAACTATTAACCTTATCCCTAATACTAACTATGAGCAGAAGATGACAGCATAATAAGAGGCATTTATAACTACCTCTGGATGACACAAATGAATTAATTTTCACTAATCAGAACAGTTATGGCGTCAGATCAGGACAGCAAGACTTCCGGTTTAATATTTTATTTAGGATACTGTGTGAATATAGACGATACAGTTTTGTCAAATAGTTAAAAAATAATATCAGTGATGTTTGCTAGCTTATAGCTCTAATCAAAAAGGTTTATTGCGAATTCTGTAATGCATAATTAATTTTTATTTATTATGGAAGAGTGACTGAATGGTCAACGTGATCGTAATAGAATAAATGGACTACATAACTAGATTGATATTTCTAAGTTTATAGCTCTATTGAGTACTTTCACTTCAGGAAGAAGAAGATCACGATATCCAACTCATGTAACCTATGACGTCAATGCCAGCTGATTGTTAATAAGCAAAGTGGCATGTAAAAGTTGAGTTAAGTTTCTCCACGTAAGAGAGAATGTCGATTAACGTGAGGTTAATTAAATACAGTTCCATATCACACATGGAATTTGTTGAAATATAAATCTTTCTCGTCTACATCTTTTATTTAACTTAGATTTATTATTTGCTTATGTATTTTATTGTAACAGTGATATATTTTTGTTTGTGTACCTGGCAATTTCGATGCATAATTTGTATGTTTATGTTCTACATGGCTTCGTGCCTATCTTTGTGTTAGGCAAAAAATATATTGTGAAAGAATCTAAATCTTTGCGAAAGAATATAAAATGTGTCACCTAAGAGATTTGATAATGAATGATTGCGAGTTCTGTAATATACGTAATCAATTTCTATTCATTATGGCAAGTAGTCTGACTGGTCAACGTTATCGCGATAGCATAAACGGGCTACGTAACTAGGTTAATATTTCTAAGGTTATAGCTCTATATAATAGGTCTATTAAGGCTGCTGCTTATCTTACTATACATATAAAAATCTAATGATAGTATCGTAGGTTTTTATTTGTCTCAATACATTTTTATTGACTGGAAAATCACATGGTAGAATCTAGTTTTCCCACATTAATTTTCATATTGGTTTTTTGTTTTCCAAATTTAAAGATTAAAATTATCTGTACTTACGTTTTAAATTTTTTTTGATTTCGAGTTTAGGAGGATTGTTTTTATTATTTTTTTATTGTTAAAATAATGTAATTCTACGTTACGTTTTAAGATAAAGTTATTTAAATCGGTGCCTGATCTTATTAACCGTTTTACAATTATTATTTTTTGGTGCAAATTACATAAATATACTATTTTGAATAACGGTTAAATAGATTCGTTACATGATTTAGAACTTAGCTTTTAGCTTCATGCTCTAAGTGATGGATGCAAGAATTGTATTTAATATATGCCAGTTCGCTTCGCAATCATCGGGATCAGTGAGCGACAGTGAACAGGGATCTGAACCTCCTGGTTTAATTAATAAAAGAGTTTGTTGCAAGTTATTTAATATTTAATAATTTTTTTGTTGTTATGTCAGATAAACTCAATGATCAATGTGATTCATGGTAGTGGACTATGTAATCATATTATTTCTAAAGTTATCTGAAACCACGTATTTATTTTGTTTATAGTTATGCTTTTGAAACGTGCTGCTATAAAACTAAAGAATTTAAAATTAATGGTCATTGAAACTTAAAAAAATGGTTCTAATTTGTTGAGGAGAAACGTAACAAAACGCTATTATTATTATTGACATCAATTATAATTAATTTTGGTAATAATTATAAACTAAACTATGTACTTAAAAAGCAGAATTAATGGAGAAATGATACTAATTCGCATTAGAAAGCGTAAAAAGTTGCATTATTATTATTGATACCAATTATGCTTAGTTTTGATAATAGTCATTACTATCATCATGATAATTGGTGCAATTTTAATTAGTACTAAGAATATACTTATAATTGGTAAATTTGTTAATTATAGCTGCACCTATACCGTACATTTTATGCTAGATTTTTTACGGCCCCTCGAAGATATAAGTACAGGAGAAAGTAGCTTGATTGTGGTTAATCTTAATATCACGAGTTTGGCCTCGACAAATTTATTATTGGAATTATTTATTTATTATTGGAATTATTTATTATTTGTATTCATATTTGCCTTATCATTTCTTACATGATTTTATTGAGGTGTTCAGTACTGATTTATTGATGCTTATTTTTTTACCCCTAACGAAGAATCGGTATTTCGGTATTCAGGTATTACTAAATATAAAAAAAAATGCTAAATGTCGAATTGAAGAAGAACAATAGGAAGTGTCTCTATATTTGTGCAAGGGTATTCTTAGTGCCAAAAAAAATAATGATAAAATTACTTTTGAGATTCTATTTCAATTACGCAAAACAGTCCATTTAAGAAAAGCTCTGTGTATGTTCTTAAAGAAAATTTATGTCAAATGCTTATTTATTTTTTTTCATAATTATAGAATTTTACTGCAATGTGATTATATAACTAACTTTTATTTAAATTACAGGACCTTATGCAAGCCTCAACGGTGTAGAAGGTCTTGCTTGGGTCAATTCTAAATTCAATGATCCATCTCTTGATTGGCCTGATTTAGAGATTCATTTAGAAGCTTACTCACCCACGTCTGAGGCAGGATTTATATCCAGTCATTTGTTGGGTATTCCGCAAAAAGTACAATTTTTATAATTATTCAAAATCATAAAACATAATTAAATTTGACGCAATTTTATTAAAACTACCTGCCCAGATTAGAGATGATAATTATTATTTTTATTATTATTTTTTTTTTTTTTGTAAGCTCAGAAGTAAAATTTTCAAATTTTAAAGAAAGATGGTGAGTCAAAGACATCTAAGATAAAAAGTGATAACCCTTATTTGTGAATTTTAGAAATAAAAAAAATTTATATTGTTATTGTTACTAATGTCAGTTGACAATACTAGCGAGCCTGAGATGGGAATCCAAGTGATTTTTACGGCAGAAGGTGCGTTTCATGTTTTTTAATTGCGTCATCTATGGCTAAAATACGACTTCAACCACACACGCATCGTTCCTCGTTTTGCAAGGAGGACCCATTCATACTCCATTCATTCATACACAGATCGTAATTTCGGCCTGAATCAGAGAACGACCAATCTTCAATTCAGTACCCGCAGAGGTTTTTGTTTTCATTTTCTTTATTTAATAACCGTCGTTGAACAGTCGACCCAATTTCATGTTTACAACTACTAATATTCAACTTTGTAGCCTTGTAATTTTGAACCCAATCCAAAAGACAAGGGAACTCCTGAATCACGTATTGGGAGAAATTTGCCTTCGCGGAGGACTTTTTGAAGAGACTAACCTGTATAAACCTCCCACGGTTAGCCTGACGGCTAGGCGACTCTAATCCAGGATCCGTTTACTACAGAGGATATTTTACATTAACAATGTAGTCGGTACGAACCGGGTCCCGAATTCTTATCAACCAGTCATCGTCGGGATTCAAACCCGATTCATCTCATCGGAAGGCCAACGCTTTATCCCCTGAGTCACCACAGCTCTTTGATTACAATTAAAAAAAGTCTGATAAAGTTATTTATTTTTTGCAACCTTTGTTTTTACATTTCTTACCTTACTTCTTTAATAAATAACGCTTTAATAAATAACGCTGTAAGGCATATCGTATTTAAAGCGTATAGAATAAACAGAGACAATGGTGATGATTCTATTCATGTTGATGATGATATTTATGGTGATGATGGTATTTTTGATGATGATGAATATATTTTGTCAAACAGGTTAAATGACTGAATAGGATTATTCATTGTAATTAAAAAATTTCTGTTTTTACATTTCTAACCTTATTTCTATCATAAATAATGAGTATTTATGAGAGAAATAAATTCACATTTAGAAATTATATAATAAACGAAGATAAATGCACTTGTAAAAAAATTGATAAAACTAACTCTCATGAAATGAAACTGATCAAATAGAATTATCACTCAACCAACAGAAGTGAAAAAAAATCCCAGTTATGAGCTATATGTATACTGAGATAGTATCTATGCTAGAAAGGCTATATTTACTTATTTGCATAAGTGCTTTAAAGTTGATCTGTTAAATTTAAAACGCTATATTAACAGCTAGATATAAGAATCGTGTTATGTCATGTGATTACAATTTATACGTAATAGAAGTTAAATGGTTTTATTATTATTATTTTTTTTTTGTGTTTGTTTAAAACAGATATGAGTTGTTTAAATAGTGCCAGTAGTAACCGATGATGTGTGATGTAGCTGAAACTTTATAACTTTCTGAAATACATTCATGTCGTATTTTTCATTAGGATAATAAAAGAATAAAATAAATTTAATTCGCTTTTCTTAAATGCATCTTCTCAGGTGATCAATCAGGCCTACCTTCCATATCTGGGTAAACATACTTTCACGATGTTCTCATGCTTCCTGAGACCTTTCAGCAGAGGAACTGTAAGGCTTGCTACAGCAAATCCTAATGATCATCCTCTCATAGATCCTAACACTTTCGCAAACGCAAGCGACATTGATCGAGTACAGGCAGGTGAGGATAAAATAAAGTCTTTATATTTTATCTACATTGCAAAGGGTAAAAAGGTAGCTCTGCTAAGAAAACTAACATTAACTTTTTACACACTGAAAATTTTTAAATCTTCTATATATATAAAAATGAATGTCTGTCTTTGTGTCCTTTACAGTCTTCTAAACCACCAGATTGAATGAAATTTGAAACCACCAGAAAGCGATGAAATTTGGTATACAGATAGTTTCAAACACAAGGAAGGTCACTGTCGACATTCTATGAAAAATCTTTCTAATAGGATGAGCGAACCTTGAAATGGAATTTTCTGATTGGTTCAGCGTTAGCCATTATTTCAAATTTAACGAATCAATTTTCACATATTTTAAAGATTCCCCCCCCCCCAATGAGCTGCACAATTACTCTTCCCGGTGAGCAGTTCTAGTGCGTTAGTGCGTTCTCCAGAAGTGGTATCCACTCTTTCAGTACCACCACAATGGGTGAGATACCGTTGTCCATGTTAATTTGGAAGTCTAGTTTCTGCCACACTAGATGGCAGCACCGAGACTCTATTTGGATGCTAAAGTGCACTAGGAATTTAATTTTGCCGGAAATGCCAGGAACTAAACATATTTTAAAGATATATCAGTGATAATTGCTAGCTTATAGTTCTGTTTGATCAAAAAATAGTTTATTGCACGTATTTAAATATGTAATTATTCTATATTCGATATTGATCGAGATGAATTCAATGAACATTACATGATAGAATATCAGATGAATTCAATGAACATTACATGATAGAACACGTGGTCTATGTCACCAAACTTATACTTTGTGTGATACCACGTGCTTTCATTTTATTTATATAAATTCTTTTAAACTTGTTTAAAAAAAAAAGACTTATTTTAAACCATCAGTAACTGAAAGAAAAAATATTTCTGAAAGAAAAATAACAAAGAAAAAAATATTTCTGCATTCAAATGCAAAAACTAATGGGAGAGTGGTAGTAATTCATTTAGGAGAAACATAAAAAATGGACGCTAATGAAGGTTAATTAATTAGGATAATATATGCATTTTGAAATAAAATAATAAGCAATATGCTAGAGAGCAAAAGAAATGGAATGAAGGTATTTATTTGTCTAGAAGAACCGTAAGAAATCGTCATACAATCATTGAGGACAATGATTCTTAATAAATGTTGGTAATATGTATTAACTGATATAAAAAAAAGTAATTTCTGAACTAAAAAGCAAAAATATACTTATTAAAAATATATTAATTAAAAAAAAGATACTCATTCACGTATTGGGTAACTGTAAAAAATATGCTTATTATTATTGACACTAATGCTCAATTAATATTGATAATGTGCATTAATTGAAATAAAAAAGCTATGTGCTAAAAAAACCAAGCTCATGGAAGAAAGATTAATGGGAAATTCGTTTAAGAAAACAGTAAAAAATCGCCATTCACAGATAACACTCAATTCATATGTATTACTGACGGAATTATGTACTACTGGTATTATGGTAATTGACAAATTAGTTTTGATAAGAATTCAACAACGGGTTTTCCATAGTTTCAGGAAGAAAAAAAATTTTCTGAGGTAGTGCTAACTGACAAATATGTATAAACTCAAATGCTGAAGGGTTATGTAATAAGTACAAAATATGCTTATATAGGAATAAAATACTGTATTGATATATTTGGTGATGATAAATTTGGCTCGCCTAATTTGGTTCGCTTAAATTAGGTTATGCATATTAAAATAAAATAAATTAACTATGTATTAGAACGCAAAAGTAATGGAGTAAAGATATTTATCTAGAAGAACCATAAGAAATCATCATTGAAGAAAATGATGCTTAATTATTGTTATTAATATGTTATGTGGTATAAAAAATTACGTACTAAAAATCAAAAATAATGGAAAAAATATACTTATTCATTTTGGGGAGCCGTAAGAAATCATGATATTATTATTGACACTAATGCTTAATTAATATTGATAATATGAAGTAATTGAAATAAAACAAAACAAGCTATGTGTTAAAAAACGAAGTTAAAGGAAAAAAGGTTAATAGGAAATTTTTTTAAGAAAACCGTAGAAAATCACTATTTACGGATGACGCTTACTTATTGTGCACGACTGACGTTAATATGTTCTACTGGTGTTATGGAAAATGGTGCAGTTTTGATAAGCATTCTACAACGGGTTATCCGTACTTTAAGAAATTATTTTTTCAGTGGTAGCAAAGATAGAGTGTTCATATTTTAATGGATAAAAATATAAAGAATTTTGATTCTTTACTACTTAAATATATTTTAGTAGAAAATTAAAGATCAGACAGAGAAATATGCCAACGCTCCTAAAATCTTATCAAGTTCTAATTAGAATTTTATTTTTTTTAAACAATGGCTTTAATTTAAGGAATTGCGAATTAAAAAATGTGTTTTTGAACACCTTTTGCATAAAAGTACAGCAATAAGCTTCTAACTTGTTTAAACCACTTTGGTTATTCTATGCAATAACTGTTTAAGTATATTCAAGGTGACATGAACTATTTTTTAAAAAACTAATTTTTTAGTGCTATGTTTTCATACTATAATATTAGAAATAGTAAAAAAATAGTCAATAAATATTTTTTCATATTTTTTTATTAATAGCAAATATATAATTTTAAATTTGAAAAAAAAAAAAATTAAAAATTGCACAAGATATAATAATCCTTTCATGCTGTGCATGCGTGGAAAACATTTACGTAATTTTGTTTTGAATCGTATTTGGAGCTTTATGAAAAAATACTAGAGCGCTTTTCCTAGTAGTTTTTGTATTTTTTTTTAAAACAATTGAATGATGAAACAATTGAATTGGATGAATTTTGAATGATATGCTGTTTCCCACACATTTCAGTTTGTATCATGAAATAAAATTCATTAAAAATGGCAATGGCAATATGGGGAATCATCCCCTATAAAATTACGTTTTATTTAAAACGTTTTCTATCCTCATACTTTGCTGTTCAATCAATTATTATAGGGCAGTATCATTTGCTATTCAATTTGCATATCTCCTTGAATATTTAAGCTGAGTTTACTGAAGTTAATGTAGTTATTGCACTTAATAACCAAAGTAATCGATATGAGATACTAGTTTATCGCTATATTTTTTGACATAAGGTGTTGAAAAACACACTTTCCCGTTCGTAATGCTTGTCTCTCTCAAATTTCTGAAAGCTTCAAATTTTACTGTTAAATATGCGAAATAGCATTACTTAAACAAGCCCAAAGTTATGAAATCTTACCATTTCTTGAAAAAAATATTAAAAAACTGAAAGTGTTTCTTCCATTATTGTAGAGAAGTGCGAATAGATATCTCATAAATTATTCATATTACAGACTAAACTAGACAAAGATTCAATTTTTCAATTAAAAACAATAAATTTCAACTGAAATAAATTTTAATAACAGAATAATTATTAATGTTTACGATCTTGAATTAAAAATTTTTCTAATGATATTGACAAGAAAAAAATAATATTGACGAAAAATTTTCTTCGATGGCATTCAAAATCTATAGCATTCTTCTTTATTCAGATTGATTTAGATGATTCAGATTGATTTAGATGATTCAGACAGATGACGATTACATTTAGAAATTCTAATAATTCTTAGTTATAAAATCGGATTGTTTTAGACAATTTCATAACCGAATTTCTGAAAAAATTATTTTTAGACATAATATAAACTTTATTTATATATAATACCAATTGAATGTACCGTTTAAAAAAAAATTAAATCTTTATTTCCTACAAAATGTAATTTTAATTAAAATACTTAATTCTACCATATAAGTTCTCTTTTTTATTACAGTGCTGCAAGAAAATGTGGATATTGTAACCAAAACGAAGGCTTTCAAAGAAATTGGTGCGAAATTATTTGAAACGAAATTTCCTGGATGCGAACAATTTGTAGCAAACAGTACGTATTATTCTCCGGAGTACTTAAGATGTATAGCTGTGGGTTACACATTCAATCTGTACCATCCAGTTGGTACATGTAAAATGGGAAGTGTCGATGACAAAACTACAATTGTCGATCCACAGTTAAAGTAAGATTTTAAAATTATTTTTTTCAATCTTGTATATATTATTTACATTATCTTCCTTGCTTAATAAATTTTATTTTCAAGGAGAGAAATTCCAAAAGGATAAGAGTTTTCATTTTAGTTCCGGTCGTTAAAATTAAAGGAAGTTAAAAAAATTTTAATACCATAGTTTTATGTCCACATACTAAATTTTCATATTCATAAGAATGCTTCCTTTAAACTTGAAAAGTCAATTCACTGCATATTCCAAACCATTGAAATGTTGTTGAGACCATACTCAATGCTATTCTGACGAAACATTTCTAGCTTTCTTTTTGAACAAACTAAACAGAGACATACATTTTATTTGACAAACTAGATAATAAAAGCAATTTCAAAAATATATTTTAAAGGTTTTTTTCGCAATTTTAGTTTTAATTTATTTAGATAAGCTTAAAAAAAACGAGATCTCTTGGAAAGAAGAGGTTTGTATCTTGTCGAACTATGAAAAACATTTAACTATGAAGAACTTATGATATTTAACTAAGAAAGAGTCAAAGAATCATTTTGCAGTTTTAAAAATAATAACATTTAAACGACTAAAGAGGCATTTAACATTCTTTTAAGGTAAGAGAGTATAAAAATTCCTTTAATATTCAAACAAGTATTGTTTAAATTTCTAAATCTTCAAAAATGATAAATTATTCTAAATTTTTTTTTTTTTTTTGCAAAACTGTATCTTCCGTGGTCTAATCCCTTCAAAAAATATCTAAGCAATGTCTAAAATGCTTTTCATTATTTCATTTATTTAATTAAAATTATGATCTTTTTTTCATATTCTTAAAATTGCAAACTGTAAAAGCTTGCCATTCAAATTGAGGTAAAAGGTATTGCCATTCTTGGAGCAGCACTTGTAAAATAAATTTGTACGTAAAAGTTTTATACCGTAGATTTTACAGTTATATTTATCTAATTACAGTGATGCGGTGATTTTACGGTAAATATTACTGTGAACAATACGGAATTTCAGAATATTAGATATATCAACCGGTACTTTTTATCGTTAATTTGATTAGAAATTTTTCATAGTATATTGCCAAATTCTGTTTTGTACATTGCTATTTCTCATATTTAATATTTTATGCAGCACAATCTCAATGAATTTTGTCATTTATGAATATAGGGTTAAAGGAATAAGGAATTTGAGAGTGGCAGATGGATCCATCATTCCAAATCAGGTATCTGGAAACACTGAAGCACCAATCGTCATGATCGGAGAAAAATGTTCCGATATGATAAAAGCTGACAATCCTGATCGAAATAAATGCTAACTAACTGGCAGAAAATGTTGTAAATTTAAGTTTAAGATTTTTGAATCTAACATTTTACCTTACTGTCTAAATGTCTAAAATTGCTTTTTATTTTTTTAAAATTTTATTATTATTATTATTATTATTATTATTATATATATATATATATATATATATATATATATATATATATATATATATATATATATATATATATATATATATATATATATATATATAACACTATTTTCTGCATCATGTCTTGGTTTTAACAGTTTAATTTTCCTGGTTTTTTAACCTGAGTGAATAAATTTTATTCCTAATTTTTCAGTTCTGTTTAGTTCATTGTCTACGAAATCTGTAACAAAACAATTTACGTGCTATAAAATCTGAACATAAATATTTTTTTTTAAATATTCTACAAGTAAACAAACATATCATGTAAGGTTAATAAACTGCAAAAAATTACTTTTAAACCATCCGTGAAATCAATTTTACCTGTGAAATCAATTTTATTTAAAAATAAACCGGATTTTTTACAGTAATATTTAATTAATCAGAGTGATTCAGGGATTTTACGGTAATGATTACTGTAAAAATTACGGTACATCATTTTTTTTCCATAACATATTCCTGTGAAAATGGATTTTACAGTGAAACGTACCGCTCCCCTGAGTCTCGTTACTAATAACCGTATTGTGATCGGGAATATTTTGCTGCGTTAAACTAAAGAGGAATAGTGAAAAACCGCACTTATAAGCACCTTCATTTATTTATTATTATATTTCTTACCACTGTTTCTCTTGTCATATCAAAAGTAAGAGTAATTGGTGGTTCAATGTGGGAAGTATTCGTTGTCTATTAGCATAAATGTGAAAAATAAAAGTTTTCTTAGAATTGAGAATAAAATATATATATATATATATATATATATATATATATATATATATATATATGTTACGGCCAAAGTCCGAAACAGTTCTTGATTTCGGGAACAAGCCGCCCAACTCGCGAATTTGCATGGGAAGATCAGCCAAAGTTGGAAGAAAAAATCATTATACCGGGCAAATGTATACCGGGCAGTGGCACTTAACTAGACCTAGTATGACAAGACCTTTGGTGTATGCATGACAATTAAATAGACAATTTAATAATGATTATTAAATTAGTGATTATTTAATACACAATTTAAAAACTTCTATTTTTCATATTTTTAAATTAGAAGATTTATAAGAATTATTTATATAATTATAGAAGGTCGCCAAAGTAAAATATTCACTGATCGTTTCAATTATTTCGGACTTTGGCCAGCCATCCTCAGCCACTTCGCGATCTGGCAGGACTTCTGGCTTTTGCCGTAAGTAACACACACACACGCACGCACACACACACACACACACGCACACACAGATATATATATAAGGGCGCCGGCAGAATAATATAAAAGGGGGTGCAACCCTCTAAAAAACTAACACTCCCCCCAAAAAAAAAATTATTCTGTTATTACATTTTGTTTTGTTAATACATATACTTTCATCTGTTAATTTTTTTCAAGATTCATTTCTTCATTGTTAACAAGATATTTAAAAAAAAAGGTACGAATTTTTAGAGCTTGCAAATTTTGCCACGAGAAACTGTATTGATGGCGCTGGCATAGCTACTGACTTTGAAACACCAATAACTACAAACAGTAGTTTCGTATAGTAACATGTTTGTGGCTGGCCAAGAAGGTAGTGTTCAAAAATTTATTCGAGACACATATCCTAAAGCTGTGTTTTTTCATTGTGCCAATCATGTATTGAATCTCGGGATCAACGACTTAATTTGCGTTAAAGAAGTACAGAATACTATAGGGATAACTAAGGAAATTATTAGCTTGTTCAGAGAAAGTACCTATTGATGAAAAGAAATTCCTAACAGCCCTTTACTGTGTGAAACACTCTGGCCAGAAAAGTACAAGAGTACCAGACGATTTTCTGAAAAGTTTGTTACAATTATAAAAGCTTTAGAGGGCCTTACAGAAAAAGCGGCAAACAAAAACGCCAAAGTGAAATCTAATATACTTTTATTAGCTGCTACAATGTCAACATACATTGTATCACTTTTTGCTATTGCTAATTATTCTGCCAAACTTGAACTTGTGTGCAATCAGTTGCAAAAAGTAAACACAGATCAAAAAGAAGTCACTGATTATGTAGTCAAAGCATTGTTTGATGTGCTGCAAATTCATCCAAACAATGCTTCTGAAGAGTTTACTGCAATTTTCTCGAAAGCAGAACATATTTGCGAAGAAATGAATCGACCTCGAGTGCCAGTTCACAGATCGAATGTGCCTTCTGAAAACGCAGAAGAATTTTTTAGGAGGTGTCAATCTTTATTCCTTATTTGGACTCCATAAGTCTCACGAGATATTAAGTAGTTTGTGCATGCTCAGTATGCATAAGAAAAGAATCAAAGATGACTCAGAATTCATTGAAAAGTTTATAAACAGAGTTGCACAGCAAACAAGACGATTACAATTCTTGTTTGATTAAACAATTCTTTAGTTGTTATGAATCAATAATTACTTAATTATTTGTTTTTGAATAAAAATATTTTAAATAAAAAAATTTTATAACAAAATTGTTTTTCTGTATATATGGTTAAAAATTGTTTTTTAAAAAAAGCCAGGGGGGTGCAAGTGCACCTCCTTGCACCCCCTGCCGGCGCCCTTGTATATATATATATATACATATGAAACTTTTTAAAAAAGTATTGTGATTGACAAACTGACATGAGCTATAATAAAAAAATATTTTAAAAAAAATGATATTAAAATTTATTCGACAGTTTTGGTTATAAATTAACAGCTGACTGAAATGTGCTGTTAGTACTACAAAGAACGGCTCGTACTATTGCGACATGTAGAATGAACGAAACAATGCTGAGCTATGACGTTGATAAATTAAACTGCATGCCACGCTATTATAACTTTGATAGATTAAACTGCATACTGCATATCATTCTAATTAAAATATGGATATTCTTTTTTTTTATTAATTTAGAATTAATAATTCAAAATTAATTGCTCTTCAAAGTAATTACACTTTTATCCAAAATACACATGCGCTCAACACTTGGGGTATTGTTGAATGCCCTTTCAAAAAATCCTTCATAATGATATTTAATTAGCGAATATAATTTGTATTTAATAGGTTTTTATAATTATTCATAATGGTATTTAAATATAAAGAACAGGAAACCAAACTTAGTAATTACTGTGTATTTCAATTCAATTATTGTGGAGGTCATGAAATAAAATAATGTTTCTAAATTATACGCCAATATCATATTTTGTACACTATTTCATATATTTAAAGTTCTCAAAGGGATTTAACAAATTCATATTCATTCAAATCCGGGGCTGCGGATGAGAATTGAAAATGGGGAACATAGTTGGAAATGCTGTATCATCATTCACATCAGCGACTATACCGCCTCCATTGGCTAGAATTATTCTCCCCCTTTTAATTCATTAGCGTTGGATAATCCAAAAACTATGAACAATTTTAAATCGAAGTATGATTACATCATTGGTAAGTAATGTTTGCATTTTTAGTTTTTCTTTGCTTTACGAGTGAAATGATGCAATAATGAGAGATTTTTTATTTGAAATTTTAATGCTCAATCAATTGCTACAAAATTTACCCTTTAGTACAATCATTTTTCAGCAAATTTTTATAACTTTTTAAAGGATTTTTTAAACTTTTCATTTCATTTTTTCTATTGAATTCTTAAAAAACAATTTCGTTTTTCACAATTTTGTTAAATATAATTTAGGCAATATTATATTCTTTTGATATCTAAACAAAATATTTAAAAGTCAAATTTTATTAATTAATAAATTGACATATACACCCACTGCTTTAGTTCACTAATCTCGTACAGGAATTTCTCATAGATTAGAAAGATATATTAAAGACAGTTGAAAAGTTCTCTTCCGATTTGTCTCAATATCTTCAGAAAAAGATATTTAGACAGACTTCAGCACAATTAACTGGCCAGTGCAAAGTAGGTTTATCCTCCATAAGTTAGTGTTGTATCGGACAACACGTACAGTACAATATTTCAAAAGATATTTGGCCATTAGAAAATAAACACTAACAATAAATTAACACTGATGGCGATTAAGACAAACATCACCATGCTATCTAAGAAAAATACCCCTTAATTGAAACTGCAATAGAGAAAAATTCCTCAAAATCGAGTTGTTTAACATCACTATTAAGTGTGGAAAGTTTAAAACCAAAACAAAAAATTAAATTAATTTGTTATTAAGATGGTGAATGATAGTTTAATAGCTAATTTCTTTCTATAGTTGGGGCAGGAGCAGCAAGTTTCTGTGATAGCAGCTCGGCTTTCTGAAGATCGTTGTGTATCAATACTTCTTCTTGAAGCCGGTCCAAAAGCCTTTCCAATTACAGAAGGACCAGCCCTTCAATTTTTCTCTCAAAACAGCCAGAATGATTGGGGATACAAAACTGTTCCACAAAAGAGGGGAGCCCTATATCTACTTAATCGCGGAAGTGAGATTATTTCAAATAACTGAACTAAGAAATAGGTTAGCTGGCTATAACGCAGTGTCCTCATGTGAGGACATGTAGCAGTTTTTATCTCTCTCTCTTTTTAGAAAAGATGGGAAAATTGGCTGCACAATTAATATTACTATTTAACTTGAAGAAATAAAACGTTTGTATAACGTGGTACATTAGTAATATATGAAGCATTTAAATTTGTATCCGAAATATTGGAATTACGATTTTTTTAAAAGTTAATTAAATAACATAAGGAAAAATACTTTATTTTAAAATAATTTTATTTTTATTTCTTTTGTTAAAAATACTTTACACATTATTGTAAAATAAAGAATTGAGCAAAACGGTAAAAATGATATCACACTCGAACGTATAAGAATAAATATTTTTAAGAACTGATGGTAACTTTTTTATTATGTTGTAGAAATGTTTAAGTTTAATTCACGTGTTAGGCTAATTACACTTAATGAAACTTTATATGTCTTTGAAACTCACAAATTGTTGATATAGTTTTAGAGAGCATCCCAATGCACAATAATATACGCCAGAAATTTCTTGGTAAAATTGGTTAAACAGCAATTTATATAATTGCTATTTTACAATATTTAACCAAAACAGTTAAATAGACATAAAAAGATGATATTCAAACCGTTAAGTGTGAGAAAAACCGTTGATTTGATTCTTTTAACCTAATAAGGTTTAACAACCAGAAATGTATCCGTCCCAACTAGACCCAAATTACGTTCTATGCGGCTGGATACATACTATAAGTGAAAGGGCTTTTTGATCAACTGCACAGGGGTTCGAATCCCAGTGTTGATGCTACGATACTTCTTCCATTCCTTCAATGCTTGAAAAGTTTCTAGTATAATGTATTCTTCAATCGGTTACCCTAGATAATTAGATTACGAAACTTTCATACACGCATAAAAAGCGCATCATCCACATTCAATGTCTGTTTAAGTTTCATTTTTATGATTTAAAAACTATGCTAGTTGTAAATATTTACAAACCCGTATAGTTTTGTATTCAAGGAGTTTTAACTTTATTAGTTTTAAACGGTCTCAAAACTGTAAAGGTAAAGAAATTTTCTTAACCATGAAGTATATTATAATTGACAGACAGCTTTCAGTAATTTCAAAATGAAAATTTTAACTGTGTATATATGAGTACCTTCAATGTCTTTAAGAGTACATTTTATGCATTCAAGGCTTACTACTGGCACACAGTAAAAGCTACCAGTTCTTAACGGACATCCAATTTACATTTTTAAATTATTCATCAAAAATGAAATTAGTAGTATATGTAAAATTGTTGTTCAGAAATACAGTTTGTAGAGACTATAATAAATCATTGTCTGTTTTTTATAGTGTGATTGATTGTTTTGTTTCATATATTTGACAACACAATTTCATCGTTTTTTTTTAATTTATGCATTCCTAACGCTTAAACTTTTACAGCAAATGGTAACTCCAAGAGGTAAAGGATTAGGTGGGACAACTTTGTTGAATTATTTCCTGTACATGAGAGGAAACCGCCGTGATTACGATGGTTGGGCAAAACAAGGAGCGATTGGATGGTCCTGGAAAGATGTGCATCCCTACTTTCTTAAATCTAAAGGCAACACAGATCCAAAAATCGTTTACGAAATAAGATTTGTAGAAATAGCGAAATAGAATTTGTTCTCAATTTAAAAAATAAAAAATAAATATTAAAAAAAAAGTTAGTAAATGTAGACATTTAGTACAGTGCAAATTAGATGGATTCTCAATAAGATTTTGAGTTATATTTCCTCTAAAGTTGTGTGATATAATTTCTTAAAATTTAATATAGTTTTAAAATTTGACTGAACCGTTAGAAAAAAAAGTCTCTTTGAATAATTAACTAAAAGTCTCAGGTAAAAAGAAGGGGTGAAAATTTAGTGCGGTGCTTGTATAAATATAATTTCTTTCTGTTTATACACATTATTATAGGTTCAAGCTTAAAAAAAAAAAAAAAAAACGAAAAGTGTAAAATACAATATAAAATACATTCTTATAAACAATACTGAGACCGTCGTTCATAAAATTTGTCCTTATAACTTATTTAGCAACGTTCGTTCATTGAGAAAGCAATTTAGTTAAAAAGCACGGGGTGAGAAAGATGATCACAAAGAAAGTACTTGATCTAATTTCCAAAAGTAAAAACATTTGTAAGTAGATTTATTTTCTTTCTAACCAGTCTTTTTCTTATATTTGTTGCCAAGTCTATTATATCTTATAAAAATTGCAACAAATTAGAACGATCTTTCCATATTTTATACCCCAATTTTTTTCAACCATCGCTGTTTAAATTTTTAATAATAATTTATTTTAGTTAGTTGTAAAAAGAAAATAACTGATGAAAAGTTTATTGACAGTTAACTATTAAAACCAACAATAATGCTGCACAACTTATTGAAAGAGATGAATGTAACGAGTACCGAAACCTGAATGTCACTATTTTTTTTACTTTGCAAGCGAATTTATTTCAGAAATATCAATCTGTTAGGCGCCAATACTCCAGTTTTGTGAACATACTCTTTTTTCAAGTAGTATTGATGTATCATTACGTTCGGAACTACATCATGCTTCCTGACTCTCCTTGGAGTACAGTAATGGTGGTTACATAATACTCCAATGAACCTAGAAGTTTTTTGTTCTAATTCTGCAGACAGCCAACGAACACATTTCCCTTACATTCCTCCCTCCTCATCTCTTTTGAGACCATGCAATTTGCTCAAAATTTAGCATACACCATTTCAACTTTTAACAAATATGATTTACAAATTCGACTATTTTATGTTTTTGAGCTATTTTGTCAGAATTTTGCTCATTTTCGTAAAACCCTTTTAGATATTTAAAAAATTGTGTTTCATTCGTATTGATAGTCTGATTTCGGATGAAGCTAATGAAATATAGAATATGGAAGATACAAATTTATGATTCCTCCGAAATCAGAAATTTGTATCTATTACAATGCAAGAAAAAAGTTAAAACTGCTAACTCATTTATTTCATTCTAAGAATAAAATATCCAAGTCACCTGTTTTTTTTTCTTTTCTTGAAAAAGACTATGTTTTTAAAACGAGAGAATCGGCGCCGAATGGAATTATATTTCATAAATTCGGTTGTAAGTAAAGAAACGGTGACATTCGAGTCTGGCAATCGTTAAATTTATTTCTTTTAGTAAGTTGTGTAGCATTATTGTTTGTTTTAATAGTTACTGTCAAAAAATTTTTCAGCTATAATCTTATATTAATTTTACAGAGAAAAGTAGTAACTACCATACAGTACCAGAAAATATATTCTAATTTTAAACACAAATATACTGTAATTCAAAAAGGCATTTTTCACATCTATGCAAACTAGTAAATTTCCACTTTCTCAACAGGGAATGAGTAAATAAATTAAGTTCTAAAGTGTAACAAAAGTAGTGGTAAATCGCGATTCTAAAAGTAATTAAATTATCTTTTTTTCCTTTTGGTTAGATCGAAAATTCATACTATACTTTCATTTAAAACCTCTCTTGTATGTATAATTGATGTTGTAAGCTGTTGTTTTATTCTATGTTTTTTAAATACGAAAGGAATTTTTTTATCATTTAAGGTTACCATAACACGAGTGGACTCTTGACTATTCAAAGTGCCCAGTGGAGCACTCCATTGATGGAAGCATGGAAAAAGGCAGCTGCCGAATGTGGATATGAATATAGAGACATTAATGGAGAAAAGCAAACCGGTGATTCACAAAATTATTTTACTTTGCTTTTTTTTAATGAAGTCATAACAAACTGAATTAATTATGATATCTTTTCTATGCAGGATTTCATAAACTTCAAGGATTTATGAGAAATGGTCGAAGATGCAGTGCATCCAAAGCGTTTCTAGTAACTGCGCAAGATCGTCCAAATTTAGACATTGTTACTGATGCTTTAGTCACAAAGGTACGAGATAAAAAATATTTATTTAATGTCGACCCCCCCCCCAAAAAAAAACTTTAGTTTCATGTGGTAACAGTTCAGCTTAAAGGTAAACCAAAGTTTCACAGCATAAACTCGAATTGCAGTTAATTTAAAAATTTAAATGTTACCGTGAATGACCGAAATCTAGAGAATGTCGATTTTCACCGTTGAATGTCAACAATCACATAGTCGATTTGGTGAATATCCAAATTATTTGTTACATCCGATTTGATATCAATTTATTCGTTTAAATTATTTAATTTATTCGATATTTTAGTATCGGTTGAGGATAGATTAGGAGATAAATCAGTGATCAAAGTAACATTTGAATGTTTACTGGGCAGTGGCACTTGACCTTAAAAAAACATTGACGTTGGCCATACCTCACAAATGAATACCGGGCAGTGGCACTGAACCTAAACAAAAACATTGATGTAGGGCATACCTGGTAGTGGCATTTAGTTAAACCTAGTATATATAATTCAGATGTTCACCAAAGTGACTAATTGAGTGATGACATTCACAAGTGAAAGTCGACATTCTCTTGATTTCGGTTATTCATTGTAACAAATATACCATGCTGCCGTAAAGCAACGCCTGGGCTTTAGAAAGGACAAACAGCTTGAATATTTAAAAAAAAAATATTCATTTATATTTAAAATTTACCAATTTAGCTCGATTTTTGCATCTAAAAATGTTTTGAAAAATGATAAAAATCAATGAATTATTTCCAATTTTCTTCAATTTTTATGAGCCCAGGCATAAAGTATTGGAATTTGGGTTAAAAATTGAACTAGCAAACGCTTTTAATATTTAAAAAACTGCTTCTTTTCTTCGCATTTTTATAATTAGTATCTTGCACTTCGAGAGGAAGATAACGAATACTCATACATGTGACCTGTAACGTCAGCGTCAGCTCATTGTTTATAAGCAAGATGACGTGCAAAAGCTGAGCTAAGTTTCACCACATAAGTTAAAATGTTAATTAACGTGAAGTTAGTTTAATACTGCGTCGTATCGCAAATCGAATATGTTGAAAATAATTTTTTCTTGTCTACGTTTTATACTTCACTTAGATTTATTATTTGCTTATGTATTTTATTTTATCAGTGAGGTATTCTTGTTTTGCGTATCTGGCAACTTCTATTTATAATTAGTTTATGTTCTAAATAACTTCATACCTGCCTTTGTGTTGAGAAATAAATATATAGCGAAAGTATTGAAATCTTTGCAAACGAATCTTTGAGTAAGAGTACAGAATATTTCACTTAAGAGAATTGATACTTGACGGGCTTGACTTACTCTAAATGGAATGAGAAGAACAGTTGCTAAGAAAAACAAATAGCATGTTTCATCAACCAATTAGGATCGAGATGCACACACTACGTCGCTTGCAGGTATCAAAGGATGATGATTAAACATGAGCAGAATTTAACTTAGTCTATAAAAATTATTTAAACAGCATTCTCTCAGATGCGTTATTTCATGCTTTTGGAAAACAGTGTTAGCGAATTTCAATCTTAAATTAATTACAAATATATGTATAAATTTTTTTATTGTTTATAGATATTAATTGACAAAAATATTATATTAATCGAAATAGAATGGAAAGAACAGTTGCTAAGATAAACAAATTGCACGTTTCATCAACCAATCAGGATCGAGATACACACACTACGTCGCTTACAGGTATCAAAGGATGATGATTAAACATGAGCAGAATTTAACTTAGTCTATGACAATTATTTAAATATCATTCTCTAAGATGTGTTATTTCACGCTTTCAGAAAACAGGCTTAATGAAATTTATAGAAACCTTAAATCATTACAAATGCATATATAGATATTATTATTGTTTATAGATATTAATAGACAAAAATAAGAATGCATATGGTGTAAAATTTCATAAGCCTGGTAAAGATCATGAGGTTCATATTAATAAAGAAGTTATTGTGAACGGAAGAAGCATAAATTCTCCTCAACTTTTGATGCTTTCTGGAATCGGTCCCAGGAAACACCTCGAAGAAAAAGGGGTTAGCTTGTTTCAACTATTTTATTTTTATTTCATTTGTTAGAAATAATGTAAAAAATATAAAAAATAATAAAAAATAAAGAAATAATATCGATAAAATATAATAATATGGAATCTAATAGAAAGACGGGGGAAAGCGAAGTTTGTTTTCGACTCGTATAGAGTCCATTTGAGACTTCTGGTGGCTGAGTGGTCCTGGTGCCACAGGTCCTGGGTTCGATCCTCGGGCCGGGCAAGGTTGACTCAGTCTTTCATCCCTTCAGTGGGTCGATAAATGAGTGCCAAGCATGCTTGGGAACTAAACACTGGGGGTTTCGCGTTCGGCTGACCACCTAACTGGAACATCTGCTCCTGCACCCCAAAGCCCAAGGTCTAGAAAACAGAGCTGGACACAGTAGGCCTTGGCCCTCTTTGGGCTGTCGCGCCGCTGTTTTTAATTTTAGTTTTTAGAGTCCATTTGAAAGAAGATACAAGGGCTAGCGGTAACAAGCACTTTATACAGGTTTAAATGCAGCATTTTTAAAGTAAATAATTTGAATAATGACAATTAAATAGTTGGACATTTTTTATGGTAACAATCTGCGGTTACAAGATCCAAATATTAAATAAGAGCTTGATCATTAAACTTACAAAAAAATTTTGTTTCTTATAAGGAGAATATGATACATGAATCGTGCAGATATAGGATCACGTATTAGTTTTACATCAAATAATTTAAGTTTATGATTAATTATTTTATGCTCAGAGTTTTCTTCTTACGGAAATTTTTTTTCTAGCTTTCACGTTTTCTTTGAATGAGTAATAAACATTTTCAGTCTTATGTTGTCCTAAATCAATGGTACATCCAAAGTTCTTGACAAATTTGTTACATCATTCTAAGGCAACTAATTTCTGAAAATTTTTATCGCCTGTTAAGAGAATAAGCCTGTATTTCTGTTACCCAAAATGAGTTCGGGCAAATGCGCCAATTTTGTAATGTCCGATCGAGTTCGGTCGAGACAAAAATCGGTGCTTCAATTCCGTATTTCTAAATTTTTCCGTGAAAAGTTCGGCATTTTCGCACTAATTAACAGCTTTTTGTAATTTTGCAGTTCAAGAAATCTGAAGAGCTTGGAATTCGTAAAAGTTGATATAAATAATAAAACTATTGTATTAGTTTATTACAAAATTTAAAATTTTGGTATTCATTTTTGTTTCATTATTTTTGAAAACTATATCATCTGATTTATTTCGGTATAATTTGAGCAAAAATGATTGTTATCCCTTAGTAGTTATTTTGTTAAAAATATGGTTTTTTTTTTTTTTTTTTTTTTTTTTTTTTTTTTTTTTTTTTAAATTATCTATTACTAAATTTTTCATAAGAATGAATAAAATTAAAGAAATTTTTTTCTTCAAGTTTAGTACGTTTTTCTGAAATATATTCCACAGGTAAGGGTTATCTTAACGTTAAATTCTGTGACTGCAATTAAAACCTGACGTTTGGTTTGATTTTTTTTCTAGATACCAGTAATTGAAGATTTACCTGTAGGAGACAATTTACAAGATCATGTAGGTACTATTTTCTTAAATTTTGAAGCAACGGGATCAAAAGATACACTAAAACAAATTCTTAGTAGACCACTTTGTAATCTGGTTGATTACAATTTAAAAGGAACAGGTGAGATAAAAGAGCTAGTCATTGAAATTTTTTTTTTATATGTTATTTTATTTTATGACAGGCATTAAACAGCCGACCCGTTTCAGAGTTTGCGACCATCAATGTTCAACTCCTTAGTTTTGTAATTTTGAACCCTATCCAGAATACAAGAGAACTCCTGGATTAAGCACCCGGACAAACATGTCTTCATGGAGGAATTTTCAAAGGTACTAACCCGCATTTGCATTCAATGGCGAGGTAAACCACGAAAAGCTCCTACGGTCAACCCGAAGGCAAAGGAATTTCCAGTATTAGTTCATTTGTTATTATAATAGGTAATTTCTTATGCAGTGTTAATTACGCGCTTTTTTTTAAATATAAAATTGAATCAATCATCTTAGTAATCTTAATTTTTCCATACTTTTATTTAAAAGCTGATATGTTTAATTGCACTTAGTGTAAAAATAAACTCTCAATTTTTAAAATAAAGTGCTATTAAAAATATTACCTTTATACTTTATATTAAAATAATTACCTTTATAATAATTAAACTCGTCATACTTAAAAGCGACCAAATTTAATACTCTGTTTTAAATTGAAGTTAGCTTTTGGAATGCCAGGTTAAACATTTTTCTTTCGAGTTTTTACTCTCGATTGTTCAAAAACAAATATATATATTTTAAAAAAAATCTAGTTTCAGGAAAAAGTTCCAACTGCAGAAACTAGGTAACTTTTTACACTTTAATTTTGATTCTTGACAAATTTCTGTTTGTTTGCAGAATATTAGAATAATAATAATAATAATGAAAAACACTCTAAAAAAATCACCTATCAAAGATTCAGGCGTGAAATGATTAAATAAAGTACGCAATTGGAACAGTGGGAAAAATATTATATAACTAATAATTTCATAATGAGTACAATCACAAACAAATTACAAAACCCGATTTTGGATTTTTGAAATAGATTTTTTTTCCAGAGACATTTAAAAAATGGAATTTTTTCATTAGCTTAGAGTAAGCCGTTGTCTTAAAATTAACTATTAACCTTTTTGATATATTTAGTATTATTCTAATACTAAATATTAACAGAAAATGGCAGCATAATAAGAGGCATTCATAACTTCCTCTGGATGATACAAACGAATTGATTTTCACTAATCAGAACAAATATGACACCAGATCAAGACTGCAAGACTTCCGGTTTTATATTTTTTTTTTAGGATACCGAGTGAATAAGCGATTCAGTTTTGTGCAATAGTTGAACGATAATATCAATGATATTTGCTAGCTTATTGCTCTAATCAAAAAAGTTTATTTCGAATTCGGTTATACTTAATTAATTTTTATTCATTACGGAGAGATGGCCGAATGGTCAACGTGATCGTGATAGCATAAATGGACTTCGTAACTAGATTAATATTTCTATGGTTAAAGCTCTATGTAATAAGTCTATTAAGGTTGCAACTTATTTAATTGGGTACTTGTACTTCAAGAAGAAGAAGAAGATCACGATACCCAACACATGTAACCTATGACGTCAATGCCAGCTGATTGTTAAAAAGCAAAGAGGCGTGTAAAAGTTGAATAAAGTTCCTCTACGTAAGTAAGAATGTTAATTAACGTGAGGTTAATTAAATACAGTTCCATATCACGCATGGAATTTGTTGAAACATAATTCTTTTTTCGCCTACGTCTTTTATTCAACTTTGATTTATTATTAGTTAATGTATTTTATTATAACCATGATGTTTGCGTACCTGACAACTTCGATGCGTAATTAGTTTGTGTATGTTCTACATGGCTTCGCGCCTATATTTGTGTTAAGTAAGAAATATATAGTGAAGTAATTCAAATCTTTGTGAAAGAATATAAAATGTGTCACCTAAGAGGAATTGATACTCGAAAGACTTGACTTACTCGAAACTGAATTGAAAGGACAATTGCCACGTTTTAACAACCAATAAATATCGAGCTACCCACACTACGTCACTTGCAGATATCCCATTGAAAAATGAGCTTAGTGCGCGTTCTTTATTTTTTAATTTTTTATTTTTATTTTTATTGTTATGTCAGACCAACTCAATGATCAATGTGATCGAGATAGCAATCACATTGCTTTTGCTTATGCTTTATTACACTTATGCTTTTATAACGTGTTACCATAAAACTAAACAATTTAAAATCAGTAGTAATTGAAATTAAAAAAAAAGCTTTAAATTGAAAAGCAAAATTAAGTTAGAAATGGTACGAATTTGTTGAGGAGAAGCTTTATATAACGCTATTATTATTATTGACGTCAATGATAATTAATTTTAGATATAATTAATAAAAGTGTAAAATAAGCTATTTAGTAAAAAAGCAGAATTAATAGAGCAATGATACAATTGGCTTTAAGAGTAAAAAGTCGTCTTACTATTATTGATACCAATGATGCCTGATTTTGATAATAGTCACTGCTGCCATCATTGTAATTGGTACTAAAAATACTCTTATATAGGTACAAAGTGTTTTATGAATAAATTTGGAGATTATAGCTGCACAAAGACTGTAAATTCGTAACGTCCCTCGACGATATAAGTACAGAAAAAAGTAGCTTGATTATGTTAAATTTTAAATATAGTTGTCTCGAGCAACAGCATTATGCAAGAGGATACTGATTACATTTAAACTTTATTGTTATGGTATGAACTACTAAATACGTGTTTTGCTTAATCTAATAACGTAAAACCACCAAAAAGTGCAACAAATAAAAAACAAAAACATTGGAATTCCGTATTTTTCATACCATTTTTCGTACGATTTTATTGAGTTGTTAAGTACTGATTCATTGATGCATATTTTTTTCGTTCCCAATGAAGAAAGGGTATGCACCTAGTACTAAATAATAAAAAAAACTATGTTAAATGTCAAATTGAGGAAAGACAATATGAATGGTTCCTATGTTTGTGAAAGTGAAAACAAATAATAATAAAATTAGTTTGGAGATTCTATTCAAATTACAGAAAACATTTCATTCAAGAAAAACTCTGGGTATGTTCTTAAGGAAAATTTATGTTAAATGCGTATTTATTTCTTTTCATAATTATAGAAACAATCTGATTATACAACTCATTTTCATCTAAATTGCAGGACTTTTTGCAAGCCTCAACGGTGTAGAAGGACTTGCTTGGATTTATTCTAAATTCAATGATCCTTCTCTTGATAGGCCTGATTTAGAGATTCATTTAGAAGCTTTCACATCCACGTCTGATGCAGGATAGCTATCCGGCCATTTGTTGGATATTTCGCAAAAAGTACAATTATTATGACTATTTAAAATAACAATTATAATTAAGTTTTAAAACATAATTAAATCTGATCAATTTTATTCAAACTAACTGCCCTGATAAGAAATAATAATTATTATTTGTTTTGATAAACTGAGAAGCCAAAGTTTCAAATTATAAAGTGAGTTGAAGACATCGAGGATAAAAGTGATAACCCTTATTTTTGAAATCAGGTAAACAGATTTATGTTCTTGTTACTAATGCCACTTGTCAATACTAGCAGGCCTGCAATGGGATTCGAATCGAATTTTGGGCAGAGGGTACGTTTTTTGTTTTTCAGAGGCGCCAGCTATGACTAAGAATACTTCAGCCAAACTACACACGTCGCTGACCGCTTTAAACTGAGACTGATAACCCATTCATACTCCATTCATTCATCCACAGGTCATAATTTTACGTGAATTATAGAACAATCAATCTTCAAACCAGTACCCCTTGAGTTTTTTTTGGTTATGAGAACTTGGAGGATTTTGTGACCCCGACAAATTTAACGTACATCAGTCATCATTAAATACACGGGGATTCTTCAACCGGTGGGATTAGAACTCACGATTAGAACTACCAACTAGGCTATCGCAGTCCCAAACAGATTTATATTTTCCATCTATTAAATCGATCAAATTACCTATATAAAAATTATTGCAGATATTAAAAGCATTGATTATTTAGTAATTGCTAAAACATTACTTGAGTAGCAGAAAAACTCTTGTTAAATATTATTTACCGTATTAAAGAGAAAGTTTTATAGGAAAAGGGTTATCACTTTTCCCTTTCGAGGTCTTCAATATTGTAGACTTTGTTTTACATGTATTAAACTACTTAATATAAATAAGAAAGGAAATCAACACTTTATTGATACAACAGCTTAAGATATGAAATTATGTGAAAACTCTGCAGCCTTCAAATTCTTAATAATACTATGGATTTTTTTTTCTTCGACAAACAAACTGCTATTAATTAAAAAGTGTGCAAAAAATATCTTGAAATTTCCATGATTGTTCTAGCTAAAATACCAATCTAGTGTAATTTCTTTTTTTAAATACTGTTTGCAAGTTATGCTCAATTGTTGCAAACTTATCGATTGCCAAGTTTTTATTTATTTATTTATTTATTTGAAAACCTGTCTGTCCAATTTCTTCGCTTCCTGGTTTAGATAATTTAAATCAACCCCGATTGACTTTTGGTTTTAACTTGTTCAGTTGCAATTTTCTGGAATAAAAAATTTTTTCAGGAAAGACTGATTTTTTGTAACTCTTAGATAAATTATGATAGAAATCGAAACTTGTTGGTTTAAGAATAAGTATTAGGAATGTTTGTTTCAAATAATAATATGAGGAGGCAGAAGGGCAAGCTATAATTTTTTTATTTTTTTTTTATTTATCTTCTATTTTGCCTCTTTTGCAACATAAATTGGAGTTGACTGGTTTTATTTAAAACCAAAATTTAAATTTTGTTAAATTTAATATAAATATTGTTTTTTAAGATTACTTGTTAGCGAATATTTAGTTCAATTAAATTGTATCGAATAAAAATTAATATCATAGTTTATGTGAACTATGTTTAAAACTACTTTTATGTTATATTACTAGCACTTTAGAGAAGTGACTAGCGGAAATTACGACAAAATTTCAAATTTAGTTGAAAATCACGAAACGCATGATATCGAATGGCGTGACTCGAAAAATAGCTCTTGTTATGATTGAATTTAGTATAGCATAATAGTATAATATGATATGTTACTAAAATATCAGCTGGTGATGAGTAAATATTGTTATTCACCACCAAAAAAAATATATATATATATCAATATTACAGGGAGTTTTGCTATACTCATCTGACGTCATAGCAGAACTTAACCATTTATTTTTTTCCAGTCTTTCCTCTATAATGCATTACTTCATTGAATTCGGCGTGATGGGTCATTAAACATCTTAATTTCCGATAACAAATTAGTACTTTGATGCACAGTGCACCGAAAAGTAGGAAACAGCTACCATTTCCAAAGAAATTTTTCGCAAAACTAATTCTGTTAAAAAATAAGCCGAATGATGACGTAAACTAAAGGATAAATAAATAAAAAATTTTACAATCGAATTTTCTGCCGGAAATTGAAACAATCTCTGCAAATGTCACCACCTACCATTAAGAACAGAAAGCATGGTCGAGAAATAGATCAATAAAATATTTAAATATTGTCCGACAGTAATAGCTGTAAATTTTGTTAAGAAAAATCAAAACTTGAGTCCTAAAATGAACATGATAAACAAAACTACATGGTAAGACTTTTTTCTCTTCAACGACGTAGGATCAATTTTCTAAAAAAAATCATCAAAATCTAGATTGGAATAAATTAAAAAAAAACATTACTTTATAACGTCAAGCAAAAAATAATAACTAAATTCTTGATCAAAAACGACATTTGGTGATCATGGCGATGGCAAACAACTTTTTGCAGCATTTTGTCGGTTTTGCAGCAATACTTTGTATTCAAACATATAAAACTTGAGGTTGATTGAAGTTACCATATTTTTTAGTGTTTAGTTGATGGAAACATTTATTTAGAGCCCAAAAATTTTTTCTTCAAAAAAAAAAATAAATAAATAAATAAAAAAAATAAATAAATAAATAAAAATAAATATATAGTTTTAAAATATTTGCAAAAATGGCATGTTTTGAAATTAAACATCAAGAGATGAAATATCATTTTGTATACATTCTCAGGAATATGATTTGTTAAAATTTCAAATGGGACTCTCGAAATGTGATGGTTGAAGTTGGAGAAAAAAAGGCAATGATCTTTTGTTATTGAAGTGAATGATGTCTGACTAAGACGTTTCGTTACCTAATAAAAAGCTTTTTTCTTAACTATTCTTAAATGTAAATAATTTTTTTTTACTATTTCTTTATATTAATCACAATTGTTTTGCGTATTAATAAATTATCTGATCAATGAAGCATAGCTGATAAGATACGAATGTGAGAATGGCTGTTGTTAATTCAATAAGACCCACTTATAATTTAACCCTATTTTATTTTAGTTATACTTATACATATATAAAGTATTATTTTGTACTAAAACGCAATTCGTAGGTAGGAACTTTAGTTTTTGCATATCAGCTTGGACCTAATGGTATTTATGGTGATAATGATATTTATGGCGAAGATGAAGATACTTTAGTGTTTATGTAAAATAATGGAGTAAGAGGTTTCATTACAATTTTATAACCGTCGTTGTACAGCCGATCCGAGTTTGGGTTTACAACTACGAATGTTCAACTTCGTATCCTTGTAATTTTGAACCCAATCAAGAAGACAAGAAAACTACTGGATCAAATGTTGGGAGAAATTTTGCTTTCGTGATGGACTTTTTGATGCAACTAACCAGCATTTCATATGGAGAGGAAAACCACGAAAACCTAATACGGTTAGCCCGATGGCTAGTGGACTCTAATTCCTGATCCATCAACCACTGAAGATATTTTACATCAGCACCGTTGTCGGTACGAGCCTGGTGCGAAATTCGTATCGACTGTTATATCGTATTTAAAACTTATACAATAAAGAAAAACAATGGTGATGATAGTATTTATGGTGATGATGGTATTTATGGTGTTGATGGTATGTTTAGTGATGATGAAAATATCTTGTTAATCAGGTAAAATAACTGAATAGGATGTTTTATTCTAGGTTTAACAAAAAACATGGTTTTTACATTTCGAACCTTATTTCTTTAATTGTCCATTGTACGTCGTATTTAGAATGATATAATAAAATAAAAGAAGATAATTAAATTTGTCAAAAACTGATAGAACTAACTCTGATGAATTAAAACTGCTCAAATAGAATCAACACTCAACTATTAGAAGTGAAAAATATGAGCTGTATACTGTGATTGTATAGATGCTAGATAGGTAATATTTACTTATGACTTACGATTTGCATAGATACTTTGAAGTTGATACGTTAATGCTTAAAACGTAATATTTACAGATAGATGCTAGAATTGTGTAACACCACGTGATCATAATTTATCCGTTAGAGAAGTTAAAAGTTTTTATCTATTTATTTACTTGACTAGAATAGATATAAGTTATTTAAATAGTGCCAATATTATCTGGAGAAGGTGATGTTGCTGAAATAGTATAGCTTTCTGAAATATATTCATGTCGTATTGTATGTATGTGGGTATTTTTCATTAGGATATTAAAAGAACAAAATATATTTGGTTCGCTTTTTTTTTCATGCATCATCTCTGGTGATCAATCAGGTCTACCTTCCATACCTGGGAAAGTATACTTTCACGATGTTCTCATGCTTCCTGAGACCTTTCAGCAGAGGAACTGTAAGGCTTGCTACAGCAAATCCTAATGATCATCCTCTCATAGATCCTAACACTTTCGCAAACGCAAGTGACAATGACAGAGTACAAGCAGGTAAGCATAAAGATGAAGTCTATATTTTATCGACATTGCAAGGAGGAAACGGCTTCGGTATGAAAACTAACCTTAACCTCCTACTTAAAGAAAAAACGTTAATTAATTATAAAAATATGTAATGACGTCACATTTATTATAATGTAGTAAATTTTGCTAATCGAGATATTCTTCTCATTACAGCGCACATAAAACAGTTAAATTGTTACTTATAAAACCAACTTATTTAAAGATAAAATACGAAATCAAAAAGTACATTATATGCTACTGCAAAAGCCCGAAGTCTGGTAAATCCTAAATTTCTCGGTTAAGACCTAAGATTAACCAAAGTGGGAGGGTAAAAGTCTGAAATATGCTTTAATATCCTAATTCTTACGCATTTTTAAGATATGTTGATTTCATAACATTTAATGCTGATATAAAAAAGCTATATCAAAAACTTTTATTTTGACAATAATGAATTTGGTAAGGTTTTTCTACAAATTCTCTAAATATATACATTTCCTTACAATAATAGAAAATACTCTTTGAGTTTTTGACATTTTAAAAAAAAAAAATTCTCAAGTAATACCTCAAGAATGGAATACCTGCCAATTGACCTGTGTGGGTATTTCGATCCTGTTTGGTTGTAGAAACGTGGCATTTGTTTACTTTTGCAACTGTTCTTTCTATTCTATTTCGAATAAGCCAAGCCCTTCAAGTATCAATTCTTTTAAGTGACACATTCTAAAAATTCTTTCACAACTAATCTTTCTCAAATATTTCAATTTTTTTACTATATCTATATCTTACTATATATTTCTATACTATATCTTACTATATATTTCTTACTACATATTACTCAACATAAAGAAAGGAATGATGTCATGTAGAATATAAGTAAACGAATTATAAATCGAATTTGCCGGGTGCACAAAACAAGAATACATCACGATTAACATAAAAACACAAACAAATAATAAATCTAAGTTGAATATAAGAGGTAGACATAAAAAAAAAAAATTTCAACAAATTTGATTTGCGATACGGCGATGTCTTTAATTAACTTCACGTTAATTAACATTTTAACTTAAGTGGGGAAATTAAGCTCAGCTCTAACACGCCATCTTGCTCATAAACAATCAGCTGGCTCTGACGTCATATGTTACATGTGATGGTATACGTGATCTTCTTCTTCTCAAAGTGCAAATACCCAATTATAAAAATGACTAAAAAAAATTTGAAGAAAGGCCACATTTTTCTAAAAATTAAAAACGTTTGAGAGTTAAATTTTTAACGCATATTCCAACGCCTTATTATCTGGGCTCGTAAAAATTTAAGCAAATTGGAGGTTATTATTTGGTTTTAAAATTTTTTATGTAGCTGCCAAAATCGAGCTAAATTGGTTTATTTTTAAAAAAAGTTAGTGTAAAATAATTTTTGAAATATTCAAGCTGTTTGTCCTTTCTAAAGCCCAGATAATTCCTTGAAGGTATGAACAAATATTGTTTTAAATGTCTAAATCTTTAAAAATGTTTAAGTATTCAGAATTTTTATTTGCAAAACTGTATCTGCTGTGGTCTAGTCTCTTAAGAAAAAAAATCTGAGCAATATCTAAAATCCTTCGCATCATTTCATTAATTTTAATTAGAGTGGTGATCATTTCTTTTATATGCTTAAAGCGGCAAGCGGTAAAAAAATTTCGAATCCAATTACAGTAGAATCCAATTACAGTACACTGGCACTTTTGGAGCAGAATCTGTAAAATCTATTTTTACCGAAAAGTTTTATACCTTCCTTAATTTTTGCGATTATATTTATCTAATTATAGTGATTCGGTGATTTTATGGTAAATACAGTGAAAAACACGGAATATCAGATTAATATCAGTTGGTACTTTTTACCGTTAATTTGATCAGAAATGTTTCATATCGTATTGACAAATTATGTTTTGAACATTCCTATTCCTCACATTTAACATTTTATGTAGCGCAAATCTCGATGAATTTTATTATTTATGAATATAGGGTAAAAGGAATAGAGAATTTGCGAGTGGCAGATGGATCCATTATACCGAATCAGGTATCTGGAAATACTGAAGCACCAATCGTCATGATTGGAGAAAAATGTTCCGATATGATTAAAGCAGACAATCCTTATAAGAATATTTGTTAACTAACTGACAGAGATTGCTTTAAAGTTAAGTTTATGCTTTTTGAATCTGATGTTTTATCTAAGTATAAGTATATAAAAGTTTTTTTCCCTTTTTTTTATAAAAATGCAACGAAAACCGTTTTCTGTTACAGAAAAAATTATTTGAAAGAAGAAAATAAAAACGCTTGTTTGATCATAATGACTATATAATTCAGAAAAAGAATACCGTGATAAACTGATATCTGATAAATTTATTACATTCTCTAGATTTTTTTGTAATTGAGTGCATAACTTTTATTTAAATTTTATTCACTTCCGTCTTTTTCATGTACACTAGTTCTATAACGAAATACTTTATAAGACATCAAAGGAACCAGGTTGATAGCCTAAAGGGGTATAGTGAAAAACAACTCTTATAATTTTTTCTTTCTTTTTTCTACTGCTATTTATGACATAAACTGTAAAGAATTCTATAACAAATTAAAGTATAAAGTAACATCACTTTGGATGCATCATCTGTAAAATCAATTATACCGTAAAATGTTATACAGTAATTTTTACAATAGCATTTATTTAGTTCGAATAATTCAATGATTTTACGGTAATTATAACAGTAAAAATTAGTCAGTTACAGTCTGTTTCAGAGGAAGGCACTGGTCCACATTGGGCTGTCTGCCTAACTATGATGAATATTCATTTTATTATCCATGAATATTTTGTACCTTTCTTTTTATTTCAAAATAAATGATATTTTACTCTAAATTAGTTTAAATATTTTGAAACATGCAAACTAATTTATATGGGGCATATGCTTTAAATGAGTTTATTGATTAGGTACATACCTTAAAAAGTTTTTTTTTCTTCTCAGAACCAATTTTTAGTTTCAGCTTCCATGAAAATCCATTTTTAACGGAAGAAAAAATTCGTAAAGTGTATATCCATGTAATAGATGTTTTTGAAGTTTCAGAAGCTGTGAACCTGCAATAAAACATTTTCCATATAAAAAGTTTTGAAAAAAATCGAACAATCAAATGTGAAGCATGTGTGACTAGGTCAAAAACATGATTTTGGACAAAATTTTCGAAATTGAGTTTATAGTAAATTTAAAATCCCTGTAATTTAAGCTTTCTAAAAATACCTTTTTTTTGTTTTAATATTTACAAAGTTATAGCAGTATTTTGACAAGGTTATAACACTGAATAGACTAGTGATTTCAAGTCTTAAATTTATGTATCTCAAAATTTCTCAGATTTTTTCACATTTTACACCACCTTAAACACGATATCTCAAGTTGTTTTTAAAATAATTCTCTACTACCTTTCATGAGTGTTTCTGATCATAGCATACATGTTTTGACCTACAGACTAAGACTAGAATTTAATATTTATGCATGTTTTTTTCTCAATGACAAGTGCAAAAATTTTCAAAAATTTTCTTTTTTTAACTACATTGATCCGTAACTCAGTTATATATGTTCTTGGTAATTGTTGAACAATAATTAAATATTTAAACGGAAATAAAATATTTAAAATAAATCACGATTTACTTTACAAAATGTACTTCTGTCTTCATTAACACACGACATCCAAAAAGTATTAACAAATAAACATTTCATAAAAATAAAATAAAAAGAGTAATTACAAAGAACTTTATAAATTCAATAGAAATCAGAAAGGAAAACGATAAACTCATCCATTTAACTAGTTAAGTTTTTCGTCGCAGAGGGGCGCTAAAACCATATGGACAAGTGTTGCTATTTTGTCCCCCCCTTCCACTGAAAAAAAAAAAAAAACCCAACAAGTTCAGTCTTTTTACATGTTTTAACATTATAGTAGAATCTCTTAATATATTTCTCTGTGATCAACACATCACCCTACCATGGCTGAACTTAAAACCCCGTTTTTCAAGGTTTAATTTTTAAGGACTACGGAAAGAATATCTGAAAGAATTTGTAAAGATCAGATGACATGTACAACTCCTGAGCTGATTCTTGTCTCTACAAACTTCCACACCACACCCAACGAGAGAACTTATAGCCTGGAAAGATTTAACGTGCATTTTAAGGTACACACGCCGGTTATTTAGTCGGATGCCAGGATCGAACTTAGAACTCCATCTCTATTTAAACATTATGAAAGTTTTATAAGCTTTTTTGGACAACAATAAATGAGTTTTAGGAAACTTTTAATTTTCTTATTCGAGAAATATGACCTAACTATTGCCATCATATTTTTCAGATTGCGGCTACCCCCCCCCCCATATTTTAGGGCTCAGAAATCTGTCGAAAAAAGGGTATTCGGTTAGTTATTCGGAAAATTACGCTTTTGAGTCTGATTTCGTAATTTAAAAAATAACGTATGCATTAATTAATTAGCATGCTTGATGTCGCCCCCTTAAACCAATAAAATTGAGTCCTAGAACGTGATGATCCCATGGTCTAGTTTCCCCCCCCCCTTTTTTATTTTTTATTTTTTAAGCTGGGTCTGTGCCTAGAGTCACTCTATTAAGGCACTCTAGGTCTTAAAAGTCTGTATAATGTTTTTGACTATCCAACAAAAACGCGAATGTATTACTTCAAGCATTGAGGAAGTTTTTACATTGTCTATCTAAGTTTCCATGTGAAAGAAATATAATAGAAGTATACAATATTGAATTACAATATTAAATCCAAATCCGTTGAAAAATTAGTATGTTTATTCAGAGAAAGTGTGTTTTTGTGTCTGATTTCGTAACTTAAAATATCATCTGCCCTTATATATTTGAGGTCACCACCTTGAATCATTAAGATTGAGTCCCAGAACGCGAAGATCCGATCATTAGATCGAAAGGTTCTTTTTTATTTTGTCCGTTAGGTTTGTTTTTTTATTTTGCTCTCTGAACATACATAATGTTTTATGATATATTACAAATTTTTTGACTCGTACTTTTTTACGAATTACAAATATATACATAGAAAAGTGAATTATTGTTTTCTATATGATTTTCATTTTTAATCGATTAAAATAAACAGGGAAACATGATCCATAGATTTTATTGTTTAGAAGTTTCAAGGGTTTTTATAAAAATAAGTTTTCAATTTAAAAATGTATTTATCTACACTTTTTTTTTCTTGACTATTTATTTTATTGCCGTTTTCTTTTTTCTTCTTCTTTTTTTTTTACATAAAATTAGTTTAACTTCTGAACAGTTAATCTTATCGCTTTATTTTTGATCGCATTCAATTTTACGTAAATAAACAGATAAAAATACATAAGAAGTATTGCTTCACTTGTCTCTGCAGAGAATATTCAATTTTCTACCAGATAACTCACATTTTTTCCAGAAATGGGGGGAAGCATTCAGCCGAGAGTATATTATATCATTTACAATGGCATAACAAAACTTTTTAAAGAAAAAAATTGTGAAATTAATTTTTTCCCCAGAGACTACCACTCTCTCTTGCTAAAGTTACTGAAATATATGAAGACAATATTTTTAAGAATAAAAGTTTTCAATGTGTAAGTAAAATGTGTAAGTAGATTAAGCCTTGAGTTTAATTTGTTTCTATTCAGCAATTATCAGTTAATTACTTAAAGTTCCTCTGATATTTTATTTCCATTACATTTACAGAATCGCACTTATTTAGTGTTAAAACAAAAATCTCATTAATTACATATTAAAAGCGCGAGTTACATTCAAAATATAGAAAAAAAGATTTTGTAAAAATCAGTAAGTTACTACTATTAGTAAATTATATGATATATCAACCAGGCAATTTGTTAAATACTCCAGCGTACAATATCAGTTGAAATTAAAATACTGACCTTTAATGACTATTCCGTACAATCAAGCTTTTTTTTCCTCCCATTTAAATTTATCCATGGGAGAGATACTCGAGCTAAACTAAGCCATTTAATAATGTTGTCTCATAAAAAGAACAGGTACGCATATTTCCTATAAAATAAAGATACAGTAATTAGTTTCTAAATTTTAAACTGTTTCGTAACAATTTCTCTAAAGATTTCTAGGCAGATGTTTAACACTACAGTGATGAAAGATTTCTTGTTCATCTTCGTGAGTTGAACTATTTTTTAGCTTGAGCTCGAACAAGTATTTCATTAATGTAAGTAAATCATATCTGCGTGTATTTCAATAATTTTAGTAGGTCACCATAAGCAAATATTGTCTGTCAACGACAGTCAAGAATATTATTTAATCATGCTATTCTTGGCATACCTGAATGTCAGCTTAATCACGTTTTATTATTCTGTGAACAACCATGACATGTACATAGGGATAAAAATGAAAACTTACCTATACAAAATGTTTTTAAGTTGTATAGAACCTAGACTGAATAAACAACAATAAGAATTTCCAGGACATTTGAAAAAAAAAATGCTTAAATGTTTCAATTGTTACAGGAACGATGAAATATGATTTTGTGCTGTATTTATGACATATAGAAGAAAGTTATGAAGATTAATTGTATCTCTAAAGCTAACTCTCAACATTATTTTTGACAAGAAAAAATAGAACATGCGTCAATAACGAGGTTTCTCTTCACAAATTCGTGTCTAGTTTGTATAAGTGATTTCATTTTCTTAGTTTTTAAAATGTCAGATATCTAATTTAGTTTTAGGTTGTGATTCAATAACTTCGGTCGTAATGGTTGAGTGAATTGAAATGTTTTTAAATCTTTTTTCATTAAAAGGTGAAATAAAAAGAATAACATAGCGAATTTAAGGAAATATATACCATAAAAACTGAAAATTAAACAAACGAATCAACTTTTGATTCAATGATTAAATTTTGAATTTATTAGAGTTGCAATATTTACGGTTTAAGATGAACTAATTAATAATTTCAATTTACTGAACAGTTTTTTTTTTACTTTTTATTACGAGGTCTGACATAAAAACGCGAATTTATTTGAAAAATATTTAAGAGATCATCCCAAGAATGGAGGAGTTGCCACAATTAAGTAATTGATCTAGAATTGACACTCAGTGTTTGTCTTTTTAAAAGAATGAGGTTTAATTAAACGATTATGGTCACATTTTTATGTTTTTAATATAAATATTTTATACGGCATGTTTTACTATTTTTGACATTTTTCTTTAGATTCTTAGTGACTGAAAACCAGATAAGCAAGATTACTAACGACTTTTCAAATATTTCTTAAATTTTGAAAAGGATATTGCAGATGTAATAAGAAAAAGAACTTAAGATGACTAAAAATTGCTAGGAAATTCTTTCAAATATAGTCTCAGTTAATAAAACTATATTTTTAAAATCTTTATAAACATCGCTAACTTTGCTTTTCTACTAACTTACGAGAAAAGTTCAATTTTTTGGTAATATATCAATTATTTTTAATATACGACATGTATTCTTATATCTCTTACCTCTTTTATTCGTGTAAAAGAAATTTGAATTTAGATGGGGGAAAAATAGTGAAATAACAATACTCATTCGTTACTTCTCAAATTAAATGTATATTTTTATAGAGAGAAACAATTTTTTGAGACTATACAATAACAGTAAATACACATTTAAAATGCAATAAAATAATATTTATATAAATATCATTTTTTAAACTAAAATTTAAGGTAAAATATTAAGCTAAGGTAAGGTACAAAATTAATTTTGATTAATTTTGTAAGATGATATCATACAACCACTATCAATTAACTTGAAAATGTCTAGATATTTACATTTGAACTACTATAAAATTCATCTAGGCAGCTAAAAGTAGAAGTACTTAATTTTTGAATTGAAAGAATTTAAACTCCAACTTTCCTTTCTCGTTTTGCTTCATTTAGCTTTCAAATCGAATGGCAGTGACGTAATTTGAAAATGACGCAATGAGAGTTCGAAAAACCTTCTTATTAATAAAATAATCCCTTTCATTCTCATTCCGCTCTTTAAGCCCCTCTCTCAAACAACCATCAGCACTTTTCTAAGAAAAAAATCCTGAAGCGAAAATGAATTTAAAACCTCATTACAAATCTCTAATTGGTAAACTTTCTAGAGTATATTGTCGAAGCTTTTTACAAATTACTGTAGAGTATGTCTAGTTTTTGCTTTAACCATAGAAAATAAAAAGATCTAGCTTAATTTTATTTTACCATACCGTTATAATGCATGAAAGTAAGTGTTTCGTAAAGCAACCGCTAAAGCGGCAATATTGCTTCAAACTGAAACATCATTATACATTCATGGTAAAAAAAAATTTTTAATAAAATTAAAATAAAGAGAGAGAAATAGATATAGCTGCAAACTAAATCTGATGCAAAATCCATAATTGGCCGAAACAAAGAAACAAAATGAGATCAACGAGATTGCTCGGGATCGTGAACCCGCATTTATCTGGACGATAAGCTCAATAAGGATACAAATTGAAATAGTATTAATTACCTGATTCTAAATATTTTAAAACTTATCTATTTATTTAATACGAATTCTCAGTAACCGGGCAAACATCTAGACTTTGAATAACCGAAAAAATATCTGGACATGTAGTAACCGAACCTAGGCTTACATACATGGTCCATGAACCGAACAAACATCTAGGAGACATCTTCTTGCCTTAAATCAAAAAGTCACTCATATTCTCAATAAGACAAAAAATTTCGAAATTATCTATGAAACAACACTTCTGGTAAATGCTTTTCGACTTTTTTGGTGCATTCGCATTATTTAGATGACGCTTTTAATTAGGTTCAAGCATACATATAGCTTACTCTCAGTGCAATATCTTCTTTCATGACTTGTGTTGGAGGACTAGTTGGTTAAGGGGACTAGGATTGGGCAATGTTAAGATTTAGGCGTCGCAATGTATATTTAGTTCTGCGCCTAATTCGCAATTAGTAAGTAGGTTTTTAAAAAATAAACGTTGCATTTTTTTAAAATTATTTCTCAATATTTAAAGACGTGGATAGCTGCAAAATAGCGGTTTAAAAACATTAAACGGCTGGATTAATTTTAAGAAAAATTAACAGGATTTGCACACATAGAGGATTTGCACAACGCTTCGATTCATAATCACATTCGGATTCATCATGTCATCAAAACGATAAGTCACGTCTTAATGTTAATGCTTATGAATAAAAGAAGTTTTGTGTTTGCATGATGCTTGTAATAACTAGAAATACAACGTAACAAAAACAATTGATACACATGTATATTTTTAGTATAGCCTTCAAAAGCGGGGAATAGAGATTTTTTCACTACACAAAATTATAAAACTTTTTAAATCTCCAAATTTCTTCAAATTTAAATGCGTTTATTGTACTCACGTTATTCAAAATGCACCTACACAAATTAATGTAATGACGAAATAGGCAAATAAAATTACCATAGAGTGATTCCCACTAATAACCATCGCCTTTTCTATTTCCGTCATAATCATATGACACAACTTCCTATGCATTGGGTGTCGACTTGGACGGAACGAAAATTTCACACAATAAACCCGATTTCGGGTTCAAAAAACACATCACGCATTGATTTATACATGTTTTCATCTTCAATAATTTCCGTGTAACTTAGTGAATTGGAGACAAACTGGGCCAGGATAGCGTCACCCACTACTTCCAACTTAATTTCGCAAAATCACGTGGGCTTACGACGAGAGTGAAAGCATTTTATCAGGGCCTACACCCCTTCCGTATTTACATTAACGGTTAACTCCCCCACTTGGTTTGGGGTGTATCCCCACAAAACTGGAGGAGGGGGGTTTGAAATACTTTTCCGCCCCTCAGGCTTAGAAAGTAGTTATTGTTGATCGACCCAGAGAAAGCAAAAGACCACCAAGAGATATCTCTTAAATCGTAGCTATGGTAACGGTAACCATAGGGATAAAACGGTTTCTTTTTTTAGAACCAAAGAAGGAATACTGGGCATAAAAGAATAAAAAATTATTCATTCATATTCTAGTATCTTAAATAAAAATATTTATTGATATAAGATATTTCTTTATACATAATATAATTTAAAATATAATAAATAATATATTTATAAATAATATATTTTAAATATTTTTTTCTTTATAAATAATTATTTTAAATAATATTTTTCACAATTTAAAATTATAGTGGATTAAACTTTTATAAAATAATATCATCTGTGCAATACTTTATTTTCAAGTAGTTTAAAATAAATAATAATAACAAATGCAGAACATTTCGGATAAACTGCTTTTTATGCTTTCTTCTTTTCCATATTTTTTTAAACTGTTCTGCAAATTACTACTATATAAAGCAATTGCTATTACAAAGTAATCTATGGTATAAAAATATTAGTAAACCATAAAGTAAATTACTACAAAAAAAGCAATAGAGCTATTAATAGCTATAGTTCTAAATTATACAAAATAAACTGTGGAGCAAATAACTATTATAGTATAGTATAGTAATAGTATATTATAGTACAGTAAAATATTAAAAACTACTTTTAAACTACAATACTACAAAATAAATTCAAATAATGAGGAATAAAGTTCGTAGACAATGTAAATGAAGGAAAAATAAACTGGCTACGCATCGGTAAGCAGTAAATTAATTTTCAATGTAAAATGCTTAAAATGTACCATTAGTAATTTATGGGGGTCGGGATAGCCTGGTTTGCAGGACACTGGACTAACGTTCGTGAGAACGGGAGTTTGAATCCAGCAGGCCCAAGACACGTGTAGCAGGCCCGTGTAGTATAGAGAATTGTGACTGTACACGTTAAAATTGTCGGGTCACAAAGTCCTCCATGTTTCCATAGCTAACGGTACTGAATTGGAGGTTGATCGTTCTCTAATTCAGGTCAAAATTACGATTTGTGGATGAATAAATGTATGTATGAATGGATCTGGCCTATAAACGGGTGTGATTTATGGGTGTTGCAGAAGTCGAACTCTTGGCCATCCCTGGTAAACAAGAACATGCGCTTTCCTTGCATTAATAGATTCGTCAACAACAACAACAGTAATTTATTTACAAATCATGAAAAACTAATATTTACGAAAAGACTGAATTGCTAAAAATTTTACATTTATATCTATTTAATATACAATTATTAACCGTAAATATTAGCTGTTAAAAGATAATCAATAGTTTGAAACATAATCTGTTATTTCAGAGCTTCAGGAAATTAACCTTTTTTTATTAGTAGAGTAACCGCGTTATAATTGAATGAACAAGAGTTCAGGTAAATATGATTGCAAAACTTTAGAATGTCACGAATTATGAATTTAATCAAGCAAACAATTTATTCATTCATGTGTTAATAGACATGGAATAGCTTAAAGATTGCAGTTTAATAATTTTAAATACATATATTTTAGGTGTTCGTATTAATAAGCACCTTGGTTACTTTCCTCCTCTGTTTATAGTAAACATTTCACGGCTTCTTAATCTCCCTCCCCATTTTATTTCATAACACCCTAGGCAAGAAAATGTTTACATTGCACACGTTCGTTTACCGCGCAATCCTTTAATGTTCGCTTGTTGCTAATAGAGAGGAGATGGGCTCAGCCCAAGATCGAGATTTTGTTTAAGTTCAAACAACTAGATAAGATCAATGTTTTAAAACAATTCTAATAGTACATTATGTTCCTTTTCCTAAACAATTCTAATTTTTAAATTGCCTGGCTTTTTACCTTTTTTTTTGTTTTTTGTAACTGTTTGTAATACAGTCGGAACAGTTTGCTCCAATTCTTGCTTCTTACCTAACAGAAATATTATAGATTGTGATCGAAACATCTGTGGAAAAAGTAGTTTAATTGTTTTCTCATAATAGAAACAATAGCTTTCCTATTTTTGTTGAACTTCGTTTTGGTAAACTATTCACTACTGTTCTACTTTCTGAAGGTTTGATTAAAGAAAAGATATAATACTCGATACATTATTACAAATAAAAAAAAGATGCTTGAAAATATTGGTATGTAATTAGTACAAACTAATAAAATATTCCTTTTATGTACACGGAGAAAACATTTGTGGTAAAATTACCTAACTGTATGGTAATAACATTTCTGGTAAAAAAAAACTAATATTGGTTAATATAGCCGAAATGTACAGTATTTAGACAATATTTTGAGTTTTTAAAAATTATTTTTTCTGTATTATGGTAACGTTAACCGTAAATTCTGGTTTTCTCAATTATAATTCGTATTACAACCCATCTACTAAAAAAACTAAACAAAAAATTTTACGTAATCGAACAAATGGTTTTTATACGATTTGTAATGTATCATGATATAATTACCAAATTTTACCACATTTAATTAATTTTATCAAAGAATATAAAACCACATTTTACTGTTCATGTAACCAAAATCATTACCAAAGCGCTTCGGCAGCGCTTTAGTTATGATTTTGGTTACAGCGCTCTTTTTTTCTGAGAAATTAAATTAATTGATCTTTTGTTCTGTATGGGTCTAATCTTGTTGGTGATGCCCAAATGCACAATTAGTTGCTCAATTGATTCTGTTTCCAGAATCAATTGAGCAATTGATTCTGGAGCAATGATGATATTTTGACTTTTTAAAGACTTTGATATTGTTGGGAAAATAAAAAGTTCGTGAAATGAATTAGCCGATGTAGATTCTTCAGATTACACGATAAAAATGAAGAACAGTTAAAAATTAACTGCTTTGTTCCTATGCTTACGAGGCAATTAAAACTGTTAGTTCTTTTGTAAAGCAAAATGAAAATTCGAATCAATTTTTTTTATTTTTTTTACAGTTAGAAGACGTTTGGAAACCAGGTGCGAATAAGAAACAAAACAGCGAGCTAGTAATTCTTTAATAGTAATTTGCTTGTAATTCTCTCTAATTTGTTCAATAGTTTAATCTATGATTCTGCAATCAGTTTACACCTATTAGTTAGTTTATTTTCAAAAATGTTTTATTTGCTTCTTTTACAGAATAAAAAAAAATACAAAGCAGAGAAAGTAAATACACTTTTTGAATTTCATCTGAACTATAAAAGTTTTTCTTTCCTTATAGGTTTATAACTTTTATAACTATATTGTACTTTGAATTAATTAGTTATATTTATTATTCGAATATGTATAGAAGTTATTAATTTAATGCAAAGTGCAAAATAAAAATTTTTATTGAATAGAAACACAGTGTACTATCGATATCTCAAAGTTGAAAGAACGCTAAAAAAATTTCGAGTTTTCAAGATAACAAGTTCAGAACTAAATATGGTCTAAAAAGTAAAAAAAAATATTCTAAAATATTACTTTTAAAAGTAGAGTCATGAAACATAAGAATAACGACTATTAAATATGTGTATGTGATGATAGTTGACCATAAGTCTAAATACAACAATAATAATTTATTATGCCTTAAATAAAAAAGAATTGGTTTACAACAAACTTACATTGTGATTTTTCCGAAAAAAATTAATTTTCTATTCCGAAAAAAATTTGACATAGCAAGGTTTTGAGAAGAAACCCTTCGACATAGAAATTCATATTAACATTAAATGGATATAAGAGGGAAAATATTTTTGACATAACTAGGTTTTCGAGATATGTAGAGTATACTGCATATATCAACTTACAAATTTTGAATAGAACTTTATGCTTAGAAAACCAAATAGATATAAATAATAGAAAATGCGTATTGATTGAATTTCATGAAAAATTTCTGAACTGTTAATGCGAACTACTTTTAACGTAAACAAATTTTCTGTCTCCCTTCAAATTGACGGTAACGAGGTTTGGCTGTATTTTATAATTAGAAAACTCAATTACGTAAAAACATTAATAAATTTTGCATATAGTTTGATATACTAAATCAAATCACAAGAAACAATTTTGCTTTTTAAAAATTTACTTTATTTGATTCCCTCTTTAAATTCCGATTTACAAGGTTTTTTGTCATTTTAGGAGAAAAAAATTGTTTCATTAAAACAACCTTGGGGCATAATTTATCCGGGAAATACGAATAGCACGCAAAACATCATTGCGAAACCAACAAATAGGTTTCTTTATTTGAAGAGCGAAATTTTTCCGTTCCTCGGATAAGCGATTAGGGAGTATTAAATCCCAGCCAATTGTATGCATCACTTCTTAAAATTATCACATCCAGGATGACCATTCACAAATTATCATATTTTCCCTCATTTCCTTTTATTACATGCTATTATGATATTTTTCATTCAATAGAAAAATAGCATAATTTTTGCATCTAACTGTAAATGAAATCCACTAGTTATGTAATACAGTAATGCTGCGTTTGAGTTGTTGGTAAATATAGGTGCTGTTAGAAATTCAAAATAAAACGTACTATCCATAACATATACATAACCATCCTTAGTGAAACGTATAAGCCATTGCATCATTGGATAATGCACTGAAATTTAGTTTTTAGTCTAAAAAAATTTCCCTCCCTTCTCTGCACAAACATATTAGTGGTTTAGTCAGATTTTTTTTACTATTTTTAGAAATAGTTAAAAAAAATTCACCTGTTTTTTTTAAAAATATTAAGTTTTATTATATTTAAAATATTAAAAATGTATTATATGTAATATATATATTTTAAAATATTGAGGTTTATTAGATTTAAAAATAAAAAATGCAAAATCTGAAAAATCAAAATTTAAAAAAGCAAAATCTGAAGGAAAAAAATTATTCCCAGTTTAGGGACATTTTGCTACATCCAATCCTGTGCCTTCAAAATAAATAAAAGTAGAAAATATTTCAGCTTAGGTTGGTTTAGAATTTCCTTGATTCAACTTCTGTGCTTAGCTGAGTTCACGGAGAATATTAAAAACTACATAGACCAAATGAGCTCAAAGAGCATTTTAGTTTCATCAAAATTGAAAATAAATAATTAAAATTAAAATGTAAATAAAATAAAAATCTGAAAATTTTTATTTCGGAAGGTTATTGTTTATTAATGCTAATTAAATAATATTTTACGAATGAATACATTATAAAATCTTTGATTTGGAGGTGTATTTTTTTTTTACAGTAAACCAGACAACCTATAGAGACAATTTATAAGTATATAAATTTAATAATATAAATTTTATAATTAACATTAATTACAATACGGTTGCTGCAACATTTTTTCCCTTGAGTTCTTATTAAATAAATTTTGCATCGTTTGTCCCCCTAAATGAGGTCAGATGTTTTTTCTATGATGGGACGTTAAGAACATTTTTGATTAAAATTTGGTTTTAAATTCAATGCAATTAACATAATTTTTTGCCTATCATCTTTGACATAAATGCAACGCCAACGAGACGTTTTCTCCTAACTTTGATGACTAATGCAGCAAAAGAATGTATAAATTTAGTATATCATTATTCTACAAATACTATAAATGATCACATCATTATAAAAAAAAGCTAGTTTTTAACTTACAGGTTATTTTGAAAAGTATTATATTCAATATACCATTAAAACAAACATTCATTATAATCAATTTCAGTATTTCATAAACTTCATAGAATGTTCTGGAGAAAGAGGTTAAAAAATTTTCGAAAACAGAATAAATCGTGAGTTTCATTTTAACTAATCTACACTGCCTGAAAAACATTTTAAGTCAAAATTTTCGTTTGGTAATAGAAAATAAGAAGAAAAAAAAAATGTGTAAAATTCATACTGCTGTGATATCATAGAATAGACTACTGGTCATAAAGAGACCAGGATTATCCGAAGTTTGATTTTTGAATTGTAAAATTGGTTTTCAACTGATGAAAATCATTACCGAAACTTCCTCCCCCTCAATTCAATTTGGTGGAGCGGTTAGTCTTACAGAAATGAAATTTCATTCAAAAAAAGGCAACGTCGGGCGAAATATCTTTCCTCTGAGTTATTTTTTTTTCTTTTTTGCCCCCATCATTTTAAGAGGGAGTAAGGGATGTGAGAAAATACTTACATCAGCAAAAAAAATGTCGCCGAAAAGTCATCTGATCTTCAGTCACAGTGACTAAAAGGCGTGAGCTTAAAATACTACATAAATAATGTGGTACTCGTAAAAATGAGTTAGCTTTTCACCGCTTTCTAATGGAGTTTATAACTTAGAATGACTCATGAAAGCAGGGGTTGAAAATTTCCATTATGAACGATCGTTATTCTAATGATGTTGCTAGACATATAGAAAACAGTTAAAAACCGTGTGCAAAAACCTGCGTTTAATTCCTAGTATGTCTTCTCGGTATTGATTACTCTATTTTAAATTCTGCAGTCCTTAAAAATTGAATTTCCTTTTTGAACTAAATTGGTATTATTTGTAATACCAAATATTTATGTAATTCTTGTTCGTTAATTGTTCGAATTTTTAATAAAGAAAAAAAAAGGAAGTTGAAATGAGACGAGAATTCGAAATATAATAATAACCTATCAGGACAAACCGATAAACAGTTGCAAAATGCACTTCTTATTAAACATACAAATTTTTATAAAACAATAGTATAATAGTTCAAAACTCTGTTACAGAATTATTTCACAGCTTAGTTTTTTTTTTTTTTTTTTTTTTTTTTTTTTTTTAAGAATAAAAAAAATTAATAGTAATAACCAAACAAAATTGAATTATTTTCAGAAATTATACAAAAATAATTTTTAAGAGCTTGAGGTTTAAAAATGCATAAATACTTAATATATTTTCATTATTTATGTAATAAATAATTATAACGATTTTGGTAATTGATTTGTTTTTCTTAAATTTAAATTTCCAAAAAAAATAATAATAATAAATAAAAAACATGCAAATAATGATATAAAATTATTTAATTATACGTTATTATTGTAGGAAGATAATAATATTTTATTATTTAATTTTAATTATACATGTAAAAATATTAATATTATTTAAATTAAAAAAAAAACATTTTTTTTTAAATTGAGACATTTCTATTAGTTTGAAATAAATAAGAGAATTATTAATTAATTAATTAATAAGGGTGGATTTTTCCCTAAGCATCAAAATCTATAAGCATATTAAGGTATTGTTTCCTGGTAATAAAACTTGTAAACAACAATAAATTTTTAACAAGAAAGAAAAAATGCATTTACTTAAAACTAGTAGCAGATAATAGATTTTTTAAAAAAATCTTTTTATGATGTTTATAATTCACATGTTTCATTTTCCTATCGATTTAACACATAAGATCATATTATGATAAAAATTTATTTATTTATTTTGAAAGTTTTCTTTGTAAGAAGTTTTCTTTCTTATAATTAAATCACTTATTTAAGAAGCAATTTTTAAAATTTCAATTTTGAATCCTTATAAGTTGATTTTTTTTGTGAAAAATTTTAAATCATTAAGATGAATTATTGGCACAGGTAGACAGACAACCTGGTTGAGAATCACAGAGTCGCGTGCCAGATTCGCCTGTTCACCCCATACCATAGGCCACCTGTTTCCGCCCTAACAGCTGTCTTTTTACCTACACTGCTAAGTGAAGGATAGAAAAAAAGTTTTCATGTTCTCGTAACAAAATCACCTGGTTTGGCGAAATAGTGTTCAGCAATACTTTTGCACAGTGGACTATATAAAGTATCTTTTTTCCACGAAAGCTGTCTCGATGATTGCTCCTTTTCAAAACAATTATTTTTAAAAATTGAATTGTTGGTAACGCTTTCACATTTAAATATGGGAAACTAGATTGAATTTGTAAATAAGGTGCATTCATAATGACTAATTTTTATTTTTAATTATATAACTATCATTAAATAAATGGTTTATGCAGAAAAATTTTACTATTTTTATAATTTTATCAAATTTTTTACCCAAAACCCTTATTCGGGATTTCACTTTCCTGGAAGAAATTGGTAAAATTTAGAGTGTTTTCAAAATATTTTTTCACCTAATTATAATAATTCGAACATAAGTATTTTATTTTATAACCGTAGTTGATGAACAGCCAACCCAATTTTCGGGTTTACAACTACCAATGTCCTGCGCCGTAATCTTTTGAACAAAATCCACAAGACAAGGGGACTCCTGAATCAAGTATTTTGGAAAATTTGCTTTCGTGGAGGAATTTTTGATGGAATTCACCAGCATTTGCGTTACACGAAAAGGAAAATCACTGAAATCTCCCACGGTTAGCCTGATGGCAAGGAAACTCTAAAACGTGATCCGTCTACAATTGAGGATATTTTACGTCAGCTCTGTTGTTGGTGCGAGCCGGATTTGGAATTCGTATCGACCAGTCATCCCTGGGAATCTAACCCGGTGCACCTCATTGGAAGGCAGGTGCTCTATCCCTTATGAATAATGATTTTATATATGCGTTTAAATGACATATGTTGATCATGTAGTATAATGATTTTCAAAAAAATCATAAATTAAACTAAAATAAAAGTGCTTGGTTCACATAGTACAAAATTACAGCCCTTTAAAGTAAACGCTGTAATATTTCAAATCATTAAAAACAAAAAATTAAAAACGTAGATTCAGAAATTCCAAACAAAGAAATTTTTATAGTCCATTCTCATTACATAAATTTTTTACACCTTCCAATTATTAAAATAACGCAATTTAGTAACATCTAAAATTAATTGTAGGAATTATTAGTTAAATCAATAATTATCATTTCAAGAGTAATTTATATATATTAGTTGTATATATAATATATTAGTGAATTACACATCTTAAATTAATTTTAATTATTTATCACTCAATTCAAAAATTAAAATCAATTGAATGACATAAACTCTTACCTATTTTTCTGAGACGATTATACTATTTGGCTCTGTGAGCACTAACTGGAATTCACAACGTTATGTTTAAAAAAAATTCTCCTTTATTTTATTCAGTCTTTTTAACTTGTGAATGGTCATATTTGTCGTCAATGAAAAAATAATAATAATAATAAGCTTGAGAAAAAAAACCTTCCCACATTTTCGCACCATGCTGTTCTTTTAAAATTTTTATTTATGTATATTCAAAACAAACGCATAAATAAATTTATCAGCAATTTTTACTAATTAGTTCAAAAACAGTACGACAGAAAGTTCGATCTATATTGTAAAAATGACCTTCGTAATTTAGTCACTCCGCTCATTCCTTCATATTACAGGGGCAGAAATATATTTCTATTGTTTACAAGACAATTTAAACCAAGGTTTTTTTTCAGAAACATTTTTTAAATTTGTAGTTTCGCATAATACTTCGGGCCACAAAAGAAAAAATAACAACATTTTTAATATTTCATTAATTTTATTTACTTATTTATTAGCTTATTTTTTTCATTTTAGTTATTATAGAAATCAAATAAAATATTCCAACGAAATAAAAAACATTTTGATTATAACTAAGTAATAACTTTATGATAGTTTTAATTACATCCCTAGACCGTTCAGTTTTAATTATTGCTAATAAACAGAATGTTGCAACAAAACTAAAAGTTATTCAATTAGAAGATCCCAAAAGTTGTACTTGAAATTAACAAAGATTTAGTCAATATATTACGGTCAATGTGAATAGACGGTTATTATTAATACTAACCGGTTAATATTAATAATAACCAAATTAGCCAGTCAAAGTGAATAATTTAAGTAAATTTATTCACATTAACCGGTTATTATTAATAATAACCACTGAAGTTTGGTCAGTGTCATATTTTCTCGTTTTTATTTCTCACTTTGACCTAAAGAAGCGATTATTATTAATTTTGACCGAATAACCAAACTTTATTGGTTATCATTAACAAAAACCGATTAAAGTGTCCCTATAAAGTGACCCATTAAGTGATTAAAGTGACCCATGTCCTAATCCTATATAAACCGTTTAAACACATTGACCAAACTTCATTGATTATTATTTATTATAACCGGTTAAAGTGAATAATTTGCTATATTTCTGACTTTGACCAAAAGAAGTGGTTATTATTAATATTGACCAATTAGTATTAATTATAACCGAATTTATCACTTTAACACTTATTATATAGGATTAGGACTCATGTCCTAATCCTATATAAACCATTAAAACACATTGACCAAACTTCATTGATTATTATTAATTATAACCGGTTAAAGTGAATAATTTGAGATATTTCTCATTTTGACCAAAAGAAGCAGTTATTATTAATATTGACTGGTTAGTATTAATACCTGATTTATGACTTTAACCGTAATATATACTTATTTCTTTCATAATATTTGTTCATGGCTAAATTTTTATTTATTTTTTTTTTAAATTACCCCATTAAAAATTATTATTGCAAAACGGTATTTTATTAATTTTTGTTTCTCCTATCAAGTAAAAGACGGTTATCATAAATTTTTCTGATTAGATAAAATAATTTTTTGTCGGAGACTGAAAGGTAGCAACAAAACAACGAACTGTTGTGGTCTTTTTTTCCCTCTTGTTTGCAACGATCCTATTCAAATCCTTTTTGGTTCATTTACTTGATTTATTATTCCAATTAGTAGAATATAATTAAGAGTTTACTTTTAAAACATTGTAAAAACACAGTTTCATACGGTTTAAGCGAAGTATATAAGTTCTTTCTTTCATTTTTCACCCGTAATAAATTTTTACCCTTTTTTCTCTCATATACGAAACGAGAGAATTAATTTATTTTCACAAGTAATCATAACTACTTCCGCAAACTGGTAGAAAAGTTCAAAAATTAAGGTAAAATAAAAAATAAAGAAGTAAAAAATTTAGTAAATAAAACAATGCTTATTAATTTTTTGGAGATTAAAATAATCTAAAAATGTGTGTTGCATGGGAACACTTTCATTAAAACTTGATAATTTGAATTGTTTAATTTTTTTATGGATAATTGTATTTTTTTATTTACTTTATACATAAACAGGTAGAAAAATAAAAGTAAGAATTAAAGTACTTTTTTTCTTCCCGATTTATTAGTTATAAAACATCAGTGAAGGTTTATATTTTTAATTTATCATATCCATGATTTACTTTGATTTTGTTTTATTTTACTATGCTAACTTAATGATACCGTATGTTTGCGTTAAATAACTTCAAAAAGGTTTTTTCAAAGAATAATTACAGAATGGGTCACTGCTTTAAAATTTTTGAATACATATATTATTTTAAATAGGCATTTTCATTAATTTTGGAGGTTGTGGACGTCTTTTGGTATTCGGACAAAAATTTGTGAAAAACATTTTGGTAGATTATCGCGTGAGAGAAATATCGTGAGATTCACTAATGAATAGAGTAAAATATGTAAGACAACATTACTTTGAAATCAACCTTTATTTGCACGCAAAATATTTTACTTTATCTATCTAATTTAGACTTTGTGTAAAATTTTCCCCAAGTGATATTTTTAAACCCACATTTATTTTTCTCAATTGGATATTCATTTTTCGGATATTCATACTCATATCACATATTCATTTTTCTCAATAAAACCCGAAAATCTGAATGTGCAAATAAAAATATTCAATACAAATATTTAAAAAAATATGAAATTGATTGAATGGCTACTTACTAATCACGCTAAAACTAATTAGCCGTATCCACGAACTTATTGTATTGTATGGCATTTTAGTGATACTTCATTTCAACAATTAGTCAAAAAATAGACTTAAAGTGCATTTTGCTGGATCCTTAACTTAAGCTCATAAAATTGTGTGAACACCCAAGAATTGTGAAAATGTAAAGAACGTTAGCCGAGCACAAAACTTTTGTGTGAGAATCTGAATTCATTCAAAAGTTAAAAAAAAATAATATATCTTACAGGATGTCAGAAACTACAATAATAAATAAAATAATTTTTTTTCGAAAAAAATCTAGACAAATAATATTAAAGCTCTCTAAAACTATTTTAATCAATCTCACCTCGTTAATCTCAAAATATTTTAAATGTTTATCTATTCTAGTATTACCACCATGTCTTCCATTTTATCCATTTCACGTCAAAAACATCGCAAGGCAAAAAATTTTTATCAATAAATATGCAAATTTATTTTTAAAAATTTCTTGGAAGGGAAAAAAAAATTACGAAATCTTATTTTCTAGTTGCATTAAGTTTCGAATCAAAAATAGAATTATTATTTTTAGTGTATATTATCGTGTATTTTTTTAGAGCAATATTATCAGTGTATTAGCATATTTAAGAAAAATAAAACAATAATTGCCCTACGCATTTATACCTTAGCCAATTGTTATTAAGTTTGAAAGGGAATTACCTATAATTTTGGTGCCACGTAAAACAAGTAAATAGATAATGAGTTCAAATCAAATATTTTTTGATACGCCTTAAACTACTTAACTCCTGCTTAAACGAAAAAATAATAAAGCCCATTCAAAAGATACTGTAAGGTTAAAAGCTGTTTCGAAACCAGAATAAATATTTTTATGAAATTCTACTTTCAATTTTATACATACATACATGTTTTGAATAATCCGCCTAAATGATAAATAAATATATAAATGGCATACTTAGAGAAACTGAAACCTTTATTTGGGTAAGAAAGTATAGCTTTCATTTATTTTTTAATATTTTGATAAAACTAATTTGTGGAATATGCCAGTGGCATAAACTGTGTAAGTCAGCCATTTGTATGGTAAATAAACAACAGTTTTAAACAGTTATAAAATATTGACTTTATAACGTACTTCAAAAATGATTACAAGTTATTTAAAAAGAGAAAATATTCATAAGTTTAATACCATTAAGGATACTTAAATGTTTGTTATTTTTTGTCTAATAATTTTCTATCATTAAAAAAAAAGAAAAAAAAAGCACTTGAACACACACATGTTTTGTTAAAAACATCGTTAGCATTTCATGAAAGTGCTAGAACTTAAGTTTAACTTACGTATTTCGCTTTAGAATTGTTACATTAAATTAGAGAGCTTATTAAACTTAAAGTGACTCCCAGATCTAAAATTGAAGCAGCCCGGAGGCAAATTTTTTTTTTTATTATACTTCAAAGGTGATAAATTAATTTTTGACACATAGTTTAGTTATGTACTAACGAATTGAAAATGCTTAGACGAAGAAAATTATTTCCAGATGAAATTATAACTTAATTATAGTGAATTAAAGGTCAAACCTTAGATAATAAATAGACAGAGGTCGAAAATAGCGCACAATAAGTAGTGGAACTACTATTTTTTTTCGTAGTGTAGGGAGCTACTTTTTTTAAAAAGGTTGTGTAGTGAATAGTGCGATACAAAAAAAAACAGTAGTTTGTAGTGATTCCTGGAAACTAATTTTAACGATAGTTTAGTAAAGAAGAGCGGCTCTAACGCAATTAACTTTTCGAATATGATGGGTACAAATCTTCGAGGATCCGTCAACGGATGCAATAAAAATAACCCTATGGCTGCAGCTGAGTGTTAACAGGAATTACATATTTAAAATTACTTATAACTAATATTTCAAATAGCCATTGCGAAAAATAGATAATTAGTGATTAAGTGTCACACTTTCACATGTGAATGTACATTCGTGAAACATTGATGCTATTTAAAAGGAAGGGAACGTATATTCAATGTACTTAATTTTTTAGAGAAAATAAAAGAACATTAAACAATTGAAAGTATTTAATTATTTCGTATTTCATAAATTAAATATTCGCTGTCGAAAAAGGAAGAAAAAGTTAAAGAAAAAAAATGAAAAAAAAAAATTCGAAAAAAGAAAATGTTTTGGAATAACAAACTGGCTCATGTAAACATGAATAAATGTTCCTTAATTTTTCGCTTACATTTAATGCAAGTTCGTCTTCGTAAAGTAGTGATGTAGTTACTAAATTTCCAAAGTAGTTTGTAGTCACTGCATTTAAAAAAAAAGTAGTTGTAGTTAACTACATTTGTAACAAAATGGTTGTAGTACACTTCAAAAATAATGTAGTTTTTCCGACTCTGGTAAAAGACAAAAAAATTGAAGAAAAAAAATTCACTTGAGGAAATTATCTTTGATGGTAGTTAATGAAATGTCAAACTATATTTTATTTTAATGTTAGTACTTGTAGAGTTGTCTACCAAGTTCATAAAATGTAATGCGTGTTTCGAGTTAAAATATATATTAGTTGAGAGGTATTTGGAATAAAACGCATAAGATAGGCAGAATTATTATTATTAGGCGAGATAGTTATTTGACAAGATAAATATTAGACGAGATAAATACTAAACGAGATAATTATAAGACGAAAAGATGGATTCAGCAAGTTAAAATATTCGATACAGGAAATTTATAATGTGACTAATGCGAAAAGAAAAAAAGACGCTTGTCAACATCTTTGTTTACAAATACGCGGCTTGTTCAAGATCACATGGAAAATTCAGTAACGCATGTTGACAATCGTGAGAGAGAAAAAAAAAAATATATAAAGAAGGAAAGGAAGAAAGAAAAAAATTGCTGTCACGTGAGTTCCCGACACTTGCACCCCGTCGTAATTATGAAGCTTCAAAATTGTTCTTGCGGAGAAGTAATGCGTTTCAGGTATTTTCTTTCCTGGCTCTCAAGAAGAAGAAAAGTAGCGAAATATATATATGTACATTTAAAAAAATAATAAAAATAACGGAATCGTTAAGGTCATTGATTCGTTGTATGTAGATAATATTCGCAACATTCATACAGCGTAAACGTTAAATACTGAAGTATTAAAATTAGAAACTTGTCTGTAATATTAAGTAATTGCAATCAAACATTTAATATTCATACAGCGTAAACGTTAAATACAGAAGTATCAAAATTAGCAACTTGTCTGTAATATTAAGTAATTGCAATCAAACATTTAATATTCATACAGCGTAAACGTTAAATACTGAAGTATTAAAATTAGCAACTTGTCTGTAATATTAAGTAATTGCAATCAAACATTTAACATTCATACAGCGTAAACGTTAAATACTGAAGTATTAAAATTAGCAACTTGTCCGTAATATTAAGTAATTGCAATCAAACATTTAACATTCATACAGCGTAAACGTTAAATACTGAAGTATTAAAATTAGCAACTTGTCTGTAATATTAAGTAATTGCAATCAAACATTTAATATTCATACAGCGTAAACGTTAAATACTGAAGTATTAAAATTAGCAACTTGTCTGTAATATTAAGTAATTGCAATCAAACATTTAACATTCATACAGCGTAAACGTTAAATACTGAAGTATTAAAATTAGCAACTTGTCTGTAATATTAAGTAATTGCAATCAAACAACGCTATTTAGATTTTAAAACAGCGAAATAAATAAATAAAAAAGATGAAAAATTTAGAACGTATAAATGCGTGTGTATTTTTTCGTTATTGTTACCTTTTCTACCGTTTTATTTATTTGATAAAAGAAAATGAAAAACAAAAACTTAAATTTAAGGTTAATTTATCCACTAATTTGATATAATCACGATGCTTTTAGCTGACTTAAAAATAATTTTTGATTCAAATTCACGAGAGTTCATCACATGACATTTTATATATAAAACAGATGGTCAAATTCTTCTTTGACTCAAAATTGGCATTTATAACAACTTGTGCTTTCGACTACATTCATAAAAGAATTTAATTTAAAAAATAAATACTTGAAATCCCTTTAAATGTAACATATAAAAAGTGCAAAAAGAAAATAACCTCACATTGCAGACACAAAATAGGTAAATCAAAACAAATAGTAGAAAAATACGAAGTCATCATCAATAGATGACCTGCATTTATACATTTCAAAGCCAGCTAGATTTTCTAATTTTCCATTTGAATATTCTATATTGTTATTCGCCGATTTTCATATATTATCGACGGATTAACAGCAAGATAATTGTTACAGATATTTTTAATTGCTTACAAGTAATTACATAGAAATAGTGAACTTTTAGACAGTTGATGCTGTTTAATTGATGGTGTTTTTTTTTTAATTGCAAATTAAAGATCACAACAGGAAAGATACAAAACTTCATTGATTATTCTCCTCTTTGAGGGAAGGTTGACTAGAAAAATAGTCCCATTTTGTCATGGTAAACGGATTTAAGACTCCCATTGGTCACGTGAGGAGATCAAACGATATTTATGTATTCATAACTATGCCCTACAAATTTCTATAGAGAATATCATTATTTAAAGAGCAGGAGCAGATGAAAAAAACTTATCAGTTTCCACTCCCATCAGTAGCTATATTTTATATTTGAAATAATTTCGGTATCTGACAGCAAAGAATAAACAACAATATCTCCTAAGGCAGTTTGCATAATTGAATAATAGTAATAATAATAACAATAACACAATGAAAGCTTAATGGCATACTGAAATAGAAATTCTTGAAATTACCCTTGGCTAAAAACACTATAATTTTTTTTTTCTCCACTGAAGTAAATTTTGTTTTACATGAAAAAAAACTAATTTTACCAATTATTATATAAATTGTTTCTCGGCTATAGTCTTGTTAGGCACTCTAATTACTAGCAAAAATATATTTCTGTACTCTTTTTAATAATAAGAAACAGTCTAATAGTTACTAAAACATCTGTTAGTTTAGCAGAATTATATTTGATCTAAAATATATAATGCAAAAAGTATGAAAAATTCAGATATTAAAAAATTTATGAATAACCGATTTTATAAATTAATGAAATTTCAATGATGAATAACTATTTTTTTAGATCTAAATAACTGCAAATAGATGCAGATTTGAAAAGGTATTGTTTTAAAGCGAGCCGTGTTTGAATGATTTTATCTTTAACGCAGAAAAAGACACCGTTATTTCATGCTGTATTTCCATTCTATAAATTTTTAAAATACTAAATATAATATTTTTTAAATATTTTGATCCATATTAATTACAAAATAATGAAAACAGGTATGAAAAATATGTATAATAAAAATGCTGCGTCACGAGGTTAAGAAACTTTGCTTAGCTATTTTTTTCTTTTCAAACAAAAATTATTTATTGTGATGGATTATATAAGACTTATAAAGCGATAAAATAATCACGTCACACTTTGCAACACCTAGATATATAATATGAAATATTACATTTGTTTCACAATCAGTGGTGGTTTAGTAAAGTTATAAAAATTACAAATTGCTCAACTAAGCGAGGGAAAAAAATTAAACATCAGGCTATAACTGGTTTAGGAAGTTGTTTGTATTGTAAAAATAAAAGATAAGAATTTTTAATTTTAAAATTTTATTTTCAAAAAAAATTTTTTTAATGATTTTTTCTCAAAATTGATTTAAAAGTACCCAAACTCTTTTTATCTTCTCCATCAAAGATTATATTGTTGCAGATAAAAGTTTTTTGGTCATATTCGATGGAAATAAAATTCTAAAATGAGTTTAAGAAGCAGCGTAGAAATCTACACAAAGTTTTTGTTTATGTTTTACTTACCACCGTTTGATTTTTTATTAACTCACATTATACTTATTATTAAATTAAATATTAAAATACTTTGATTCAATCTAAAACCAATTTATGCAGAGTAAAATTTTATAATTAACATCAAATATATAATTAACATCAGTCTTCAACTAGTTTCAATATAGACCCAAAGCGGAATATCCGATATACACACACAACGTGAAATAAATTTTACATAAAAATTTCCTCTATATTACATTCAAAACTTTTCTAATTTAAGGATTTTCATAGCTATAAAAGTTGATTAAATTACTATTCTCTATTCTTTAAAACATTTCATGAAATATAATTGACTTTTCCGAAGAAAAAAACAAAACAAAACAAACAAAAACAAACAACAAAAAAAAAACATTCCTGCATAAATTTCAATATCAGAAATTATTGATTCAATTATATTTTTTAGGTAATGTTATAAATATTGGGTTTTACTGCTGAACAATATTACATTTTACAAAGCACAGTAATTCAAAATTATTTCCTGTGCATAGCTGTATGTATTTCTGAAAATCTAGATAACGCTGTATTAATTTCCGGATTATCCGCACAGCTTTCCGTCCCCTAACGGCATTATACAACTCTGAGGGGGGTACAATGTTACGGAAGCTGGAAGCGAAATTACGGAAAATTAATCCATTGAGATGGATAGAGTGAAAATGCTACGGGAAATAAAAGCTTACCTTTTAGATGATGCGAAGATTTATAGTGTATATCCAATTATTCCTTATAAATTGCCGGTGAATAAAACAATAAAGATAGGACACTACTCCCGATCTTCACCATCAACATCTTTCTCCCTCCTCTGATGATTCCGGACAGCAGCCATGGCAACCGTTGTTAGAGACGCTTAACGCAGCGCCATCTCTGAACAGGTTTCTGAGGTATTTCTTTTTTGATGTAACTATAAACAAACGTAACAATAAAATTTTTTTTGTATCTGATGAAAAAGATCTTTAAATTAACCTACAAATAGAATTTTATTAAATAAAAAATGAAAATTTTTTTAAAAGGTTTGTTTAAGTTTTATGAAATTTTATAACATATATCCTTATTATATTTGATCTGCAACTTTTTAAAAGGATTTAAAATTTCGAGTTTAAATCTTTAACGCCCCATGGATTAATCAGTAATTATAGAGACTCTTTCATTAGAATTTAAGTAATTTTATTTAAAATTAAGTGATATATATATATATATATATATATATATATATATATATATATATATATATATATATATATATATACACTCAGCAGAAAGATTAAAAGAAAACTGTTATTGGAATAACTGTTCTATTTCTTTTTAAGGAATCCTATCTTTTCCTTATTTTAATTTCCGTTTTTTTTTTTTTTTTTTTTTTTTTTTTTTTTTTTTAATTTTTGAATATTTTTTTTAAAAAAATTTAAAAACTTGGAACAAAAATTGCTTGGGACATCTTTTATTTCTATTAACTATGAATACCTACTTTTCTATAACTTATTTTTAATAAGCAACCAATATTAAAACATCAAAACATTGATTGCTTTTTTACTCGATAAAGCAATTATAATAAGAAATATTTATACTTATATCTAACCCTTGGCGACGAAAAGTTTTTTCTAATATTACTTATATTATTTTCATTTATTTTTTTAATTGAGTTGCGTAATTTCGTTTAGTGATTATTATTCAAATGACAGTCATGATGACGTAATTAAAAATTTATTACTGCAGTGACAAAAATATGTAAGCCACAGAATAAATATTCACGGGTAAATTAGGTAAGTGATTTATTTATTATTTTTTGTTTTTTTTTTGTTTTACTTTAATTTTTAAATTTTATCAACTTTTTTTTCGTATTTCTTTCATATTTTGTTACGCGAAGTGTCTACGTTGAATTACTCTCAGAGACGCTCCCGAAAAAACACGCCAATATTAATAACTACGCTAAGGGTAGAGTTTAAAGTCATTCTCATTTTTTTCATAAATAGCTTATTAATTTTTGATATACTTACTTGCGATTGAGGTGCTTTAAGGTAAGCCGGGCACCACGAAAATTCAATTTTGTTTTTGAAATTTTTTTTCTTCTTTTGAATAAATTATTTTTATTTAATTTTGATGTGTTTAAAAAAACAAATACAATAAAAAAATAAAACGCTGGTAAAGATCTACATTTTTTGTGATTTTTGCTTATGCACGGATAACTGAAATATACCGTGATTAGCTCCAAAAGTTTATTTTTCTATTTGTATGTAACAAATTTTTGATGCTTTTGTTTTATAAGTTAAGATAATATATATACAGATATAAACGAGGTTACTGAACATGCCATCAAATGTGTGCAAAAACTTTTATGGTCATAGCTTTTTTTAAGCCGAATGTTCATTTCGAATCGATATAAAATTTTCGGAGTGAATGTTTCTGTAAATTATTTTATTCGACATTTATTCTTCTAATTATTTCGGCGTTGTATGACTTAAGAAATTACATATTATTGTGCATAAATATATTACCTTACAAATAAACAATAACACATTTCATAATTCTCTTGAAAAATTTGAATTATAATATTATCTAGCAATAGCTATCATAGTTAAAAATAATTTGTTTTCTTTCAAGAAACGAGACATTAATTAATTGAAACAAAAGAAAAATTTACGTATGATTTATTCATTAAATTATTCAAACATTTCTCATTTGAGAACTAGTAAAGAATGTTTTGAAGGTGATTTTTCCCATTTAAAATAAGAAATTACTTATAAGAATGCTGATTAATCAATTTAAACACAGAGATAATATTTAGTTATATTTTTACATGATGAGTTTCTACCGTTCTAAAATTTAAACGAAGATACTGAATGCAGTTACTGTTGATTAGAAATAAAGGCGTAGCAATTTGTAAAATATTATTTATTTTTATTTATTTTTATTTTCTTTTTTAATTATTTAATTAATTAATGAAGTGATACTTTTTAGTGAAGATACTTATTGAATAGGAAATTTTTATAAACTTAAATACAAGAACAGAGTATACTCACACATAAAAAAACCATTCTTTTCGGTTTGAATTAATTAAAATGAATGATCGTCTGAAAGTTAGGAAATAAACAAATAAATATTTTCATTATGTGGACATTTATTATCGTTTGATGAATAATTTATCGTCTTCGTACTATTTTATTAAAGGGAAATCAGTAAGTTTCTTTAGTTTTCTTTCTTCCTTTTTTAAATAAATAAATAAAGAACGAAAATAATAAATAAATCTACTTCATATACTAGGCAATACATTTATATATTTTTTTACACATAATCAATGGCAACGTATGAAGTGTTCCTAAGATAATGTAATTTTTTTAGTGCCATTCTTAGATCAAACTAAAAATTCTTCAGTTTTTTTATTTTATTTTATTTTTTATTGCGTTTAAATTTTACGAAACTTTTTAAATTTTTAAAACAAAATAAAAAATATTTATAATAATTTTAAGTATCTACTTTTAATGATATTTTATAAAAATTTTCAAATTAGCGGAAAATTGTGATTTGAAAAGGTGATTTTGATTTGGAAAGGTGATCACTTTATTTAAAAATTAAAAAAAAATAAAAAAATCAAAGTAAAAAAAAATTATACGACTTTAATTAGAAATCGAAAATTTGTAAATGTTTCATTCGTTCAAATGATAAACGATGAAAAATTCGTGAAATAAAATGAATGATCCAAATGCTCTTGTTTATTTATTTTTTTTAAATTGATATTTTATATTATTTTAAAACCAAAAAATAAAAAATAAAAAGATAACATAAAAACACATTATCCGCAGTTGGGGCATTTCGTTTGGTGACCGTTAATGATTTTAACATTTATAATAGTTTTGTGTACATTTCGTGCAAAAATAATTTCGAAATGGACAAGAACAAGCAAATTGTCTTTCTTTGAAAAAAGAAAACTTAACAACCGATATTGGGAGGTAAGTGATTTGATGCAGTTGACGTCCAGAGATCAAATTAACATATCTTTTTAATGTTTTATTGTTCTTATTTAAATGCATTTACTTTTATTTTAATGAAGTTTATATTACTATTTTATCTTTTTGTAATTTTCTTTTTTTTTTCTGGGCTTTGTAATTTTTTTTTCTCACGCATCTGTGATGTATATGCCAATAGTAATAAATTTTATAAAAAAAAAATTAAAAAAGTTGCTCGAAGAAAATTTACTGAATTAGTCAAAATTTTTACTACTCAATATTTTCGCTGTAATCCTCGTTCGCGAAAGGATTTTATTCTAATGATTTAGATAAATGACACTAGATGGCAAGAGAATCTGTAGCTGTTTTTTTATACTCTAAAAGCTAAGATAATCTGACTTAAAAAGAGAAGGTGTCGCCATCTATGTCAAATCAATGATACAAAAATTAAACTCTAATTTAAGTGATTGAATAACTTTATATAATCATATTTGAATTTGATATTGGATATGTTTGTGTTAAAAATATGAAACAATACTTAATAGGATGATGAAGTAAATACAAAAATAAAACAATTGTATAAGCTGCTCCTATTTTTTTTAAATATTTAATAACTTTTTAAGTGTGACAAAAAAAAGGAAAAAAATGAAATGAGTCATTAAGTTTGAAAACATTTTCTTTACCACCCTGTTAATTATTTTTTTATGTGTTTTGTAGGACTTAATGTGAGATTTGATTTACATTTTCTTTTTTAAAGTTTCATAGGTTCTTACTTTTTTTTTCTTCCATTGGCTAAATTTTAAACTTAATTATTTTATTTTAATAACTTAAAATATACTTTAAAAATTTAAATTATAACTCTAAACTTATAAATTAAATAATTTAATTTTTTACTGTACAAATTGAATAATTTCAGATTTGAGCAATTATTGAATCTAGAAATTTGAACTAAAATAAAATAAATAAATATTAGTTTCAATTAACAAAAAATTCTAATAAATTTAATAATCTGTTTACATAGGTTTTACATTAGTTTTAATAATTTATTTTATTTATTTATTTATTTTTAATTAAATCATGTTAATAATTAAAAAAACTACAAAAAAAAATTCACAAATAAATAAAATTTTTCATATGTAACCCTTAGTAACCTACTAGTATTTTATAACACTAAAAGAAGTAACTAAAGTGGGACACATCTTTCTAAAGCTTAAATATCCTGAACTGATGGAGGGCGCAAAAGGTAAAATAAGTTGGGGGAAAAAAGGGATTATTTAAATTTAACTAAAAATAAAAAAGTTATTGACTTGGTGAAATTCAAGCAATACTTTTGAAAGGAGTGTTTATATAATAGACATAATGTAATCTGACATAATAAAATAGATATCTATTGGTAAGTTTCTAACATTTTCCTTGTTAGATGAATTATTTTTTCTAAATTCAAATAAAGTTAATAATGATACTAAAAAATATATACACAGCAATATATACACAAAATTATACACAACAATACTGGCAATTGACGATAATTTTTTTTCGATTAATAGGATTTATAAATTAAAAACTATTAAAATGAAAGATCCCAAAATATATGATTTCGCAGGTTCAGTTCCAGATTCTATTGCTCCCAATCCAGATTCTATATTAATATTATCTTTCTTAAATTTTAGAGTAAAAAAGAAGAGACATTTTTTAAGAACCATTTTTAATTTAAAAACTTCTTTTTTTTTTAATACAGAACGAAATAAATAACACTTGTTTCAATAGTCTACAATAAAGAAAGCAATATCTAAGCAATTCGAGTGACATGATAGACGTATTTTAGCATTTGTTTCTATCAAAATTGTCAAGTTTGATCATGTCCGAAGCTTTTTCACCAATCATGATGATAGGAGCGTTTGTGTTGCCAGATATTTCATATGGAATAATAGAACCATCGACGACACGAAGATTCTTCACTCCCTTTACCCTAAAAAAGAACAAATTATGAATTAGAAACTTCTTTTAAAAGGTAAGTTTGTTAATAAAAAAACTTTATTTTTTGAATGACTTTATTTATTTATTTATTTTTTGATCGATACATTGATAATTTATTTTTTGAAGTTGCAGAAAATTAAATTTAAAATTAGCATTCTAGGGAATAGAAACTGTTTGATGTTAAAAAAAAAATTAATGCTTAAACTTCTTGGGTTTTGTTTATTACTTACATCCAATAATTTGCAAAATTAATAAGAAAGAATGTGTAAAATGTAAAATTAAAATTTGAAAATCTACATTTTCCTAGAAGAGTAAAAAGAGAAAATATTTTTATTCATGTCAGACTTAAAACGGAAAAAAATTGATGGATTATTTTGGTATGGGCTATTTCAAAATTCGTAAGAGAAAATTTCGGTGGTGATAGATGTCGAAAGTTCAACAGGTGTAATAATTATAGATCGTACATATCATTTTTATTCATGTCAGACTTAAATCAGAAAAAAGTGATGTGTTATTTTGGTATGGGCTATTTCAAAATTCGTAAGAGAAAATTTCGGTGGTGATAGATGTCGAAAGTTCAACAGGTGTTATAATTATAGATCGTACATATCATTTTTATTCATGTCAGACTTTAAACAGAAAAAAGTGATGTGTTATTTTGGTATGGGCTATTTCAAAATTCGTAAGAGAAAATTTCGGTGGTGATAGATGTCGAAAGATCAACAGGTGTAACAATTATAGATCGTACGTATCATTTTAATTCATGTCAGACTTTAAACAGAAAAAAGTGATGTATTATTTTGGTATGGGCTATTTCAAAATTCGTAAGAGAAAATTTCGGTGGTGATAGATGTCGAAAGATCAACAGGTGTAACAATTATAGATCGTACGTATCATTTTAATTCATGTCAGACTTTAAACAGAAAAAAGTGATGTATTATTTTGGTATGGGCTATTTCAAAATTCGTAAGAGAAAATTTCGGTGGTGATAGATGTCGAAAGATCAATAGGTGTAACAATTATAGATCGTACGTATCATTTTAATTCATGTCAGACTTTAAACAGAAAAAAGTGATGTATTATTTTGGTATGGGCTATTTCAAAATTCGTAAGAGAAAATTTCGGTGGTGATAGATGTCGAAAGATCAACAGGTGTAACAATTATAGATCGTACGTATCATTTTAATTCATGTCAGTCTTAAAACAGAAAAAAGTGATGTGTTATTTTGGTATGGGCTATTTCAAAATTCGTAAGAGAAAATTTCGGTGGTGATAGATGTCGAAAGATCAACAGGTGTAACAATTATAGATCGTACGTATGATTTTAATTCATGTCAGACTTAAAACAGAAAAAAGTGATGTATTATTTTGGTATGGGCTCTTTCAAAATTCGTAAGAGAAAATTTCGGTGGTGATAGATGTCGAAAGATCAACAGGTGTAACAATTATAGATCGTACGTATCATTTTAATTCATGTCAGACTTAAAACAGAAAAAAGTGATGTATTATTTTGGTATGGGCTATTTCAAAATTCGTAAGAGAAAATTTCGGTGGTGATAGATGTCGAAAGATCAACAGGTGTAACAATTATAGATCGTACGTATCATTTTAATTCATGTCAGACTTAAAACAGAAAAAAGTGATGTATTATTTTGGTATGGGCTATTTCAAAATTCGTAAGAGAAAATTTCGGTGGTGATAGATGTCGAAAGATCAATAGGTGTAACAATTATAGATCGTACGTATCATTTTAATTCATGTCAGACTTTAAACAGAAAAAAGTGATGTATTATTTTGGTATGGGCTATTTCAAAATTCGTAAGAGAAAATTTCGGTGGTGATAGATGTCGAAAGATCAACAGGTGTAACAATTATAGATCGTACGTATCATTTTAATTCATGTCAGACTTTAAACAGAAAAAAGTGATGTATTATTTTTGTATGGGCTATTTCAAAATTCGTAAGAGAAAATTTCGGTGGTGATAGATGTCGAAAGATCAACAGGTGTAACAATTATAGATCGTACGTATCATTTTAATTCATGTCAGACTTTAAACAGAAAAAAGTGATGTATTATTTTGGTATGGGCTATTTCAAAATTCGTAAGAGAAAATTTCGGTGGTGATAGATGTCGAAAGATCAATAGGTGTAACAATTATAGATCGTACGTATCATTTTAATTCATGTCAGACTTTAAACAGAAAAAAGTGATGTATTATTTTGGTATGGGCTATTTCAAAATTCGTAAGAGAAAATTTCGGTGGTGATAGATGTCGAAAGATCAACAGGTGTAACAATTATAGATCGTACGTATCATTTTAATTCATGTCAGACTTAAAACAGAAAAAAGTGATGTGTTATTTTGTTATGGGCTATTTCAAAATTCGTAAGAGAAAATTTCGGTGGTGATAGATGTCGAAAGATCAACAGGTGTAACAATTATAGATCGTACGTATCATTTTAATTCATGTCAGACTTAAAACAGAAAAAAGTGATGTATTATTTTGGTATGGGCTATTTCAAAATTCGTAAGAGAAAATTTCGGTGGTGATAGATGTCGAAAGATCAACAGGTGTAACAATTATAGATCGTACGTATCATTTTAATTCATGTCAGACTTAAAACAGAAAAAAGTGATGTATTATTTTGGTATGGGCTATTTCAAAATTCGTAAGAGAAAATTTCGGTGGTGATAGATGTCGAAAGATCAACAGGTGTAACAATTATAGATCGTACGTATCATTTTAATTCATGTCAGACTTAAAACAGAAAAAAGTGATGTATTATTTTGGTATGGGCTATTTCAAAATTCGTAAGAGAAAATTTCGGTGGTGATAGATGTCGAAAGATCAACAGGTGTAATAATTATAGATCGTACGTATCATTTTAATTCATGTCAGACTTAAAACAGAAAAAAGTGATGTATTATTTTGGTATGGGCTATTTCAAAATTCGTAAGAGAAAATTTCGGTGGTGATAGATGTCGAAAGATCAACAGGTGTAATAATTATAGATCGTACGTATCATTTTAATTCATGTCAGACTTAAAACAAAAAAAAGTGATGTGTTATTTTGGTATAGACTATTTCGAAATTCGTAAGAGAAAATTTCGGTGGTGATAGATGTCGAAAGATCAACAGATCGTACATATCGTGGATCGAATCATAGATATTACGAAAGTAATTAGTATCTACATAAATGATGCGATATTCTTCAAAGAGTGTTAGGACACATCACTTAATAAAATTGGCATAGTTTATACCCAGAAATGTCATCGTACGTGGCCAGGGACGCTTCCCTTTCATGACCTGTTCAGAAGCACACGAAGAAACAGTTTGTTATAGGGAAGCGCTCCTTGCGGGGTATGACGACATTTCCAGGCGTGGGTTCCTGTGCAATTATGTCCTAACTTTCTAAGAAGTTCAATGTAGCATTCATGCAATCCTTCTTGTATACACCGTTATTAAATTTGTAAATTCCGACAAGAAATAGACTGAAAATATCATTAAAATACAATATAGCTTGCAGAAAAAAAACCGATGCAGGTTTGAAATCAGCGGTACGAAAGTATCTTAGATGTGTTAAAAGTTTTCAGGCAGCATATGGAAAAATATTTGTTGCCCAGCGTTGTGTGTGGTATGAATACATACAAACAATATTTCTAAAATATATAATTACAATTATATCTGGAGAAGAATGTAATGATAATTTCTATTTTAAATTGTTCAGGATTCTTTTTTCGGTAAAAAACACCGCACTCCTGGATAAATGAGAAGCTTTTGAGCCTTTTTTCATTTACGAAAATGCCTATCTGGAAACAACATTAACAAATTCTTAGAATTTAGCTCATTGCTATTTTGTCGCAAATCCTTCAACTGTAATAACGCATTGAATCACAATTTATGGTATAAAATAGGCATACTTTAATTGAGGATCCACAACTGTTGTTTTGTCTAATTCGTTCCCCATCTTGCAGGTGCCAACTGGATGATATAAATTGAATGTATATCCCATTGCAAGACATCTTAAGTAACTTTCTGAGTAATAAGTGCTGTTGGCTTCAAATATCTCGCATCCTGGAAATTTAGTAGTAAACATTTTGGCACCTAGTCTTTGGAATGCTTTCGTTTTCGTTACAATCTCTACGCATTCTTTCATTACTAAAATATTAGAAGAATAAAATAAAATAAAATAATATAAAATGAAATAAAATAAAATAAAATAAAATAAAATAAAATAAAATAAAATAAAATAAAATAAAATAAAATAAAATAAAATAAAATAAAATAAAATAAAATAAAATAAAATAAAATAAAATAAAATAAAATAAAATAAAATAAAATACATATTTATAATTGTGCACTATTTCGCGTATATATGTCAAACGTCTCAACTAGAATAGGACTAAAGAAAATTGTATGAAAGCAATTAAAATTATCCTTTACAAAATTTTAAAGGAAAATATCTTGCCAGAGAAAAATAGTAGTAAGTTATTAGGTAAGAAAGAAGTGATATAAAAAAAAACAATTAATGTCCATTTCTACTTAGGTCAAAAAAGAAAAATTTTATTTTAGTTATTTTGTATTTAATAATTACTATGTTTTCTTCCGTATAAAACTAAATTTATTTAATTAATAAATTAATATTTGAAAAAAAACTGTTTTAATATCAAAATCATCCTAATACAAGTTTAAAAATACGTATTTGAACTTGAGTGGATGAACAAAAAGTCTTTTATTAACTATTGAAAATTTGAACAAGATATAGGGAGAGGGTGAACTAATAGTAGGAATTGAATAAGGTTAAATAATGAAATACTAAAACTTTTCCTGAAAACAAATAAATTTTTTTTTCTGTGGCAAAATTATTTCATGTAAAATAATTAAATACTCATAATATTGACCAAACAAACGTAACTAATGATGAATCTGCACAAAAAAATACTGACTAACACGAATGCAACAATATCTATACATTACTTTATAACTAAATTTTAAAAATATATTAAAAATTAGACATTTATAAATATTTACTATATAATATAATTTAAAATTGAAATCAAGGTGTCTAAAATAAAGCAATTATAAAGAGTATTGTACTCAACCAATAGAATTATTTTATTTTTAACCGAATATTCGATGAAAACGCTCGGATAGATGAAGTAAAATATTAGAAAATTATCTTTCATAGAATACAATACTATATTGCAAAACAAGACATCTTTTTCACGTGTTATTCACTTAGTGAAAGGCGTGCAGCAGAAATATTCAACGAAACAAAACCCAGATTAAATGAAATATAACAGTGAATTATTTATCATAAAGTGTCATATACTTTATTAAGAAATAAAAACCATTACTTGTACGTAGTGGAAGCCTTGGAGCTTATTTAAGCAACAAAACAGTCATTTGTTTGAGAGATTCGAGATGATTATATTCAAAAATGTTGTTGTTTCCAATGTCACTTGCCAATTATCAGCAAGCCAGCTTGGTGGTGAAATCAAGCGAATTTAAGACAGGAATTAAGGAATTGTTTATTGTTTTTCAGTGGCTCCATTTATGGCCAATACGACTTCAGCCACAAACACGTCACAAGTCGTTTGCAGGTTGGACCAATTCATACATCCATTCATTCATATACAGATCGTAATATTGGCCTTGACTTTCAGTACCCCAGTGGTATTGATTTGTTATGGGAACTTGAAGGACTTTGTGAGCTCGACAGATTTAACGTGCACCAGTTACCATTTACTGCATGGGGTGTCTTTGGTAGGTGTAGATCTAATTCACTACCCCTTGGACTCAGGCCTTACGCCCTACCAAGCAGGTTATACCGGCCCAGATCAAATTTATACTTCCATTAAGGGTAGAACCGTAAATAAAATGTGCTATAGAAATTTTTTTATTCATCTCAATTCATCGGTATTCATAGAAAACTCAGTTTTGGAAGTATATAAATTTTTTTTAAAAATGATTATTGATAATTGTGTTCTTTAATCTATGTATTTTAATCTAACATCTCACCTATTCTGGAATACTACACTTATTTTATACTCCACATATCTATTAATATCTAATGTTGGTTTTGTATCAAATTAATTATCTAATTCATGCCTAGTGAAACCCTTACGATTTAAACATCAATTTGACAAGGAACTTTGAAAATAAGCTTTTCAGCAGTTTGTTCCATTAGATAAATTTTAAATTGTTTTTCTTCTAAGCTAAATTCAGGAAAAAATGATCTTTCATTTTTTATTGTTTAACTTTTGTTTTTGAACTAGGGGTCTCCATCACTGCTTGCTTCGATTGCCGAATTTTACAAATCATTCTCAATCTATTTTGTAACTTGACAATTAAGAAATTTTTAGTTGAAAAATAAAGATAATTCAGCTGAGAGTTCCCAAAATGTTTAATAGAACAGACTTTTTTTGTATTAACTTGTAATAGCACAGATATAGTTTCTGATTCAATTAGGATGAAGATTAAACTTAATAATTTTGCTCTGTTACCCTAACAGCTTCATCAATAAACGTGTTATGTTTTTTTTTTAAATTCTCATTTAATTTTTGGTGACTAACTTACAGTTTTGAATAATAATCGAACTTAAGAAGCGTATTAGTACCGGGACATTATCAATAAAGGAATTGTTAATAAAGTTTCCGTATTAATAATAATAAATAAATGTTACTGTGAAATGCCGTTAAGTTGGATAAGCAAATAATTTATAGGCGAATATTAAATTAGGGATAAATAAATAATTCACATCTAAAAAGAGATGTCAAAGCAACGATTCATAGAGATCCCAAGATGCATAGAATATATCATTGAATTGATCAAGTCAATCAATTGCCGTTTGCACCATTTTTATTTGATGATTCATATTCACATCCCAATAGAAACTAATTCCTATTGATTGTTATCTGTAACTCATTGATCATTGATGGATTTCAAGTAGACTAATAAGGCTCCTCTATAATGGTTGCTGAACTGTCCGCCATAGTGGAGCAAACAAGTTCGCTAGTTAGGTAGTGTTAACATTAGCGTGAGAGTTTGAAGCCCTATTTGATTCATAAAATAATTGTACAGTGATGAATTAGGCAAACCGTTTTTAAAAGAAAGGCTTTCTAATGTACAGATTTCCATCAAATATTGAAAGAAGAAATGGGTAATAAATTGCAGACGATATAACTGACAGCCTGGAAGTGGAGTCGCTTATGTGAGACAAATACTCATTTATTTATAATTTATTGAATTTATATACTTATATATGTAGTATATAAATGACCTTAAGTTGTTAGAATTTGTTTCTGAATGCTTGTTTTTTTTTTCGATTTCTTTAAAAATAAATGAGCTAATAACTTTTCGGGGTTACTTGAATTGTTCAGTTCTAACTATGTATCAAATATAGGAAATTTTCTTTGAAAATTCCATTTAGTAAGTAAATATGTATTTAAAATATGACCTGTAAACGACATTTGATAATTTATTTAAGGATTTTGTGTGTTTGTGTTTTATAAAACCAAATAAATAAATGCAAGCGATTGGCTGAATAAGTAGCCAAACTTATCTAAGAATCGCCAAGTTTTGTATTCCCTATTAAAATTTTTTTCTTTTCTTTTGTTAACAATATTTACCTATTTCCAATTGTATTTTCTTTGACTCAATAATATATCATATAGTTAGTTTTCATCCTGGCTTATTTAATTTTTTTCTAGTTACTTATGGTAATATATCGCTGACAGTTAAAGCAGTTTGTTTACAAGAAATCTATTTAATATGCGATTTCCTGTACGTTTTGGATCTATAAATGTTTGTTTTTTCTTTAAAATTCTTGTGTTAAGTTGCTGAAATAATAAGTTTCAGTTGTAGAAAAGTTAATGGGAATATTTTTACAAAATTTAAACTCGGAATCTTTTACTGTGATTTAATTTTGTAGAATCTCAACTTCAAGTAAATAAAAAAGATGGTTACAAAAAATTAAGGCCTGATACTATTCCAAATCCTTTAAAAAATTCCTCCAAGAAGACTCAAATGGATAAGTGTTCCAAAACCAGCATCAATTTTAGATAAGCTTAAATCAATTGCAAATATAAATGTACTGATTTTTCTTTCTTGCTTGGAATTTTTATTTATTTCATTATTATTAAAGAGCAAGAAATTTGTAAAAACTATTTCTATCTAGTAATGAACAATATTTTTTTTAAAATAACAATAATAATAAAATTTTTAATGAATTTGTTCAAGTATAAAAAAATAAAAAAATTCGAAAAACAAAGTAAATCGATGTATGCAAATAAGCTTTTCTTTATGAATTATTCTACTTGAGATTAGTGTTGTTTGTAGCGATAAGTTGCCAAATCTTGTAGCTCTTCCGCATTATGAAAAATTTACTCCAAAATGGCGGATGAGTCGGCTTCTCTAATTCAGGGGCTCTACAGTAGACATGCAAATGAAGTAACGTCAGCTTAAACGTATCTATATCGCAATAAATTTTACTTATTTATTTAATTATTATTTTTTTGCTGATGGCAACCGAAATTATCTAGTTTTTATAGTATTGTGGGGGGGGCGGAGTTATCGACCATGCCAACCGTTATCTATCAAAAAGTACCTCGTGATTGATTCAAGTTAGCACGTCTTATATACCAGTGAATTGATGTTTAATTTTCGTAGTGGTAGTTACACCACAGTATCTAGTATCTTTGTTTATAAATGATCTTATCTTAATTATGGGATTTTTCTGTTGGATAACAATTCGTGAAAAGGTAAAACAATAGTTTTCTATTCTTGGTGTGTAGATAAATATAGGATGACTTTTAAATAATAATGATAAGAAAATTACCTAAAATATCTTAATTTACGGATTTTTTTAAAAATCTGTTGAATAAATGTACTTGATATGAATTATATAAGATATGACTCGAATCGCTGACATTTGTTAACGCTGCTTAATTTAATTTATTTATAATCACCTGACATTTATTAACGGCATCTATCTAATACTACTTAAGAGTAAACATATATTTTTAAATAATTTCATCTTGAAACTGAAGATATAAAAAATGCAGTAAACATTTACTCAGAATCCTTTATTACTTACCCTGTACCAGCCTATCTAAGTCATTTTTGTACTGGAATAGATTGGAATCAATTAATGGATGTTGTTTAGGATTGGTGGAAGCTAATCTTATTGTCCCTCGACTTAATGGTCTCAGCACACAAGGTAAAAATGTAAACGTATTTTTCCCTTCATAAGGCTCGTATACTTGATCATAAATCTAAACAAAGTAATATAATAAATTTAACAATGGAAATTTAGTTTCCTGAAAATAACAAATAAATAAATATAAACCAGAGAAATTTTTTCAGGGTATGTATTTGGTTTCAAAACGAATTCTACTGTATATTTTCATACTCGAAGTCCTTTTACCCACTTGCGCATGCTTCGATTTAATCGAAATAGGGGTTTAATTACTTTGTAGAGCTCCGTCTAGCAAATGTACAGTAGTACTAGTAATTCATATACGTCACAAGTGAGTGTTACAATGGGCTATTGGCGATGGTCTGGGATGCATCCCTGAAAAGTATCCGAAGCAATGTCATCACGATTTTAAACTTCTTCGGAGGAGATGGATCCCTTGCTTTGGTAGCCTGACGACCTGTGCGCGAAGTCGAGCATTTTATAACAGAACAGTTTAACGAACTCCTGCCAAAGAACCAAAATTGCACACCCCTTGTCCCTTTGTAGGCTATTCCCGCTGTGGACGGATGGTAAAGAAACAATTGCCAGTAGAACACCGGAGTCAAGCTTCACTGGCTGTGGTCAGTAAGCGGGTGAGTGGGTGACCACTTTGATCTGCGTGCGCAAGGACCGATGGTGCACGGCATTGGTCCTCTTAATACTGTTCTACCGCAAAGTGCTCGACTTCGTGAGTGGGTTGTCGGGCTACCAAAGCGGGGGAACAATATTCCCTCTGCAGAGTCTTCTGATCATCTTCTGGGAAGTTTCCTAGACCGTCGCCATCAATAGCCTAATTTTCAGCTCGAGTGTGACTTAAATAAAATACCTACCTACTTACACAAATATATATTACATACTTGATAAGTTCAATACTTAAATATAGTACCTTTGTAGACTGATTAGAGTTATCAACCACCCTCTCACTGACCGCTGTCAGTGATTCTTGACTTCGGTGATTTACTGGGAACCGAGTCTTAACAATCAGTTCACTGCGTCTGGCACTTTTGCACTACCTTTGGGTTTCCGTCATTTCTCGAAGAAGTACACATATTAGGATAATAGTTTTTTCTCGGAAAAAAGCCGCTCAAGAGTGACAGACCTTGCTTTAGAAAACAAATAGTATTTTTTATATTCAAAGTAGTAACTTTTAATTTTATTTATTATATTTGCTAAGTTTTTTTTTGTTGTTGTTTTTTTTAAACAGGTTCTAAGCTTTTCCAATATTATGGAAAATGATAACATCATTGCGTGCATGTTAATAATACTTTCTGGATAGTGTCATCAATTAACAATAAATACAAACTCAGTTGCAAACAAAAATTTCATATGATGGATGCCATTTTACTAACTATTTCTGAATCTCGTAAAGTAAACAAAATGGAGTTTATGGAAGAAGATCAATATGGAGTTAAAATTGCATTTTTACTATACCTTTAGATTTAATTACTATAATTAAATAATCCTGTACGCAGTCTTCGAAATCATTTACTGAAAAGCTAACTCCGAATAAAAATTTACAGTAATTGCTTTCTATATCTTACTTCATCTGATATTTCAATGTAAGATTTTGAAAGAATCCCTTGATCCGAAGCGAAAGAATACGCAGCTAAATGGATTTCTCCATCTGGCCAGTCTAGTGAAGGATCTTGATATTTCGTATTGATCCAAGCCAAACCTTCAACTCCAGCCAAACTGGTTAGTGGGCCTATAAAATTAAAAAAAAAATAAATCATTTTGTACCTAATTCTTGTCAAACAATTATAAATTATGGTCGACAGGTTCCTAAATGATAGCAAAAATCACTGCAGTCATGTTATGAATTCTTTCATAATAAATGATTAAAAAAGACTAAAAAAACATAAACTTTCAAATATGTACTCAAACTTTTGCTGAAGAACACAATTAAGTTGTCTAAATGAAGAATGTTTTATGGAATATTGTACGTAAGCAATTAAATTTATTTATAACCAAATATTAGATGGAGACAGCCTGATGGATGAAATAATATATTAGTAAATTATTTAGTATAAAAAAATCATACCATACAGCAACAAAATGTGTGATGAAGTGATGTGAAGTGAAGTGAAGTGAACAGCAATGAAGTGAAAATAGAAGAATAAAAAATTTGCCTAATAAATATTTTTTCTGACATAAAATTCACTCTAAGGTTAACTACCACTAAGTTATTACCACTTATTACCATTAAGTAAAGCTTGCTTTTCCCCCAATTTTTTTTTTTTTTGAACTGTAAACAATGCGATATAAAATCTTTTGGATTTTACAGAATGACTTGAAGACTCCATGCCCTCAACACTCCCAAATTTAAGAGGATGCTATATCATCAGAGAAACTCTTAATAGCAAATTATCTTTCACCTACATAACAATTTGAAATTTAAAGCACAGACAAACGAAGATCATATAAACCATGATGTTTTAAATGCTGAGAGAAAAATTTCAGAACATCAAAAGGCAAATAAATTAGGGCAAGAAATCTTATGATTACTCACTGGGAAAGTTATCTTTCCATAATTTGTTTGCATTTTGATATTTTGAAGGGAAAAAAAATCAGCAATTAAAAATCAAAGAAACTCAAAAACAAAAAAATAAAAACCAATTAGGGCAAGATTACTTACGATTACGCAGTGATGAATTTATCTTGTCCTAATTTTTTTTGCATTTAGATAATTTGCAAAAAAAGTCGGCATTTGAAACTTCAAAAAAAAAAAAATAAATAAATAAATAAATAAATAAATAAAATAAAAAACATTGAAATGCAAACTAATTATGGAACGATAACATATGATTGCGCAGAAGAGAAGTTATCTTGCCACAATTGTTTTGCATTTCGATATTTTTTTAAAAAAACCAGTCTTTAAAAATTCAAAATAATAATAATAATAATTAAAACATAAAAAAAGTTTAAAAACATCAAAATACAAACCTATTAGTTGAAGTTATCTTGCCATAATTTATTTTAGTTTTGATGGTTTGAAAAAGAAAATCAGCATTTGAAACTTCATGGTTTACTCTTGGTTTGTTTGATCTTGCTTTTCCTTGAACTTTTAAATACTAATGGCAGTGAAAGAGAATTTGTGACGAAAAGTTTCTCACCCAGTATTATAGTGTCATCTTAAATCATTTCTTGTTTTAAAGTATATAGATTTAGTCTAACTACTGTAGTGTTGAAAATAGTTTTTCAATTTGCTTATACTTAACTCTTCCGTATGTGTTGAAATTATAAATGGTGCTGATAGGTGTGTCAAAAAGTTCTTTAAATAAATCTCTAGCTCCTGGAGCCTCGAAATTTAAAAATGCCGTTCCAACATGATCTTGTAGATTATTTCCCACAGGAAGGTCGGCTATGACAGGTATCTGAGAAAAAAATTCCTTTTGCTTAGAAAGTTTAGGGGGGAAAATATATCGAGTAAAAATAAAATTGTTTCAGCAACTACAATATCCAGGGCCCACGCTGAAGATTTCAAATTATTAGCCAGTAAGTTAGCCAAATATCAAAAGATTTCGCCAAATGCAAATCTCAATGATTAATTTTTTTCCTCACAGAAAACTATTTTACGGTAGTTTGTTTCAGATTTGTTTAAATGGTTATTTGGCACATCTACCGAAAATTTCTCTAGTCGAATGAAAAATAATGATTCGATTAGAAAGATTCATTTTGATGTAATTTTGAGGATCGTGTTGAATATATATTTTTCCTTCCAGAGGAAAAAAATCATTCGCTAATACTTTCACCAAAACACAATTTTAATCTCCAAATTTACGATTTTATCGCATTTGGTGATGTGGCGAATATTAGCGCGGGCCCTGAATAATGCAACTAATAGTTACCATATAACTAATTTCAATATGAAGCATACTATACTAAACTGCAATGTTTCTTGACAATGGAGAAATATGCTGAGGGCAAACGAAGAAAATAGTTCCCGGCGCGATGTCTGTATTTCGAGGTAAATTACGCATTTCACAATAGAAATATGATAAGTTATCTTAACCCACACATATATAGCGTTAATTTGCTATAATTTTCTTAAAATTTTATATATTTTCAAATTTACGAGCGGCGCATCGCGGAATGGTATCTTCATTTAGAATTGAAGGCGTTAGCCAATGAGAGCTCACGATCAACAGATCCCGCCAAAGCGCTTTTAGGGAGAGCTTTTGGCGTGTAATTTCGCGCGTGCTTTATTGCATATTATCTTCAATCTTTTGCTGTGCTGTAGTTTATTTTATATCGTTTGAGAAACCAGCTTTTTTAAAAGCTAATATATCGTTATTATTCTACCTATTCGTTAATTTCGTTATTATTAAAATAATGGAATCTACTCCTAAGTTGAACTACGTCTTTCAAATCCACAAGAAAGGCAGCGCTTTGAAAAGCTCTGAAAAGACAATTGTTATGAATGTATTTCATAAATTGCGAGAAGGGAATCCCAGCGATTCTATGAAGGATGTGCTGTGTAAAACTTCGGACTTAACTGGTGTATCTACCAGCAGCATCTCACGGATGCAAAAAGAATATGGCGTTAATGGCTCATTTTCCACTCCTGGGAAAAAAAGACCTGCAAGAAAATGCAAAGGAACTAGACTACAAAAGTTTGATGACTTTACTTTGTGTGCCATTCGTCGGAAGGTGCACTTGTTTTTTAAAAGAAATGAAATTCCAACCGTGGCTAAAGTTATGAAAGTAATCAATGAGGATTCTGACCTTCCGAACTTGACTGTTGACACAACCAGGAGGCTAATGCTCGATTTAGGATTTGTATATAAGAAGCGATCCCGCAATTCAATGCTGATAGAAAGGGAAGATATACAAGTGTGGCGACGTCAATTTTTAAGACAAATTCGTCGGTACCGAAATGAAGGAAGGAACATAATTTACACCGATGAAACCTGGGTGAATTTTGGTCACACAAAAGAAGCAGTTTGGCAAGACACATTTATAAAGAGACCGAAAGATGCATTTATGTCAGGCCTCTCAACTGGACTAAAAGCGCCTTCCGGAAAAGGATCCAGGTTGATCATTACCCATGCTGGAGGTGAGAATGGTTTTGTGAAGGAAGCTGAAGATATCTTTAAAGGAAAAAAAGGTAAAGGTGATTACCATGAAGAAATGAATGGTGATTACTATGAAAATTGGTTTCAAAATAAGTTACTCCCCAACCTTGCTGCCAATAGCATTATTGTGATGGACAATGCATCATACCACAGTGTTTTTGTAGAAAACATTCCTAACTCTTCCACCAAAAAGGATGACATTCGACAATGGCTGACATCGAAAAATATTTCCTGGAGCTTTGACATGCTAAAAGCTGAACTTCTGCTCCTCGTGTCTAATGTCCGTAACAAATATGAGGGCTATCGGGTTGATAGACTAGCCGAGCTTCAAGGGCATACTGTTTTGAGACAGCCACCTTACCACTGTGAACTTAATCCAATTGATCATATTTGGAGTATTGTGAAAGGTAAAGTTGCAGCCGAAAATAAAACATTTAAAGAGAATGAAGTGAAACAGATCACGAAAGAAGCAATTTAAAACATTTCTACTGAAACATGGAAGAACTGTGTTAGCCATGTTATTAAAGAGGAAGAACTAATGGACAGAACTGTGATTTACGGACTTGACGGAATGGGTGATTTTACCGTTTAAAGTTTGGTTATTAATGTTGATCCTGAATCAACTGAGACTGCTTCCGAAGGAGACACCTGTACTGATGAAGTTGTGTGTATGTCATCATAAATGATACATGAATTAATTTTTTATTTTTAAGGAATAAATCTTGCAGTGTGTCATCCTTAATACCTACTAAGCTAAACAACTAACTACTAAGTTTAACAACTAAAAACACAATAAAAAGAGCTAGTAAATAACTTGTTTTTAATAGTATTAATCTGTAAAAAAAAAACTATCGAAAAAAATAATTCCTTTAAGTATATTTTGTTTCAAGTGGACACATTTAAAAGTAAAAATAGGTACTATTTAGCTTTAAAAAAATTAAGTATACTTTTCTAAAGTGTAATAGAACAGTAACAATGTAAAGGGGAAATTTAAGAGACTGAGTATACAAAAATGAAATGGTCAAATAAGAATAGAATATTCTAATGTAAATATAAAGAAAGGTTGTGGTGTAAAAATACTGTTGAAAGGCTGAAGAAAATGATTGACTGTTGGGAGTTTAAATAAATATTTAAAAAAATGATTTTTTTAAAATAAATAATTGAAATTGTGATTTTATTTAAAAAATACTTGAAATTGAGGTTTTTTTTAAAAGTAATATAAATCAAAATTTTTTTTTTTTTTTAAATCAATTTATTTAAATCATTGACACCCCGATATTTAGGTTGAGAAAAATATTGATCAATTGAAAAAAAAATTACACAATAATATCAGATTTATTTATTCAAACATTTGAGTATTGTTTTGAAATAATTTGTTAAAAATTAAATTTTTAAATATATAAAATTATGTAAAAATTAAAATAACAAACTCATAAATCGAATATATTAAAATTCTATATTTTTTAATTTATAAAATTTCAGAATATAAAGTTTACATATATTTATTATACTAGATTACTTAATTATGATTACGTAAAATGAATCTTTAAATTTATTATAAGTGTTTCTGATAATTTGACCAATGATTTTCTAACAATCAAAGTGCCAAACAAAATGCTTAATCCGATTATTGCGCCAAATTGGAAGCTAGAAGAGTGTGACGTCATTTCGATCCTGCTCCTTACAACCCTACGGCAGAACTTATTTCTCCTTCTTCCTCCGCCAGCCGTGACGTCATTGTCAAGAAACTTTGCATTCTAGTATAGTTCAGTTTCTAAAATATTATTACAAATCAGTTCTTGCACTTTTCGGAGCTAGTTTTGTAACAATTCAGAATTATTCTGATTAGTGAGTTTTTTTTTCCTATACATTATTTTATTAACAAAACGAAAGCATATTTAAAAACATATAAAATGTATGGAAATTAAAATTAATTAAGATTATATTAATTTAAGTTGATATAAATCATAGCATTATGGAAATTTATTTTATTTAAATGTGTGTTCTTTGACCATGTCCAAAAGACCTCCATTTTATCCACACTTCTGCCTTTTCGTCTGCGCAGTTTTTAGAACCGATTATTTTGTTACTTTAAACTTTGAGCAATATTGTAACGTTTAATTCTTAGTAGCAAATATTTAATTAAAAATTATAATAAACAGTGTTCTTTACCAAAAGGTTTACTTTTAAATTTTTATATTAAAAAACATTTTTCTGGCACTTGTGACATTTTTATTTTAATTCAAAGCAGGAACTATAAAATTATTTCAAAAAAGCGGTATTTGTGCTATGTATGAATTAAGTTAATCAACGTAAATTAAGTACAAATAATGACATAAAAATGGACAAATGCAGTCATTTCTGTGTGTTTTTGCGTCACTAGTATTTCATTTATATTGGTTAGTTTTATTAATAAGAATAACGGACCTCCGAATCCCTTAGAGTTCGAAAGTTGCTTAAAAGTAATTCCTAATAGAATACTCACGGTGGAACAAGTCTTCAGTGGCTATTCCCCGTGCGAACTCTAAAACGTTCATCAAATAACAACTAAAAGCTCTACCTCCAGCTCTGTACCTCTTCGTGATTCGGGGGAGAAACGTCTTTTGACGGCCAACGCAGACAGAGGGGACGGCCGACGTAGGCGAATAAAGCAAATGGAGCAGAGATTTTGAGATTTGAGTATGTCGGTTAGTGAAGAGGACGAGTGGGAGCCAGCATGTTTTGAGGACTCTTTTGAGGCTAGCCAAAGAGATTGGGCAGTTGAGTCGCAAATCCTGTTAGAAAAAATGTATCGACTACTTAAGAAGCACCAGGGCAAGACGCTGAATGCTTCGGCGGTTGTAGAATTCGCACAAGTAGCAGTCGAGTTTTCGCAAACTATTTCTAAACAAAATACCATACTGTCCTTCACAAAGGGTCGAAAAGCAGAAGCCGAAGGAGCTCTAAACTTAGTGATTAAAAATAAATACAAAAAGAGCCCAAAAACTTATGCTGAAGCTATTAAAGTTGACCGAGAGACTTGGCGATCTAAAAAATCCAAAAAACACATCCTGATGGTCGAATCAAAGGAGAACGCTCCTCCCGAGGAAGTCGAAAGAGTCCTAAAAGAGAATATTGACCCAGCTGAAGCAGAACTCAGAGTCAGAAAACTAAGAACAACCCGAACGGGTTAAGTGCTAATAGAGCTAGATAGTAAACAAGACTTAGCCATCATGAAAGAGCAAATAAAAAAAAAAGACCTGAGTAAGAAACTAAAGTACGAAGTGCCCAGCAGAAAAAAAAACAAGAATAATAATTTTTGGGTCACCAGAGTCATTAACCAAAGAAGGACTCACTAGACAACTTAGAGTCTGCAACGAGGATTTTAAAGAGAATTCGAAGTTTCATTCCCCATTAAACGCAAAGGAGGACACCACTGGGTAGTCACACTTGAGCCATTGAGATTTAAGAAAATTATAAATCGTGACTGAGTGAATGTTGGATGGAAGTGTACAAACTCAACGAGTACCTACGACCGCTCAGGTGTTACAAATGCAATCGCTTAGGCCATATGGTCAGAGATTGCAATCAACCAGAGACTTGCTCCAATTGCGACACACCAGGTCATAGAGCTGATTCCTGTCAAGGAAAGAAAAAATATGTGAATTGCAATGAAACGAACCAGAGATATGGCTCGAACTTGCGCATAGACCATAGCGCTGTAAGCAAGATCTGTGTGTCGTACAAGAGAGCAGTACGAGGGATTCAAAGAAGAACAAAATACTGGAACTGACCTTAGCCTATATTTGAATGAGACTTTAAACCGCAAGTGACTCCAACCACGAAAAGTGACATACAGTCGACTTTTGTAATCCGCCTAGCAGATCAACTCTGATCTCTGTTCTGTAATGCTTTTTCCTTTTGTTTGTGTTCTAATGTTTTGTTCAAATGCATTTTTAATAAAGTCGTTGTGGTTTTGATGAGAGGCTTGCTCTCCTTCTGGTCGGAGGGCGGCCCACGCATGGTAGTGGCCTGGCTCATTGCCGTCGGCCCTACGGGTCCCATGGTCTGTCGCCGGTTTGGCGCTTCCGTCTCCGTTTTTCGACTTTGGCTTCTGTTCTCCTCAACGAGATTATGGTGCATTTAATCTTGCGTGACTCTGGGTTTCGCTTGTGTCCTCAAATTGATTGGTCTTTTGTGCTGTTTGCGGTTGCTATCGTGACTGCGGGGCATCAGACTCTTGCGTATGGGCCATATGGGCCTGGGTCGCTTAAATTCATTTCCTTATAAAAAATAACGGAATACAAACAGTTTTAGCTTTTCTCAGTGTTTGAGAAGCTTGGGTTAGTCTGCGTTTTGTAAGTGAACTTTTTAAAAATACAGTTTATAATAATATTAAACTAGAATAATATGTTCTTTAAAAACTTACTCCTAATTGTTCTAAATGATCTCTCGGTCCGATACCCGAGAGCATCAAGAGTTGTGGGGAGTTAATCGTGCCACCACTAACAATAACTTCTTTCGTAGCATGAACTTCATATATTTGGCCATTTTTTTCAAAGAGAACTCCATAGGCTTCTTTTTTCTTTATTAGAATCTAAAGATTTCAGGAAAGCATCAACTAAAGAATTTGAATAGTTGAAGGTAAAAGAACAAACCTGTGACAATTATAAAAGTATTTTCAAATAATTCTATGGCTACTAAAGGTTGAACTTTGTTTCTAGTTTATATTATAAAAAACCCATTTTTCAGATTCGATAAATTATCAAAGTTTGTAAATAGAACTAGATAGGAGCATCCTATCAGTTTTCTTTAAAATTCCAAGCATTGACAATTTTTTTTACAATTCCAAGTATTGAAATTTTTTTTTTACAATTCAAAATTAAGTTCAGTAATATATCACTAAGTTTTTCTTTTAATTTAAATATTTAAAAGTTTTATAATTATTCTAAATTTAATAATAAAATATGAGATAGGTATAAAAGCATATACGGCTGGACCAAGTCATGTAGTTAGTAATTTTTTCCGTTAGTTAAGTTTCTACACGGGAATGCTTTGATAAATTTGTAATGTAATTTTATCTCACAAAAAAGTTGAAAATAAAAACAACAAATGTATTACATTTTTTTATACAACGACAAAATTATTTTACCTTTTCAGGAAAATTTATGATAACCGTCTTTTACTTGATCTGAGAAATAAAAAGTAATAAATAAGAGTAATAATTTTAAATGAGATAATTTTTAAAAAAATAATAATTTAACCATGGATAATAATTTAACCAAGTATTATGAAGGGAATTAGTACATATGTTAAAGTAATAAAACCTGTTATTATTAATACTAACTGGTCAAAATTAAAAATAACCGCTTCTTTTGGTCAAAGTGAGAAATAAAATAGGAGGATTTCCGTATCGTGATTTGTTGCAGAATAATCTCAAGTCTTGGCAACTTACGGGCAGCGGCCCGTAAGTGACTAGGAAAAAAAAATATCGCAGATAGGGATCAACTAGAAAGGTATAACTCGTCGCCAAGCCCGGGCAAATATTTGCACGTTTCTTTTTTTTGTTTATTATTATTTTTTGTTTTTTAGTTTAAAATCAATTTGGCACTTTGGCGCTTGTAGTTGGCGTAGTAGATCATGATACGGAAATATCCCCAATAAAAACGCAAAAGAATTGCAATAACCAAACTTCATAGGTAATTATTACTAATAACCGGTTAATGTGATGAATTTGCTTAAATTATTACTATAATCAGCCTATTTGGTTTATACTCATATTGACCGGTTGGTGTTAATAATAACAGACTATTCACATTGACAGTAATATATATTCAAATAAAATCTATGAAATTAGTGTTATAAAGTATTTCATTGAAAAAAATTTTTTTCAAAAGGTGCGCATATGTTACCTTCGTCACCAATGCATTTGTTAAAATATTCAAATTTTTCCGGTTTTGAGCAGGAATAAGAAAGGCTTTAGCAGAGCTACATCTTCTCCCATTTCTAATAGTTCCTTGGATTTTATAAAATCCTAAAATAAATAAAAACCGTTTTTCAAGTTCGACTCGAAAATTGTTTTTTATCATGTCAAAAAACTACAAGAATATTCTCTATATTCTTCAGGAATCTTGTGTGATTTCAGATTTTGATAAATTTATTATTTCTTGATATTATTTTTTTCGAAAAGGAAAAATGCAGTAGTTTTTAGATAGGGTTTTCATAATAAAATTTTAATTTAACATTTTATGCAAAAATGTTATTTTAAAAAATTTAAGCATTAAGGGGTTAGTTTGAAACAAGTTACAAGAAGTATATTTAAAGTCATTGACAATGGTATTTGAAATTTTATTAGTTTTTGAAAAGCATTTATTTCTTTAAGTTTTTTACTTAGACATCGGTGGGTTGGAAAAAAAAATTTTTTTTTTCTTCCCTCTTTTCTTCAACTCGTTTGAAAGTTATTCGCAGTATGACTCTGAAATGATGTTGATTTTAGCATTTCAATACTTGTTAGGATATATTAACAATGAATGAAAAAAAGACTGTTTATTTCGCTTTTGTAAAACAGTCACCAAATGTATAACCTGGTTATAATTGCAACCTAAAGTCCACCAATTTAATTTTCCTCCATGTAAAAGCATAATTGTTGAATTTAATTTTTAAAATGAAAAACTGATCCAAATAACTTTCTTTTAGAGCAGTTTCACCAGACATCAAATTTGATTAAACCTCAAAACAGTATCATTACGTTGGAAAATATTTTTAACGAAATCTTTATTTTTCAAAATTAATATAAAGTAAATTGAACCATTTCTTTCACATAGCATTAATATATACTTGAAGTATTTATCGGAAAAAATACTCGTGACTGTTATGCACATTACGCTTTTATATCACACAGTACAGTTTTTCTATAGAAAGAACTCCCCTTGCCACAAATTGTAAGGCCGTCTGCTGCTTTGGAAATAAGAAAGAGCGCATATCAAAGAGGGGTGCTGCTTTTTCTCTTGATTCCCTTTTCTTTCACCAATCGGAGCCAAAACCTGTCTTTATTGATCCGGCACCCCCATATGATATAGTTAAACCTCGCAATCATAGTCACCACCAATGATCCAGACGAATGCCTAGGGGAGTTCTTTCCACATACAGACAGACCTTTTTTTGTCTCTGTTCATGAATCTTTTACTTTTTGATTTCGATTAATTATTTCGATAAAATTTACGGAATGTGAAAAAAAAATCCAAATAGTTTTAACGTTTTACTTTCAAAATGTGGTACCTAAGCTAGGGTCGAGTACGGGGTGGTCATTATTTAATATATTTGTGGTGAATGATAGGTTAAACGAGATTGTCTGAATACTAAACACAGACGTTCTCTTGTTTTCTGGGATTGTGCTAAAAACTACAGGGCTTTTGAGCTTTAGATTTTACACAAATATGTAGTCCTATAAAAATCGACTGAATAAAGCCAAAACTGAATAAATGTGATAGATTACGTTATAGGCGCTCCATGCTATATTGAAACTTTAACTCTACAGTAGTAAAAACATCAAATGAATTATAATAAATTCAAATCTTTTTTGAATCGTATATTTAGTAAGGAGAATCTCGAATTTAATTATATTTAATCTTTTATTAATTTAATTTATATTTAGTCTTTTGACGAGTAAAAAGTAACTTCTTTAGATATTAGGTTCAAAACTTAAGAAAACGTTGACTTTTATATCCGAATGAACATTATTTAACTACAGCATGAAGACTTATTAGATGTTTATTAGTTTGTTTAGCATATTTAGACAAAAATGCATTTAGTTTGTTGAACCTAATTAGATAGAAATGAATATCAGTTTGTTTAATACAAATAGACAAAAATGCATATTAGTTTGCTTAGCATAATGAGATAAAAATGCATATCAATTTATATAGCACAATTATATAAAAATGCATATCAGTTTGTTTAGCACAAACAGATAAAAATTCAGACTAATATGTTGAACATAATTAGATAAAATTACATACCAGTTTGCTTAGTACAAATAGACAAAAATGCATATTAGTTTGCTTAGCATAATTAGATAAAAAAGCATTTCGATTTGCATAATACAATAAGATAAAATACACACTAGGTTGTTTCACACAATTAGATAAAAATGCATACCAGTTTGTTGAACATAATTAGATAGAAATGTATACCAGTTTGTTTGGTGGAAAAAGACAAAAATGCATATTAGTTTTCTTAGCAATTTGTATAGCACAATTAGATAAAAATGCATACCAGTTTGTTTAGCACCATTTATATCTCGATATTTATATCCACGTTCGGGCGCTGCTTGGGCAAAAGCATCAATTAACTCGCTTGAATACTGCAGATCTTCAACAGTAAGATATCCATATTTGCTATGATAACCTGGTAGTTAAGTAAGTGAATAAGTTAAGTTTCAAAGTATTGGTAATTATTTTAAAAAATAAATTATAAAATTATACATTATAAAATTAATCATCTTTTAAGGAACTAGATTCTTTTTATACTTCGTATGAATTTAAGGATTTTCATAGATTATTTATTTGTTACTTTTTTGCTAATTAAAATCTTTAAAAAAAATATCGGTTGGAAACTATTTACAAAATTATAAAATAAAATATTATTTAATAAATATTATTAAGTTACTTTATATTTTATTTATAAAAATTATTTATTAATATAAAATATTATTAAGTTATTTTATATTTTAATTATTAAAATTATTTATTAAATTAAAATATTATTAAGTTATTTTATATTTTATTGATTTTATAAGTATGGTATTTATGTTATTTTTCATGAAACATATATATGTAAGTTTAAAAGAATTGATAATACATTTAAATCGAATTTCATTTAAGTATCTTCACCAAATCACCAATGACATAGATACTTTTCTTATTATTACAAATCTTCTTATTTATTGTTCTTGTAATATTTTATCTCACAAATATGAATTTGATGAAAGTAAGCAAACTTGAAGTGTTAAATATCAATGATATTTATGTTTTTCTCTTGAATACTGTCGTAAGGAATTCACTTTGTAGACAAAACTATAAAAAAGTTTTCAAACATTAAATGAATAAAATGTTTGTTAAGACTGATACAAAGAATTGTTAAACTCTTATCATATAAAATTATTTACAAACTATTTAGCCTTTCACATCTTGAATTCACATGAGGTGGAAAAAATGTTTCTTTGTTTGTTAATGTTAAAAATGACAAGAATTATTTTTATATTTTCTATATCTACGTTAAATTTGTTGTTGTTGCTATCATCGTCGGTCATTAAGGCAAAAGGGTGCGATTGTTCTTGTTTTCCAGTTTCGCCATCTATGGCCAAGAATTCGACTTCTGCCACTCCCATATGTCACACCAGTTTATAAGGGGGACCCATTCATACATCCATCCACAGATCGTAATTTTGAGTTGAACCAGAGAATGATAAATCTCCAATTCAGTACCCCTAGAGGTATTATTCGTTATGGGAACGTGGAGGACTTTGAGACCCGACAGATTTAACGTGCATCAGTCACCATTTACTACACGGAGAGTTTTCCTACTCCCGTTCTCACGAACGAAAATCCAGCGCCATGCTTACCAGGCTCGTTAAATTCGTTTTTTTAGTTTTATAATTTTTTTATTTCGTTTCATTTTTTAAAGTACAAAAAAAAAAAAAAGAAAAAAAAAAGAGCGTTACTTACCGTCTTTTAAAAGTTCTGAATTAGTATTATTTTCTGATTTAAGAAAATAAGGATAGACGTCTTTCCATGACCATCCAGTAGCTCCTTGTTTTGACCAGTGGTCATAATCTCTATGGTTGCCTCTCACATACAGCATGAAATTAAGGATACTTGAACCACCTAATCCTTTTCCTCTTGGAACGTTTATTTGCTACAATATTCAGAGCATTACACATACTGATGCATTTTTAAAACCAGGAATAACATTTTTAATTTACTGTGTAAAGATGCTATCACACTAAGAAAAAAATATGGCAAAAGCTACCATAATATGGTAAAATTTACCAAGTTTCTTTTTCCACGGGAACATTAGAAACCACGATAATTATTACAGAAGCACTTTGGTGATGATTTTGGAAAAATTAACTGTAAAATATTGTTTTATAATATGTGTTGAAATTCGGGGAAAGAGTTAAATTTTAATAATTTTGTCATGATACCTTAGAACATACATTTATTCAGTTAAATTTTCTTTCCAGTATTTCAGAACAATTATTTAGTTAAATTTTTTTTGCAGTTTTGCATTTTTTGCTAAATATGGGGTAATCTGAAGCTATATTTTTGAAAACAAGAATTTCCGCTAACCCGTTACCATGTATTTTAATTTTATTAAACAGAATAATGTTTTTTTTATTTTTTTAATTTTTTTTTTTAATGTTAAATTGTCATTTTTATACTCTTTGGTAATAATACCAGAATATTTTTCTCCGTGCACTTTATAATTTTACCTATAACCAAGTTTTATAAATCATCATAAAAAACCTAGTATGTAACGGTTATGATAGTTTCCTAATATAATAGGGCATACTTTAAATATTAAAATGAAGGAAATGAAACAACCAGATTTAATTTTCTTGTAGGAATTAAAAGAGCTTCTTTATACCGGCGCATCTTCAAATACATACATCTCTGAATACTTATTTCAATTAAGATTTTAATCCTCATATGAATGAATTGTCAAATCTGACTTTTGTTTTTTACATAAAAATGTACATACTAATAGTTATTTTGTGATTTCGAGAAAAGGATTTGTGATTCATTTAACCTTTTAACTGTCAAGTTATTTTTATGATTTTGTATATAAATTCTAATTTTTTTAATTGCAAAAATCAAATGTTTAGTACAAGAGTGAAAAAGTGAATAAAATATGTTTTTACATGTACTGTAAAAATCTTTAGTTTATCCCTACACCAAAAATAGTGGTAACTATACCAAAAAAATTTTTTTATAGGTGTAGTTAAAAAAAAAATGTTTGTTTATTTACTTACTTTTCCCCCCAGAATTTCAACATTCGTTTCCATATTTCGTTTCCATTTTTTTCTGGAACTTTCTTAGTTAAAAAAAGAATGGAAAAGATTCTGAATTTTATTATTTGATCAGTAAAGAAAATTTCTGAAAATATTGGTAAAAAACTCAAGTTTTTGTAAATAAAAGAAAAAAATTGTCAAAAATGAAGAGAGATTAGGAATGTTGCAGAATTTCTTTGATATCCAATCTGTAAAAATATTGGCTAATAACTTGGTTCTATAAAAACTATGTAAAAAGTCAAATTTGAGACTAGCATTTTTCTAACTAGAAATTTTCTTTCAAAAAGAAACGAAGGCATTTTTAGAGCAGAGTTGCTATTACTAGCTTATTGTTAGATTAGTTTTAGCAATTTTCGAAATAAGGATCCACATGGTTAAAAAAGATTTGCTTTTTTTCACAGTTGAATAAATAAAAATGTCTTACCCGTTCACATAGTTTACCTGGTGTGTTTATGGTTAGGGTTGTCTTATTGTTATGGTTATCTTATATTATGGTTTCCCCTGGATTACCAGAAACGTTGTCCAAAAGTATACTTAATTAATTTTCTAGTTATAGTACTGATCTTTAAGAAGTAAAATGAAATTTTGAAAATAGTTAAATATGAAATTGCGTAAAATCAGCATGAATAAGTTGATTAGTTTACCAATGCACTAAAGTTACCCGGTTGTTGTAGCCCAAGGCACCTCTTTTCTGTGGGACAGTCTGGTATGACCAGTCATTTTCCTTACGTTGAGACGCTAAGCTTAGTGCGGGTAGTTCAGTTAAGGAACTTGCTTTTGGACCGGCCTCAAGCAAGAGGACAGTCACACAAGAGTCCTCAGAAAGACGAGACGCAACAACAGAACCGGCAGAACCAGCACCAACTGAAATTAAATGCTCTCAGTAATCTGATTAATAACTTAATAAAATACTAAATGAATTTGCATACTTAAATTTATTTACACTATATTAATATTCATTCTTGGTCACCGTATTGAATTAAGAAATGCAAAAGAGACGTCCAACCTTAAGAAGGGACTTATAGTTTAAAAATATGCATGGTAAAAATGTATGGAAAAATATGCATGGTAAAAATGTATGGAAAAATATGCATGGTATATTTTAAAATATGCATACGCCGTAAGCAGCATCAGAACTTCGATAATTGCTCCGATTTCCTTCTCGTTTCAGAGCTTAATAGGGGACATTCAACTTTATTAAGGGACAGCTAAGGGACAACCATAGTACAAAGTATCATCTCTTATTGAGCCAAAATCCCGTTTCTTATCACGCAGCAAGGGAATTGGCAGCTAGAAAAGTATATCAGTTAACATCTTTTCCTTTTTTCATGTTGAAGATTTTAGACCGACTAGGAAAATATAGTAAGAAGGATAATGATTCCCAATAGAGTTATACTACTCTAAAATAATGTAAGAGACGCTTTCAGTTTTTGTCATTTGTTTAAATTTCTCAAGAAATAGCAAGAGCATGTGATTTTTCCCACTCGTCAATAAATTTGAAAGCTTTCAGAGGTTTGAGGGACCAACAATAAACTACGAACGAAAACAAGTACTTTTGAACACATAATTCTAAAAAATGTAGCAATATGCTTGTCTTGATAACTTTTGGTGCTATTTGAAAAATCGTGTAAATTTAGCTTAAATATTCATGAAGACAATGAAATTTCTTTTTAAAAAACTAAATTTTTTTATTTCACGTTTTTTTGCTATAAGTTTAAAAATATTCAATAAAATTTATCAGAATTTTTGGAGCATTTTTCAATTAATAACAAAATTATTTTTTAATATTTAAAAAAAATATTGTTTAAAAATTGCGTTAGATATGAGCATTTAAAGTCATTTTTTAATACTTCGCATGCGTGTATGCGCAAGAAAATGTAAACTTTTTATTCAGAATTATTTAATAAACAATATTTTAAAACTAATGAAAAAAGTGCGATTTCAATATCCTGAAAATTGGAAAAGCTTCTAGAAATTATAGCTATAGTCTTGCAATTTTTTAAAGAAAACTCTGAATGATAAGTGGTTTTTCACAAATTTTACTTCGTACTATTGGGAGTACAAATAAGTTTCCACCGTTTTCTATCAAAAATTAATAGTTTATTGTAAAAAAAAACAGTACATTATCTTTTATTCAAAGTATTCTCCATTACTAGACCCTACTTTTGACCATCTTTCTGGGAGCATTCAGATACCACGTCGGAAGAACTCTTCATCTTTGGAGGATATCCACGAATCGACCCATTCCTTGGTGTCTTCAAACGATGTAAAATTCTGCTCAGACAGACCATGGGCCATCGACCGGAATTGGTGATAATCTGAAGGGGCAATGTCTGGCAAATCCGGTGGGTGGGGTAAGACTTCCCATTGATGTGCTTCCAAGTGGTAAAATCAATTTTCATGCAAAATCGAAGTTCAAAGTATCTTGTCTTCAGTTCGTATGGAACCCAACTTCTTTTTTTTTTTTTTTTTTTTTTTTTTTTTTTTTTTTTATCATTCCCAACGAGTTTAAACGATATGAAATAGCTTGCAGAGACGATTGTAATGTAAGAGCAAGTTCTTTTTGCGTTGGGGGGGGGGAATCTTCTTCCAATAATTCTTCCAATTCCTTGTCTTCGTACAATTTCGGCCTTTCGCTGTGCTCTTAGTCTTCCATGTCAAACTCACCATTTCTAAAATTCTGAAATCACTCACGAAAACTTCTCTCACTTAAAGCAGCCTCACCATATGCTTCTCCAAGCAATCGATGAGACTCAGCTACAGTTTTCTTCAAATTAAAGAGGAAAATTAAAAGTTCCAGCAAATAACGCTTATTTGCACAAAACTTGATATTTTTGCACGAAAAGAATTACGTAATGCTAATACGGAATCACTAATATTTTAAGGTTATGCTGTTACCAGATGAACAAACTTACAATAAGACCTTTAACACCACTCAATTTCTACATAACTTTCTGTTAATGCCATCTTGTAACGAACGGTGGGAACTTATTTGTTTACCCAATATTAAAAAGAGATTTATTAAAAATGACACCGGCATTGTGGGGGATCATTCCCCATAAACATTTGCTTTCCATTACGTTATTTTTTCCTTATGCTATCACATTTTAGTGCATGAACGATTATTTTAAGGTACAATCATTTCTTATGAAATTTTGTATTATAATGCAAAATAAAATTCGGAAAAAAACCCCCAATCATTTAGATCTTTGTCTCAAAAAGAACAAAAACTACATAAAAACTTGCTAAATTTTCAAGATATTAAAATCGGATTTTTTTCATAAGTTAAAAAGTACTATTCAATGCAAAATGTGTATAAAAAAGTTACATTTTTCCTTGCATGCGAAGCAAGGAAACACTACTACTAATTCGTGTATCTTGCGCAATTTTCAACAAATTTTTTTTTTTTCAAATTTTAAAGCAATCATTTTGTAATTCATTAAAAATTGCTCTAAAATTTTGTTTGATTTTATTGAATATTTAAGGTATATCAAAAAGACAAAAAGATTACATTTTTATTATAAAAAAGTTCATATCTCCATAAGTATTCAAGTATTTGAAATTTTATCTAATTATTTCAAAGGACAACCAAAGTTATCGATGAAAGTTGCAGCTTATTTAGAATGTAACAAAGATTGGTTTGGCCGAATAGCTGAATACTGAATATTTAGTGGCCGAAAAGCAACAGTTTTGTTAGAAAAAAATTCATTAATAAATATTATTTTTTACACAGAAATAAGTTTTGTCATTATAGAAAAATAATCAACGCTTAGCAGTATTATTGGTATAGATTAAAGGGAAAAAAATTTAATGGAAATATTTAAGATAATCAAGATAATTAGATATTAAGATAATTAGAAATATTTAAGATAATTGGAAATATTTAGGAAAATAAACTGACTAACATTTATTGAAAAAAAAAAAAAACTCAAATTTTAAAAGTAGGGATAGAAAAAAGTAGAAATAGAAAAAAAACCCTCTTAATTCTTAAAATAAAAAATGACTTTTATGCTAAAAATATTTCCCGGAAAAGAAAATTATCCATACGATATTAAAAAAGATAATATCTATCAGAAACGCATTTAAAATACAGCTCTAACACAAGAACGCCTATAAAAACAAAAGTTATATACAAAAGCAAAAAAAGTAAAAATCTATCTTAATTTTTGAAAGAAAATTTCAAAGCTAAATATTTCAGTATTCCAATTACCGAATATTTAAGAAGGAAAAAGATTAAAGTCTATATTATAAACAATCTTAATTGCCTCGTCATACTAAAAACGTCTATAAAAACATTTTTCTTGAAAAGAAAAAGCTAAATAGAAACCAAAACAAAAATCGTTCTTAATTTTAAACGAAAGATTTAGCGCTAAGAACCTTAATGTAACTTTTTCACACTGTCGTATTTTCTGAAAAAGAGACCAAAAGAGAAAAACGTTAATTAGAAACACTCTTTAAAAAAATTTTGTTGTAATAAAGGGGTGATAGAAAAAAAAGTTAATAAAGAAAGAGAAACAGAAAAAAAATGGTTCTTATAAGAATTTTTAAAAATTGTCCAGAATGAGAAATTGCATGTTCTAAACATTTTTAAACTTACATAATAATTCTTTAAGTTTTTCTTAAAAAAGTTTAAATAACTGTCAAATATTAAAAATTACTCTTCCATTGTTTTAGGGTAGTGTAAATTTTCTACACACAAGATATATCAAAAAATTATTCCTAAACTTTATCAATTTATTTCTTTTGACGGAAAAATATTTTTTAACGATATTTCTGTAACAATGCAAATTGGAATAAAAACAAAAGAATAACATGTTTTCTTGTGAACAGTAAAATGTTAAGGATAAAAAAGGTGGAACGGTCAAAAATACAAGCATTTCGTTGGAAAAACCGGAGTTTCAATCGGTGAAGCTTTTGAAAAGATGTTAGGGAGAGCTTAAATCTGTATCATGTATTAATTTATAATGGATGTTATAAATTTCGCAATATTTTTTTTTTAAAACTTCTGATTTATTAGTTCTAGCACCTGTGTTTGGTGCTATTCAATTCAGGGTGAAAATTCATCCAAAACAATACCTCACTTGTCTAGATAGAAATGCTTAAGTTTTACTTTATTGTGTTAAATCGCTTCAATAAATTTCTAGATGGTGACTGCAAAGCACTTTTAAGGAATGCTGTAAACTTTAGACTTCTATATGTTCTAAACCACAACTTTGAAAACAGTTTTCAGCTTTTCTACTTATTATATCAGTATTCAATTACTTAAAAGATAGTCTATTACTGAATTGAATAATCCATAAAAACTAAAGGAGAAATATATAATTGGGGATGTAAACATTTCATTTGATTTATTTATTATTCAACTGTTTAAAAGCAAGTCTATTATTGAATTGAATAATCCATAAAAACTAAAGGAGAAATATATAATTGGTGATGTAAACATTTAATTTACTTTATATTATTTATTATTCAACTGTTTAAAAGTTAGTCTATTACTGAATTGAATAATTTATAAAAACTAAAAGAGAAAAATATACTTGGTGATGTAAACACTTCATTTGCTTTATCAACTATAAAAGGGGATTAAATAAGAAGTCACTAATATTTTTATAATCCTTTTCACGAACTAAAAATTTTGTGTCAAATTTTCACCTTTATAACTAACAAAGCAAATGAAATTTTCACATCAGTGGTCGGAAAAACTACATTATTTTGTTAGCTTACTATAACTACATTTGTTACAAATGTAGTTAACTACAACTACTTTTTAATAATGGTAGTGGTTACAAACTGCTTTCGAAATGTAGTGACTGTTTCACTATTTTAAAGAACCGAACTTTGCTGGAGTCTAATTTACACCTCGATAATTTACACTGCAGAAGAAATTAATTTGCATATTATGTTCACAATGGTTTTAAATATAAAAAAAAGTGGTTTATATTAAACATGAAGAAATATTTATTCATGTTTATATGATCCAGTTTGTTATTCTAAAACGCTTTTTTTTGAATTAGAAATTTCGTTAAGTGTTTAATGCTCTTTCATTTCCTCTAAGAAATTACGCACATCGAAATTATGTTTTCTTTCTTTGAAATAAAATTAATGTTTCAAAAATCATTCGCACGTGAAAGTGCGACCAAAGTTATAATATTTATCTATTGTTTGTAATTGCTAGCTCAATTATTAGTTTAACGTGATTATAAATACGTAATTCCTATTAACTCACAACAGTCACAGGAGCATTTTGATTTGCATCCATTTACGAACCCGCGAAGATTTGTACCCATCAAATTCAAAAAAATTAATTGTGTTGGAACCCTGTTTCTTCTCTAAACTATATGTAAAAAGTAGTTGCCAAGAATCACTATGTTTTTTTTTTTTTTTTTTTTTTTTTTTTTTTTTTGAATCGCTTTACTTGCTGCACTACAAGCTATGAAAAAAAGTAGTGACTACACTAGTTTTACTACTCGTAGTCTGCTACTTCCGACCATTGGTTTACTACTGATACAGCCACTGGTTTACCACTGGTTGCTGGTTCCAACCACTGGATACTGGTTCCAACCACTGGTACAGCCTGTTACTCAATTGATTCAAAATAAAAATGTCAAATAAAAATTTCTCTTTTAAATAATCTTCTTTACTTTATAAAAAAAGATAGAGTACACTTACCTACTATGTAGTCGTAAGTAAGGCGGAAACTTTGAGATACTTTAGGATTATAATTACCCAATGGAACTATAAAAGGCAACATCAGTAAAGTAAAATAAGAAGCAAATCCCATATTAAATTTTCAAGTAAACGATATGCCTGCTGTTTCAAAAACAGACAAAAGCAAGCGTTTATATATCCTTTAAGATTAAATTTAAAATTAAATTAAATGACTTTTTCTTAAAAAAAAAAACATTACTTAAATAATCAGTTTTACATTATTATGAGCAAGATGAAGCTAGGTTGTTGATCTTTGTGATGTAAGATATCTGAAGCAGCTGGGTAAAGAAATTATCCTTACTCTGTACAAACGGCCTTGCTGTAAAGTTATGACTATTTATTTTGTATAATAAATATTTGAAAGAATAGGGCTGGAAGAAATATTGTTAGACAGAAGATATGGGAGAAAAAAAGTTGTGTATTTTAAATAGATAATATAAAAACATTCAAGAGTAAATAACATATTCAACCTTGATAATTGATTTACGCGAATATGGCAACAGAAAAAATCCTGAAAATAATGGACATTTTTCTTTTATAGTGTGGGGTTTGGTAAATACATTTTTAAATCATCTTATTTATGTATTTCAGTTTTTTTTAAAGAATTTTTCTGTTTTTCCATTTTTTAAGCATAAAATAATATATTTGAGATTGAAAAGAAAGCACTTCACACAGTCAGAAATTTTAACGTCGTAGCATAAGAGCGTATGCTTACGAAAGCATAAGCATTCACTATTTGAAATTTAATTTTAGAACATAATTGAGCAAAAAGTGTATTCATACAAAAGTGTATGCAATCGCTATTTGAAATTTTAGGATGTAATGAAACAAGAGCGTATTCATATAAAAGTCTAAGTATTCACTGTTAGAAATTTTAGGACGTAGTAGAACAAGAATGTATTCACACAAGAGTATGCCTTCACTATTTGAAATTTTAGGACTTAATAAAACAAGTGCGTATTCATACAAAAGCCTTAACATTCACCATTGGAAATTTTAGGACGTAGTAGAACAAGAATGTATTCACACAAAAGAGTATGCAATCGCTATTTGAAATTTTAGGACTTAATAAAACAAGTGCGTATTCATACAAAAGCCTTAACATTCACCATTGGAAATTTTAGAAAGTAGTAGAACAAGAATGTATTCACACAAGAGTGTGCCTTCAGTATTTGAAATTTTAGGACTTACTAAAACAAGTGCGTATTCATACAAAAGCCTTAACATTCACCATTGGAAATTTTAGGACGTAGTAGAACGAGAATGTATTCACACAAGAGTGTGCCTTCACTATTTGAAATTTTAGGACTTAATAAAACAAGTCCGTAATCATATAAAAGCCTTAACATTCACTGTTGAAAATTTTAGGACATAGTAGAACAAAAATGTATTCACCCAAGAGTGTGCTTCACTATTTGAAATTTTAGGACTTAATAAAACAAGAGCGTATTCATACAAAAGCCTTAACATTCACTATTGGAAATTTTAGGACGTAGTAGAACAAGTGCGTACATACAAAAGCGTAAGCATTCACCGTTAGAAATTTTAGGACGTAGTAGAATGTAAAGCAAATTAACATTCTTTGAATATGTTGTAAAGTTTAATAATATCGTCGAGAAAATTAAACTTACTTCCACTTTACCTTTGAATTTGATATCAGCTAGTGCGATTTTAAGAACAAATTAAACCGTCTTAATTACGATTTATAGTTTTTCGCACACAGCGATTAAAGATTTTTTTTATTTTCTAATAAAACATCTATCTGTATCTACAAGGTCGGGAAAAGTATAAAATAAGAATCTAATCGTGGTTAGCAATTTATTTATAAATATTTGAGACAATGATTAATTCTAAAATTCCATTTTTATACAAATGTTGTAATATGTGAGCATTATTATGTTAATAATCGATTTTTTTTTCTTAATAAAGAAACACTTCTTCAAATGTGAAAAAAGAAAAATACAAAACAATATAAGGAATGTTATATTGACATATTATTAGATTTACTTTCTGTGAGTTTTATTAAATCAGCACCAAAAACATCAAATTATGCAAAATACGAAGTGGTCAGCTGGTTGGCTGAGTTTTATACAGTTTTTTATATTCGGTTTAGAAAAATGGCAAATCTTTTGATGTGTGCATTTGATTCACTTAAAAAAACAAAAAACAAATGTAAATGTGTTTAAACCTTTTTGATTCTAATTTTTCAGAATTTAATTACCTTCTTTGGACCATAACTATCGTAACAATTGGGTAAAAAAAAAAAAAAAAAAAAAAAAAACTCAGCCGTTCTTCTAACAAAATATTCTTCTTAAATAATGCATTCTCTGAAATGAACAAGAAAAATGTAAAAACTGAATAAACATATTTTAAATATATTTTATTGACACAAAAATTTGTATAACTATTATTTAAACATATTTTTTTAAATAGACTTAAACATTTGATAATCTAAAAATTTCTCTTATGTATTATTTTAGATAACAAGTGAATCGATCCGGATTGTCTTCTTTGATCATATCAGATGCTTTTTCAGCAATCATTATGATTGGAGCGTTAGTATTTCCACCCACAATGACTGGCATTATAGATCCATCAACCACTCGAAGGTTTTTGATTCCTTTCACCCTGTTAAAATAAAAAGAAATCAAAATACTATATAATCCAGATATTTATGGTATTGTAAATAGAAGACTTCTTTGCTCTTACCTTATCAATAGAGAATTCAGAATTAAATTGAATAATACGTTTTCTAGCTATAACAAAATCAGTGCAGGAGTCCCTCAAGGTTCAATCTTAGGCCCACTCCTATATATCCTATATACCGCTGATTTTCCATTAAATAATAATTAAAACGAATTTGTTGCACTATGCGCCGACGACACGGCGATAGTGACTAAGTCAATGAACACTAATAGAGCCTTTTACAACATAAATTCCTAGACATCAATTTGCTAGACATCAGCTTAATAGACGACAACATCAAATATAGCCCAGTAACCGCATTCCTCATGTAGGATTGTATCATATCAAAATATTACAAATTAAAGTACCACTGTCTTTTAACTTTTATATACTATTGACCCTGGGGATCTCCCTCGTTTATTTTGAACCAGTATAAGCTTATTCCTTCATGACGTTTGAGCGCAGAACAAACCAGTATAAGATGAATCGGTTGGTGGCTCTACGCGCCAAATACCGAGGTACCTTACATATCCAGCAATCCAGTATTGTAAATAATGAATTTAGGAAATTTGTAATTTAATTATTTATCCACCATTCAAATGAAATAGCAATTATAAATCAAAATTTTTTAAAACGTCTTACATTACATAACTCTCGATATATAAAAAGAAATTTTTACAAATCTACTCAAGGAAAATTGACGGTTGAATTTCTGTGAAGTATATCTTTAAGAAAGAAGTTTGACTGGATAAGTAGTACTTACAATTTTTATGTTAGAATGATGAGTGTAGATTGAGAAATTTGTTGGGAATTTTTTCAACTATTCTCTCTAATGGTCGCAAGGAGCCGGGATAGCCTGGTCGGTAGGGAGCTAGCCCCATGTCAAATGGTTCGTGTGTTCGAACCCCGCCAGCTGACGACTCCCCGTGTAGTAAATGGTAACTGAGGCATGTTAAATCTGTCGAGTCGCAAAGTCCTCCATGTTCCTATAACAAATCAATACCTCTATGGGTACTGATCCAGGAGTTTCTTTGTTTTCTGGATTGGTTCAAAATTACAAGGCTACGGGGTTGAACATTTGTAGTCGTAAACCTAAAAATTGGGTCGGCTGTTCAACGACGGATATGAAATATAAAATAAAATGGTCGCAAGGAGCCGTGATGGCTAATGACTCAGGGAATAGAGCGTTCGGATAGAGCCAATGAGGTGAACCGGATTTTAATCTAAGCGATGGCTGGTCGATACGAATTCCGCACCCGGGTCGGACCGATCACAGTGCTGACGTAAAATATTCTCAGTGGTAGACGGATCATGGATTAGAGCCCCCTTGCCGTCAGACTAACCGTGGGAGGTTTACGTGGTTTTCCTCTCCATGTAAAGGAAATGCAGGTTAGTTTTTTCAAAAAGTTCTCCAGGAAGGCAAAATTTCTCCCAATACTTAAAACATAAGTTCCTTTCTCTTCTGGATTGAGTTCAATATTACAAGGCTACGGAATTGAACTTTAATTGTCGCATGCCCAAAAAATTGAGTCGGCTGTTCAACGATGGTTGTAAAATTATAAAATGTCCCGGGGCATGTATGTCTCTCTCTCTCTCTCTCTCTCTGTGCTTGTCCTGTCTTGTGATCCATGAATGTGGTCCACCCTATCTCTAGGGTGGGTAATGTTGTTCGTCTCCGGGAATTAGGTTTAAAGTTACCCACCGAGTAAAGTTAATTGAGCAACAATCCCGACATGGAACGTAATAGTTCAGTGCCCGCCTTCAAAAAAAATTTTTTTGGCAAAGAGTACACGTTTTTTAATCATTCCAAATTTCCAGCAAAAAAGAAAAATAGAAATTTTTTTTGTATAAAAAAGCTAAACTATAAAATGGCAAATGTCCTACGTATTCCTGTAAAAATTTTTGTTTTAAATTACAGCTTAAATTTGAAAACATCGGTGCACGTTTCTTCGATTTATGAGTCCGGCCATCTTGAGATTCGAGAAAAACATTTTTTAAGCTGAACGGTAGTGGATACAGAAATTTAGGCTTCGAGTATTTCTTAGAATTGTTTCTGCTCACAACAAATCTTTCGATGCATCGTTTTGTAGTATTAAGAAATTAAAAGAAAAAGAAAAAAAAAAAATTTGATCATACCTTAATTGTGGATCCAAAACTGCTGTTCGATCCAGAATGTGACCCATTTTGCATGTGCCTGCAGGATGGTAGTGTCCATAAGTATATTTAACAGAAAAACATCTTAAATAGTCAGTCGAATAGTAAGTACTGTTAGCTTCATATTGTTCACATCCTGGAAATTTTGTTGTGAACATTTTCGCTCCTAACTTTCTGAAAGCATTGGTCTTTGTAACTAAATCCACGCTAAACTGCATAGCTGTAAAAAAAGAATTGGCTTTTGAATATGCTTATGCAAACCAATTGAATAGTGTAACATATTACATGCAGCCTTTACAATTACGATTAAATGTTGTAAAATGTTTTATTAAAAAATCTGTATATCATAGATAAGGTGCGAGACATTATGTTTCATTTAGCGTCATTAGCTGCAGAATGGTAATAAGAATATCAAACAATAAAATAAATGTATTACGTTTTATCGTGGGTCTTACAATTATTAAACCCAACAATAGATGATCTGTCGACTTAAGTTCTATTATTGTTAGAATAGTTTTTGGAACTTTTTTAGCGTTGTTTTTCGAAACTCCGTTGCCAAGGAAAATAAAAAAAGCTATAATTTAAGTGCCTTGCACTTGAAACAATGCGATGGTTTCAAACTATACATGCAATCTTGCCGTGAAAAATTATCTGAGCTTTAAAACCGACAATTAACTTAAATATTTTAAAAGTCATTATACTTTTTTAAAAATCGTTGATTTAGCGACATTTTTCCACGTAAGCGATAATTATCAAAATCACTGACTTATTCTCATTTTTTCAAAATTTTTATGAGCCCAGGTGATGCAGCATTTTATTTTATTTTATCCATCGTTAAACAGCCTACCCAATCTTGGGTTTACGACTGCTAATGTTCAACTCCGTAGCCTTGTAATTTTAAACCAATCCAGAAGACAAGGAAACTCCTGTAGATTTGCGACTTTGCAGATTTAACGAGGATCAGTCACCATTTACTGCAGTTACTGAGAGTCTTCGGCCGGTGGAGATCGAACCCACAAACTCTAGGACATGGGCCTAGTGCCCTACCAACCAGGCTGTCCCGGCCAGGTGATGCAGCATTAGAGTAATTTTGTGAATATTAAAAAATTAGACAAACAATGTTCATTTTCACAAAACTGTGGATTTTCTCCATATTAACGTTTCGCTCCATTTTCAAAATAAGCGTACAGCGCTGGGTTTAGATAGGGTAAACTTGACCTAACAGGTATGAGTAACAGTTTCAAACTCATAGCAGTAATAAAAATAGCGTATTCGGATAAACCCCGATTTCTTTATCTCAAAGCAATTTCGTAAACTTTCTTTATTTCCCCTTTCCTTTTCATTATACCTGGTACTTAACACCTTCTGATGTCATTACCTTGATTACTCATTATTGATCATTGAACTGACCTCAGTTCGGAAAAGACCTTTAAATTGACCTTTACCCTTTATCACTGGCTGAACTTTTAATTCCTATCTAATAAAGCATTGAAACAGAACAAGATATCTTATAGGCGCTTCTCTGTTCCCATTAATATGACTTTCCAATAATCAATACTAGATGGCAGCACATGATTATTTGAACATCGCCTATGGAACTATTTAGTTGTTGATATTTCGTTCGAGAACGCGATTTCATGATCTATCTTTCCTCAGCTTTCAATTCGATCAATTATTTTTCAAATTTTTTATAGATTCATTATAACATTTTCAACTAGCATTTTCAACTATAAAGCAAAGTACAAAAAGCTGAACTAAATATCAAAATTTCAAAAATTTTAATTATTTTCATTATAAATGGGGTTTATATCTTAATATTTCTATTTGCTATTAAGAAATAAAATAACATAAGCACAAGTATTTTGTTATTCTGTATGTCTTTATGGAATAATATCTATTAGCTATATATGAATCCCGGCGAGACTTTAGATCCAAAATTCAAAATTTTGTGAAAAAATTAGAAAATAATATTGAATATCAGAAAAGTATTTGTCAAAATGTCTAATAGCCATTACTTATTTTTACGCGGTTTTTAATTTTTTTTTTAATAATTTGGTAAATGAAGGGTTAACTAGGACAAGGTTTTAAAATCATACTGTCTCCTGACATGGACAAAATCTTTAAATTGTGCATAACCAGATCAAGACCTTGAAGTCAATAGATCTTTAACAGGATAAGATGACCTTAAGTAAATTTTAAACTGTATGAATTGTACGACAATGAAAGAAATCTGTTCAGTTAACAATGAATTAAGAAGCAATGAATAAATGACATGAATTGTATGACAATGAATGCAATGAATTGTATGACATGAATACAATGAATTGTACAACAATGAATTGTACAACAATGAATTAAAAAGCAATGATTAATCGTAATTTTTACCATGCTATATTTTTAAGGTGACAAGAGTTACAGATTTAAAGTTACAGGTTTATTCTGTAAAATAAATAATATAATATAATATATAGATAAAAATAATAAATAATGAGTAGCGTCAGAACGTTGCTCAACCAGAATTCTTAAATGACTCAGAGGAAAAAATCTTTTGCTGCATTTATGGAAATACTTGATCTTACATAATTCGGATGTGGGAGCCGCGATGGCTCAGGGGATAGAGCGCACGCCTTCCACTGAGGTGAACCGGGGTTCGATGCCGGCGATGGCTGGTCGATACAATTCACCGATCATAGTGCTGACGTGAAATATCCTCAGTGGTAGACGGATCATGGGTTAGAATTCCCTTGCAGTCAGGCTAACCGTGGGAGGTTCCTCTCCATGACTCCTCTCCATGATGGTTTTTGGGTCTTCCTCTCCATGTAACGCAAATGCGGGTTAGTTCCATCAAAAAGTCCTCCATGAAGGCAAATTTCTCCCAATACTTGATCCAGGAGTTCCCTTGTCTTCTGGATTGGGTTCAAAATTACAAGGCTACGGAGCTGGACATTGGTAGTCGTAAACCCAAAAAGAGAATCGGCTGTTTATCGATGGATATAAAGTAAGATATAAAATTCGGATGTGGAGATTTCAAATCTGAAATTAGTTTTCCTTCTAAAGCAACAAATTCTCTTTTAAATGACATATTCTACCTATTTTTTGTCGATATATACAAGTTTAAAGGCGTTATATATATACAAGAGGGGGTCACGTAATTGTTTTATTTCCGTCATTGAACAGCCGACCTTGTTTTTGGGTTTACGACTACTTATGTTCAACTCCGTAACCTTATAATTTTGAAACAATCCAGAAGACAAGGAAACTACTGGATCAGTAACCCCAGAGGTTTGATTTGTTATGGGAACATTGAGGACTTTGTGATTCGAGAGATTTAACGTGAATCAGTCACCATTTACTACACGGGAAGTCTTCGGCCGGCGGGGATCGAACACACAAACTCTTGGACATGGGCCCAGTGCCCTAGTAACCTGGCTATCCCGGCCCTCACGTAATTGTTATGACAAACTCCAATAGGTGTATGAAAACACCACCTGACTTGAAGTTGCATAAAAATCCATGCCTGGAAATGTTGTCGTAGGATGATAGGGGCGTTTCTCTAGTATAACCTCTTCAGAAGCACACGAGGAAATAGTTCAGCGGTATATGAGCTGTATAGTGGTACATTACGACATTTCTGAGCAAGAGTTTTTATTCAATTTTAATCATGGTTATGTGCTTACTCAAACAATATTTTTAAGAGAGCTATGGTGGCTCAAAGGATAGAACGTTCGCTTTCCAATGAGGTGAACCGGGTTTGAATCCCAGCGATGGGTGGTCGTTACGAATCCCGGACCCGGCTCCCACCGACAGCAGTGCTGACGTGAAAATAACCTTAGTGTTATAGACGGATCATGGGTAAGAGTCCCTCTGCCGTCAGGCTAACCGCTGGAGGTTTTCGTGGTTTTCCTCTCATCTAATGCAAATGCGGGTTAGTTCCATCAATAATTCCTCCACGAAGACAAAACTCCCAATACTTGATCGAGGAGGTACCTTGTCTGCCGGATCGGGTTCAAAATTACAAGGCTACGGAGTTGAACATAAGTAGTCGTAAGCCAAAAAAATAGGTTGGCTACTCAACAACGGTTATAAAGTATTTTTGAGACCTCCATTTATATGTTAACGTTCTTAAACTTGCACGTTCGACAATTCGACAAAAAGTTTACTAAAAATGTCACTTAAAAAAAAAAATAATAGTAGCTTGGGGAGAAAAACCAATTGCATATTTGAAATCAGCGAAGTATACGGAAGTGTATAACAGGAAAACAGGGAACTCATGCAACAGGAAAAGACATTGTTTCCCAGTATTATCTGGGTGATACGTAATACTGATACAATTTATTACAAAATATTGTTAAAACATTTTTACGGTATTTACCTTCTACTACTCTCTCGAGATCCTCTGGATGGTCAAAAAAGTTTGGATCGATGAGTGGTGCATCTCTGGGATTCTTGGAAGCCAACCTAACCGTTCCTCTACTTTTAGGTCTAAGGTAGCATGGAAGAAAACCGAATGTATTTTTTCCTTCATAAGGTTTGAAAACTTGGTTATATACCTATCAAGGATTAAAATAATGAAAACAAATTAAAAATTTACTCGGGTGACCATAAAATGACCGACGATTTGAAAAATTATTAATAAAAATGGAAGAATGAAGCGTACGCTTTGCTGCTCTTTATTTAGAAAAACAGTGTTTTTCATTTGATCCAGTTTCGAAGTACATCAGAAGACGGCGTTGTCGACTGGAATAGGTAGGCGGGTAATTTCTTTATGTCGCTCTAAATTCGTAGCAATAGGCTAGTGAGGCGATTGAAACATCCCTGAGGATGATCCGAAGAATGCTATCACAATTTTAATCCGACAACTTGCGAGCGAAGTTGAACATTTTACTGTAGAACAATTTAACGTGAACCGATATCAAACACGCTAGGTCTAAACACAGGCTGATTAAAGTGGTCACTCAACCGTTTACTGACCGCAGCCACTGGTGCGTGGAATTCTAGTGGGAACCGAGTCTTTACGATCAGTCCACTGCAGGACTTCCAGGAAAAGTGGTAAAAAATTATTTCCGAAATTACCATCAATTACAGAAACGACAAATAATTTTATTGCACGATAAATTTTTTTTCCAATTTATTTCATTATTTGATGTAAATAGATTTTAATTTAGATAGTAAATAGTTTAGTAAATATATTTTTCTTTTACCAAACAATTAATAGATAATTTGATACCAATTACTTTCTGCAACATTTATTGTTCTTAATTAATCTATTTAATACTGTTTAATAGCAAATGAAGATAATTATAGTGATGCATCTTCGTCAATGCGTTTAATAAAACTTTTTGATTTAAAACGAAAATAGTTTTAATTTTGCTTGCTCTTCAGGAAAGATTTTTTTATTTTATTTTATTTTGCTACTTTAAATATTTAAGCATGGTTTCGGAAATAAATTAGATTATGAAAGTTTTGTTCAGTTGCATTTGCTGTAAATTCATTCAGAAAAGAGCAAAAATTCTCTGCTTTCCCAATTAAACACAAAAGTCAGTAATTAGTTACATAATTTCACTTACTAACTACCTTTTTGACTTCTAAGGGCATCTGTTATTTCGGATTTTTCTTTAAGGCAATAAAAAAAGATGCAAATTTTTTAAATGATGAATTTGTATTTTTTTTAAATTTTCAAATTATAATGATAACTAATCAGTATTTAAGTATTATATATTTTTTCTATTTTAAAACTATTGCACATTTCAGTAGATTTAAATATTTATTAATTTTTTTTCCGGCTGTTACTATCGTTTCTTTTCTAAGATTTGAATTTCATTTGGTTTCAATACAAACTTTGAAAAGCAGAGAGTTTGAATAACTGTGCTATCATTGTTCAAATTTGTAGCTTGGAAATTTTTAACCGAACAAAGAAGTCAATGAAATGCTTCGTGGTGGACTGATGGAACTTCCTTGAACTTTCTTTACATGAAAGAGAAAACCACGAAATCTAATAAGTTCGTGTAATCTACTTTATATAATATATAATTCATTCACATAAAGTTAATCAATATTTAAAATAAGTTTCTCTAATGTTTTAAACTTTCCAATATTTATAATGTAAAAACGTCAGATTTAATGACAATATATTTTTAATGTGTCTTACTGCATTTTTTACTGCGTCTTCTGGGTTACTGGCATCAGTGAAGCCTAATAGAGGTGTATTTAAATCAGGCCAATCAACACTCGCATTGTTATATTTTGAATTGAACCAAGCCATTCCCTCGAGACCGTATAAACTCGTTAAGGGACCTGAAAAAATTTAAAAATAGATATCATTTAACCATTTAATAAAAGTTTTTACATTTAATTAGTATCTTAAGTAAAATATATGTAGTGTGTGTTAAACACTTCCCTTAATGAACAGTCGACAAAAAAAAATATTGACACACCAATATCATTTTATGCATTTGCGCAGCGAAAAATTTTAACTTTACTAATTAAACTGCATTGCACTCAGTTTTCCTTAGAAAACATTATAGCATAATGCACAATAATAAACTATTTAAAAGGAAAAAGTACATTTTATTTTTTAAACAAACAAGTAAATAAATGTAGGCACAATCGAATTTCATTGCATTCACGAGATAATAATGAAAGCTTGAATTCACTTACTGAAACCAATTCTAAACTAGTTCTTGGACTCGAGTATTAAGGGACGATCAGTCCAAAGAAATGTGGAATTCCAGGCTCCAATCGATAAAAAAGAATATGTCTCCCTGGATAAAGTTATCGAGATATTGGAAAGCAGGTAAAATTTAGCTTTTCAACATTTCCCTCCATTATTAAAAAAGTGGAAAAAATAGGATCCACGAAAAATAAACCCCGATATGGTTGCCCCGTTCAGAAATTGACAGGGAAATGAGGAATTTCACTCAAAGTGCTCAATTTTTAGCCAAAGACTTTACGTCACATCAGTGGTACCACAATTTAAAAGAAATTTTCTAAATATGGGTAGTCTTCGGGATAGAAAGCGAAGGAAAAAAACCTTTTATTAGTGAAGTTAATAGGAAAAAGAGACTTGAGTTTGCTCTCCCCTTATCGAAATAAGCCAATTGAGTTCTGGAAACAATTTATTTTTTCTGATGAGATTAAATTTGAAATATTTCGATAAAAAAGCATTTTTACAGTTTGGAGGGAAAAGGTGCAGCTCTTGATCAGAAAAATATCCTGTCAGCATTTAAACATGGTGAAGGATGGTTTGGCTCTGTATGGGGCATAATGAAGCTGGAAATTTGGAAAATATTAATTATAGCATCACAGCTCTGCCTTTTTGAAGAGGTGTTGCGCCGTAACCTGAAAAGCAGTGCTAGAAAATCAGGCCTCTAAGACACTTATATATTCCAGCGAGATAATGATTCTAAACATTCCACGAAAGTAACAAGAGAATGGTTGCTATATAATGCACCCAGAAGACTACGTACTCACCTATAATCTCTTGATCTGAAAACCATCGAACATCTTTGGCACTCTCTAGAGCAAGAAATAACTACATTACGGGTAGACATTTGCTAGAATCTGCATTAATTCGTTCGTTGAATAATATTTCATTATATATATCCAAAGGGTTAGTTGAGTCTATTGCTATTAAGTACGATGATCTTGGAGCTCAATTCATTACAAAACAGAAAATATGTTTAATAACAAAAAAGGAATGATGCTATGGTGCAATGTCAGAGAGCATTCTGAATTACAATTCACTTTTACATTACTGCGCAGAGCGCCATCTGTTGGATTTTAGAAATATTATTAACGCATGCCAGGAAGATTACAAGCAATCATTAAGGCCAATGAATTACATACAAGATATTAAAAAGCAAGTCCCCGATAATGCGAAATATTATTGTTTGTTTCTTAAAGTGTTCTAATACTTTCTTTGAAAAAAGTATTAATGTTCGATTGTTATAATTGCAAAGTAATGCAAAGTAAGCTAAAAGTACAAAGAAGACATGGAAAAAGAAGTTAAAATTTTTTAAAAGAAAGAGAAGAAATTATTTTTAAAAAATTTAAAAGAAAAAAAAATTCTCGTCATCAGCTAACACAACATATCCTAAAAAAGGTGCTTTCTAATATTATATTAATATAACCAAAATAAAACATATCAATGCAATAGTACGAGGAGCACCGAAAAAATTGAAACGAAAATAATATTCATTTAACGAAAAAAGTAAAATAAAACAAAAAAATGCCAAATAAAACAAAAAATGAAAAATAAAACAGGCAAAAAATAGAAAACGAAAATTTATGAAAATAAAGAATAAAATTCAAAATATATAAAGCGAGTAGCGAATTCAAGTGTAATTACACTTACCGGCTTTTATCAAAATTGTTTCATAACAAGTGTTTAAAATGTTTTCATAACAAGTTTGCCAAATCACAAAATGGGAAAATAGAAGCTTAAATAGTGGATGAGAAGATCAACTTATATAATGTATCGAACATAATCATGTGAGCTGATGACGAGATCATATCGTTTCCTTACTTTGTTTCCATTTTTTTTAAAAAATTTTTTCCTTAAATTAAAACTTTTTTTTAATTTCAAATTTTTGCATAATTTTACTAAATTTATAAATAACAGTTTTTGATACATAAATTACAATAGCTTTATTTTAAAGACCATTTCGTTTTTGTTTCTAAGGCAACTTGCCAATGCCTGCATGGTAAAGCCAAGCGAATTTAAGGCAAAGGGTGAGCTTCTTGTTTTCTAGTGGTGCCATCTATGGCCAAGAATACGACTACTGCTACACGCACCCGTCATAACCGTTTATAGGGGGTACCCATTCATTCCTTCATCCGTAGATCGGAATATTGATACCAGAGAACGATTAATTTCCGATTCAGAGGTATAATTTGCTCTGGACGATTTTAAATATAAATATTGAAAGGTTGTTTCTCAAAGGCTCGGCTATCGCATGAAATGGTACTTTTTGCAAGTAATAGTCTGTTTCCATAACTGTTGCAACAGTTACTCATGACTGTTGGATCAATTTTAGCTTATCTTTAGCCAACGTCCTTTTGCTAATTTTAATAATAGCGCAAAATACAATTTATAGAAAAGCCACAGTTTTGAGAAAATGAGAAAAGTTTGTGGTCTAATTTTTTAATATTTAAAAACTTACTCCAAAGTTGCCTTTTCTGGGCTTCTATAAATTCGTAAAATAGGAGAATAAAGCATTGATTTTAATAATTTTTATCGATGTAATATCTTTAATAGTAAGTTTAATATCTTTTAAAATATTTTAGTAATTTGTCCGTTCTACAGCTCAGATAATTCTTTACTGCAAGAAAGTATATATAGTTTAAAATTTTAGACTTGCTTCAAGTGTAAAGACTGTGATTTTTTCATTTTCCTTGGCGAAATAGCTTCGGAAAACCACGCGAAAAGCAGACTTCAAAACTTCCATTCTTCAAAAAGACCCCTAGCTTGTAACTTGTTTAGTAACTTATGACTTTGTTAACATAATTGCCTTGCTTGAAAAATTTCTTTGTTTTTGTAGCCAGATGCATGTCTTGATAGAGTTTAAATGATTATATCGGAAGTGGGTTGATATTTTTCGGTAATATTGAGAGATTACAATTTACCTTTGCCAAATTTAATAAAACTATCCGCTGTTTCATTTGGATAAGAAAATGTTCTGTTGTATAAATCACGTCCTTCAGGAACTTCAAAAGAAAGTCCAATGGCCCCAACGTGATTTTGAAGATTATCCCCGACAGGAAGATCAGCAATAACGGGAATCTGAAAAATAAATGAAAACAAAATGCGAAATAAGTGCAGGGTGAAATACTTGGTTTTTGTAAAACCTTGATTATCCGTACCAACAATGAATGATCGTAACTCTCGGACGATCGAGATAAATAACTACACTGGTGGACAAAATTAAGAGAAAATCAGAAATTAATCAGAATTGGACACAGCTTCAATGGGCTAATGTTCTCTGCACCGATGAGTCCAGATTCAATCTACAACCTGATTCTGGACGGTTATTGATATGGAGGGAACCTGGAACTCGATACCATCCCAGCAACATTATCGAAAGGGACCATTATGCTGGTGGAGGACTCATGGTTTGGGCAGGGATCATGCAAGATACCCGCACACCGCTCCATGTGTTTGACAATGGTTCCGTGAATGCCCAGAGGTACAGGCAGGAGGTCCTAGGGTCCTATGTGCGTCTTTTCAGGGGCGCTGTTGGCCCTGAGTTCATTTTTATGGACGACAATGCGCGACCACATAGGGCTCACATGGTTGCTGAGTATCTGGAATTCAACGGATATTCAGCGAATGGATTGGCCAGCCAAATCCCCTGACCTGAATCCTATTGAACATGCTTGGGATACTCTTGGGAGAGCTATTGCGATGCGCCAACCTCCCCCCAAAACCATTCTGGAGTTGCTCTGGTGGAAGAATGGGAGGGTCTTCCACAAGTCCTCCTTAACTCCCTTATTAACAGCATGCATACTCGTTGTACATGCTGTCTGTGTGTAAGGGGTGACCATACACCACACTAGAGGCATCACACTCTGTACAAGTCTCATTTTTATTGTCATCTTTTATCCTTAAGTTCAGACAACATTGGATTTATTGGCAATAGGTCTTGCCATTGAATGGCACTTTCATTTTTGTTTTGCATACTTTATTATCACGGAATAAGCTATATCCATACCAAATTTCATTTATTTATATTCAGTATTTTTTTGAGATATTTGGGAAAATGTCTTCCATCTTTTAATTTTGTCCACCAGTGTATTATCACGACAGCGAAGTTTTAATCGCCAAATTTGTTAACAAAATGTAAAACAGCGATTTAGGTAACCTCAAGGTGCATCGCTGTGACATAAAATATGCATCATTTTCGGTTGTTCTAGTACAAATTCAGAGCAGTGGTAGTCCAGTGATTAGAAAATCGGACTTTCGTTGGGAAGGCCGATTTCGCTAAGACCCACAGAGTACTTGAGATATACGTGCTCGTAAAATCAGTGGAATCGAAAGTCCTGTGGTAGATCACTGAGCAGTACGAGGGATGCACGGAAGGGGATAAAATTTCTTTCCCCTTCAGATTTGCGACAAAATTGAGGAAATGTCCTAACAAATGAGATTCCTTCAGCATAGGATAGAAATTGTGATAGTATGTCTTTCGATGATCCTTAGGAATGTTTCCCAGACCGTCGCCAATAGCCCATTGTCCAGCTTGAGTGTGACGCAAATAAAATATCTACCTACTTCGTGTATAGATTCAAGTTTCAAAGTTGTTGTTTTTAATCCAAACAAAATAGACAAAAAATACTATTTAACATTTGCCTTAATATATATATTTTTTAAAAGTGCACTGGATCTCTAACGTCATGACTCTCTTGTAATGACGTAATTTTGTTTTATGCTAATAACATGTACATAACTGTTTTATAGAAAATAAAGATCTTTATTTAAATTGAGTAATTGCAACTAGAGTAGAAGAAGACTGTTGAAATTAAAATAGTCGTATATCAAGAAGATATATATATATATATATATATATATATATATATATATATATATATATATATAAATATATATATATATATATATATATATATATATATATATATATATATATATATATATATATATAAATATATATATATATATATATATATATATATATATATATATATATATATATATATATATATATATATAAATATATATATATATATATATATATATATATATATATATATATACCGTATATTCCGGCGCATAACGCGCCCCGGCGTATAACGCGCACCCGTAATTTCTAATACTTTTTTTAAATTTTAAGATATACTCTTCGTATAACGCTCACGAAAATTAGGATTGTACATGTGCAATATTTCGTCTTTCAAGATCGTAAATAAAAAGTTTTTTTCCCTATCTTTTGCAAAAATAAAAGAACTGAATTTGACATGTATGTGAGGGTAGAGTTGAAAGAGTAATAATGTGATTCTGAGAAAAGAGATGTAGTCGTATTCAGCAGTGCAGGTGTGTGGAAGAATGTTGTTCCCCACATTCTAGAAGTAAGGGGGGGGAGGGGTATCTGGAATGCTGTCTATTGTGTATGTCTCAAAAGCATACCACGAATCAGGAGACAAAACGTAATTCCTCTTCGGCCAATCGCACCATTTGATGTCCTGCCTTTGAAAAGTAAACATTGTAAACTTCAAGAATTCAGCGTAGTTTTTAGTAGTAGACATGGCTCCTATCAAACGAAGCAAACACAGCGCTGGATTTAAATGCAAAGTAATTCAGTTTGCGAAAGAAAGTGGAAATCGGGCTGCGGCGAGACATTTTGGTATTGGGGAAAGCTCGGTGCGTGAATGGAAGAAAAATGAACAAAAAATAATGGATATGCCTAAGGATAAGTGTGCATTGCGTACAGGACTAGCAAAATGGCCGGTGTTAGAGGAAAATGTAGAAAACTGGATTTTGGAAAATCGGCAAAATGGCTTGATTGTAACAAGAAACTGTGTTCGCTTGTTTGCTCTAAAATGGGCAAAGATTAATCCACACGAGAGTGAAAACTTCAAGGCTACTGTGAGTTGGTGTAGCCGATTTATGGCTCGAAAAAATTTAGTTCTACGTGAAAAAACCAAAGTATCACAAAAACTACCAAAAGACTTGGATAGTAAATTGTTAAGTTTTCAAAAATATATTATAGAACTGCGAAAAAAAAAGGAATATTTACTTTCGCAAATAGGAAATATGGATGAGACCCCAGTCATGTTTGACATGATCGGTAATAAAACAATTGATTTAAAGGGAGTAAAATCTGTCAACGTAACAACAACGGGACATGAGAAATCTCATTTCACCGTAGCCCTTTCTTGCTTAGCGGATGGAACGAAACTAAAACCAATGGTTATTTTTAAGAGAAAAACTTTTCCCAAATGTAATTTTCCAAACGGTATTTTTGTTCATGTCCACGAAAAAGGCTGGATGGACGAAAATGGTGTTAAATTGTGGGTAAAAAATGTCTGGCAAATCCGTCCTGGTTGCGTAAGAAAACCAGAAAGCCTTTTAGTGTGGGACATGTTTAGGTCCCACCTTACAGATAATACAAAAAAATTGTTGAAAGAATGTAACACCGATATGGCAGTTATTCCGGGTGGATTGACACCATTAGTTCAGCCATTAGACGTCTGCTTAAACAAACCATTTAAAGCCAATTTAAAAAAACAGTGGAACACTTGGATGTTGGAGGGCGAGAAAACCTTTACGAAAGGAGGACATATGCGTCATGCAAGTTTGGAAACAGTGTGCGAATGGATATTAAAAGCATGGGATGAAATTAAGCCTGAGATTGTTAGAAAATCATTCAAAAAATGCAGCATTTCAAATAATCTGGACGGATCAGAAGATGACTGTTTATTTATGGATGAGGGTAACACAGATGATGAAGACGAAACAGATTGTGATGACGTGCCTGAAGAAATAACGGAAGACGAATATAATGAACTATTTATGTAATAACGAAAATGAATAAAGTATATAGGTAAAGGTATGTTATTTCTTTAAAATAAAGTTTTTTTCTATATTAAATTTTTTTTAATCAATAATTTTTTATATTCGGTGTATACCGCGCACCCGTAAATTCCAATATTATTTTTTGTATTAAAAGTGCGCGTTATACGCCGGAATATACGGTATATATATATATATAAATATATATATATATATATATATATATATATAAATATATATATATATATATATATATATATATATATATATATATATATATATATATATATATATATATATATATATATATATATTAAAGCAGTTTAATAAAATCGAACTTGATTTAAAATTCAGATATACGTCCTGCTTTTATATGCTCACGCATTTAACGTGCATATCACTCAAATTTTTTTAATTCTATGGAAATATATTACTCAAAATATACTGAGTTACGTACCAGATTGCATAACATTGAATGTGTGAATAACCAATTTGAATTAGGAATCATGAAGTAATTATTTACCGGTATAAGAAATTCGTAGGTAAACAAGATTAACTGTACAGCGAACTTTGAAATAAAAAGAAATCTCTCAAATTTAACTCGTTGAAGGCATAGAAAGTATCTTAATTGATTAAGTAATTACGGCGTGCTCTAATGCGATGGCAACGTTGGCACAATCAAGCTTGTTTAAAAGCTTGTACTTAACGATTTAAGTTGGATGCATGATATGCTATGAGTTATTTTGGCAAAATTTGTTGTACTCCCGCCCTTTAATCTATTTAGGATCGGTATTTGGAGAAATAAGCTCTACCCCTGGCCCACAAATTCCAAGCTTACGCATACTAAAGTGTGCGCATATAGACAAATACGAGATGAAGGTTACCGCATTGAGATCACGTCGGTGTTATCTTGGGCCGCTAGAGTCAGATTTGTTTCATATCAGATAACGTGAAAAGAGAATCTCGTGATCACACACATGCGAACTCGGACCTGAAGGGATTCATATTCCAATAGGAGAAACATAAAATATTTTGTTTTAGCGTTATTAGGGTAAATACTATTGGGAAGATCAAATAATATGCGAAGCATGAAGGGTATTGTAGGGATGATGGAATCACTGAATGTACTTGTAGAAAAATGTAAAAAATCTGCCTGAAAATGACTTTGATGCTTTTCATTTTCATATTCTATATTTTTGTTTTCGCATGAATAGAAAAAAAATATTAACTGGGCGTTGCAACTTTTCAAAATTTCTTAAAAAACCTCTTTAAAAATCATCATCAAATAGCGTTATATCTATATAATCCTTATAGTTTCATCATCAATTGGAAGTTAACTGGTACATCTATGTGTTTATTTTCCTTACTACCTCTCTATATCTTTAACACAAATCTCTCTACTATTTATAAACAAACTTTAGAAAGTTCCAGACAGATTTTTTTGGAAACTTTTATTAACGGACTTTTTCATTTATTCACATTAAGAAAATTCTGGAAGCATTCAAAGCTTAAAAGCGGAATATATCAAGATAAATAAATTATCTTCTAGCTTACACGGAGAGATAAATTGAAGATTCATCATATATATGCAATTTTTCTACACACAATGCAGTTGATCGATGCAAATAACAGTCACAAAAAGGTTTTCTCCAAGTATCTTAGGTGGTTTTCTATTTTTTTAAGGGCATATTCTGGTTAAATACGTATACTAAACTAAACTCAGTGACACGACAGCCCATAAAGGGCCAAGGCCTACTTTGCCCATCTCAGGTTACCTGACCTTTGGCTCTGGGGGGCAGGAGCAGGTGTTCCGGTCAGGTGGTCAGCCGAACGCGGATCTCTCCGTGTTTAGTTCCCAAGCATGTTTGGTACTCATTTTTCGACCCACTGAAGGGATGAAAGGCTGAGTCTACCTTGCCCGGCCCGAGGATCGAACTCTGGACCTGTGGCATGGGAGCGCGAAGCGCTACCACTCAGCCATCGGGCATATAGAGTGCAAAAAAACTTGGATCAAATTTGAATAATTCCGTGTAATTATAGTCTGCACTTATAAATTAGCATATTTGTGGTCAGAGGCCGTGATAGCCTGGTATGTAGGGCGCTGGGTCAATGTCCAAGAGCTCGTGGGTTCGATCCTCGCCGGCCGAAGACTCCCCGTGTAGTAAATGGTGACTGATGCACGTTAAATCTGTCGAGTCTCAAAGTCCTCCATGTTCCCATAACAAATCAATACCTCTAGGGGTACTGATCCAGGAGTTTCCTTGTCTTCTGGATTGGTTCAAAATTACAAGGCTACGGAGTTGAACATTAGTAGTCGTAAACCCATGAAACTGGGTCGGCTGTTCAACGACGGTTATGAAATAAAATAAAATATTTGAGGTCAACCTTTTGAACCCTTGAGATTAAGTCCTAGAACATGAAGACCCGATCATCAGATGAAAAGTTAAAAGTGTTTCAGGGTGATCCATTTTTTTCTTGCGCACTGTGCAAAAAAGTAAATCTCAAAAAAAAAAAAAAAATAATAAAAAAAAAAAATAAATAAATAAATAAATAAATAAATAACAAAAAACATTTTTTTCAAAATTTCTACTTATAGTTGATTGCATCATATTTTTATGCATTTGAATAATTTCTTATTATCCTCCTCCTATAGGCGACTGTACGATAATTTGCATAATTTTGTACGATAATTTTTTCAAAAATTCCCCCAGAACTAAAGGACACAAGTTTCAGAGAAAGTAACAAAAATGATTTTATACTGACGATTATAAATAAAGCTTATTAGAAATAATATTTAAATATATCACACTTTTTAAATGTATCAATCATTCAAACAGACAAAAGTAAATTAAAATTAGTAAATTCTCACAGTTGTAAAACGTACAAAGTTCAATAATAAAACTATTTTTAAATTCTTTTGCAATATTATCTTATTTTAAGACTTACACCAAATTCTTCTAAGTGACTTCTATGGCCTATTCCAGAGAGCATCAAAATATGAGGAGATTTAAATGCACCTCCGCAGATTATAACCTCTTTATTGGCATAGGCTTCATATTCTTGATCATTTATTTCAAATTTTACGCCATATGCTTCATTGTTTTCATCTGTTAGTATCTAAAAATATTTTAAAGATTTAAGAATCACTAATATACCAAATTAAAAAAGTTACAATCTTGCTATCATACTTCTAGTTAAGTAAAAGTATAACAGTGAACTGAAAATAAATAATTATCAAATATTTATTCAATTTGTTTAACTGGAAAATTATCTAGATCATTTTGAATTCTCAACTTCCACTAGAGCCTTTTAATATAGAGGGTGTTCCAGAAATATTGGTACAAATTTTAAGGCGAGGTTTATCCATGGTCGGAAAAGTCATTGGAAAGTACTATTACAGGTATAAGAAACAAAGAGACACAGGACTGAGGTCATCTGAAATATTAATTGGTAAAAGATATTACACTTGTTGTCGTAGATGTTACGTGAAAACGTGACAGAAGGCATTCAAAGTTTCCATCATTGCTACGACTACACCCTAGGGTCATGGATTGACGAACTTATAAAAATACATCTGGATTTTGTTGGATATTCGTAGCAGCATAGACGATTCTTTCTACCAGATCCATTTCGGAATCCACAGGTGCCACTTATAGAGCACTCTAAAAGAAAAAAAATCCGTGCTGCTTAAATGAAGAGAGCGGGATGGCCAGGTAACCGGTCCACCATCCCCAATTCATCTTGTGAACAATTAAGAGGCGAACGAAGACGTTTCCGACCATGAGTTGCTATGCAAATCTGAATTCTTATGATGTTCCTTATCTTTCCTTAAAGTTTGTCCAAACAATCCTACGGCACCGAGCTGTGATGGTTCAGGGAATAGAGCATCCGCTTTCCAATGAGGTGAACTGGGTTCGAATCCCAGCAATAGCTGGTCGATACAAATTCCGCATTCGGCTTGCATCGACCACAATGCTGACGTAAATTATCCTCAGTGGTAAACGAGTCATGGATTAAATTTTCTTTACCGTCAAGCTAACCGTGGGAGATTTCTACCGCTCATTAATTTCAATGCACTTCTGTTTTGGCTTTTAAATTATTCGTTAAAATAAAGCAATATGCGGTCCTCCACTGTTATTTCCTCCACTGTTCCTCTTCTGTTGCTTATATTTCTGTATGAAACATTCGTTTCTAAAAATTGATTAAAAACGTTTTCTTTTAGCATTTTGTCCAAAAATTGAAAATTTCAGAGTATCTGTAGCTTTGAATTCTGAAGCATACTATGTGTAATACGCATCGTAATCGGTGATAAATTTAGACAAGTTCATCTGAAATAAAATTATTGCTGGCCGGAATCATCTGTTGAAAGGGATTCAATGCAACTGGAGTAACATTGGAATCAACCTTTTTTTTAACTTAATTCACTAATTTACAAGAAGGCGATCCATTATAAAGGAATGTACTTTTCTTAAGGGAAAATTCAAGAGAAAACTTAGTTCTGTATGCTTTGCTTGAACTAAAGATTATATTCATGCTAGAGATTACTTTATATTGCTATTAAAACAAAAAATAAATACAATAATAGTTTTTTTAATGAAAAAACAATTCATGAGCGTTAGTGCTCACTGTCTTGTTTCCAAAAAATTTTTGCATCAAAATATACTCATTTTTAAAAATATTATTATCTGACTTTAAAATACATAACTCTGAAGTAACATGCATTGTAAAAATTATTATTACTAATAATAATAAATATGATGTCCTCAATTAAAGTATAATCATAGGCCAATTTTTAAAAAAAAAATTTGCAAGAAGATTCTTGCGTTCACTAATTTTCCAAAGAACTGGTTCTCCAAATCACTAATTCAGTGATTTGTTTCCTTTCTTCCTTAATTCTTTTTTTTTCCATCACAATAATTATAATCATACATAGCGACTATTGTCTTAGGAAGGCTTACTTTGTAGAAAATATTAAATAAAGACAAGTCAAATTAATAATCATTTTCTGTATAAAAGAATATAAAACCCCCAATTTTTGAAAAGTTAAAATGTCACGCAAAAGAATTAGTTTTTTTTATTCGTTATAATATCTCGTTTATATAGTTTGCTTTATATTAATACTTTTCCATTTAATTTTACGGTGTCCTCTAATTAAATTGAATTAGCTAATTTTTACAGTTACTATCGAGTTTATGCTTCTTTTCACGATTTCACAGTACGCTATCATTTTCGATTCAATAGTTATTTAGTAACAGGGTTTCAAATTCCTCCTGTAATGTAGGCTCATCTCATATTAACTGATTGTGTAACATAACAAGCACTAAACGCAAAAATGTAAAGATAGGATTATGAAACATTATAATACAATGAAAATCACAGTAAATAATAAGTAATGTAATAAATATGCTGAACAATAACAGATAATCGATACAATAAAGTGATAGTCTGAATTTATAAAATTATTGAATCACCATTTTGAAGTGAAAAAATTTTTGTGGAACTAAATGATCAGTTAATTTAATGATGTCATTAAAAGGAAAATTAATTGATAAGATAATTTATCAATTAATTTTCCTTTTAATGACATAGAAATATCTGTCAGAATTACCTTAGTTACTAAAGCATCAATGATGATATCTAAATTTTCTCGATTTTCAGCTGGAATTAGAAATGCTTTCGACGCACTACAACGTCTTCCATGCCTGGTCGTTCCTTGTATCTTTGTAAATCCTTAAAATATTTACATGATATTCAGTTCAAATTAAACACAACGGCTTACGTGGTATGGCATAAGTACACTGAGAGGACACTTTAGTTTGACCTAAATGTTCCATTTGGGTACCTTTTTTATTTTATACAGTCTGTAATCTTCGTAGTTTCGACTCTAAGAGATGTTAATAAGTCGTAAGTGCAGTCTCCAAAATGACTTAAAATAATATGAAATAGGTTGGTTGTAGATTTAGATAGGTAGGTTAGATAGGTTGGTTGTAGATTTTGTCAGTACTATCTTTCAGTTGCATCTAAAAAGTACTCTATAACGGCCGCGGGCCGCTACCCGTCCGTAGATTAAACTGTACCGGGGCGCCCGAGGAACATTAAATTATTTGCATTTTATTTACTGTTGTGTATTTCGATCGGGTTTGTACAACTTTCCATGGACGAAAGGTAAACCGGGAGTTGAGAGACGCTACCTAAAGCTGCACAAATACGTAATTGTATTTCATTTTAAAGGCATGTTTAAATACAATTAAATTAATATTAAATCAAAACAATTTAAAATATAAATAATTAACGTCCCTCTCTCCCCTCAGTGTCCCACGATAAAAATATCAAACGTTGACCAGTCCGCAGTGATAAAAAGTTTGGGATTCTATAGTTACTGTGAATGACCGAAATTGGTGGTAGTTAATTTCCACCGGTGAATTGTGAAAATCACATAGCCGCTTTGGTAAATGACCGAAATATATACTAGTTCTAGTTAAGTGCTACTGCCCGGTATGCCCTACATCAATGTTCTTTTTTAAGGTTCAGTGCCACTTCCCGGTATGCCCTATATCAATGTTTTTTTAAGAACAAGTGCCACTTCCCAGTATGCATTTAACCGGAACACTGATGTTTCTCCTAATCTATTCTCAGCAGATATCGAATAAGTATAATAATATCAACTTATAAATTATTATCAAATCGGATATAGCAAATATTTCGGACATTCACCAAAGCGACTATGTGATTGTTGACATTAAAAAAAACTTTTGGTAAAAGTTGACATTCTCTTGATTTATTTTTTTAATTTCGGCTATTGCCTATGTTGTGTTTGTATAGAATCCAAATACTCCAAAAATCAGCGTGTTTTTCCTGATAAAATAAGTCTTTGCGTCTGATTTCATAATTTAAAATATCGTCTGCTGCAGTAGTTAAACAACACACTTATGGTGAGGCCCCAGGACCTTTAATATTGAGTGATTTTATGTGAAAACTTGAACATTAGATCAAAAGTTTTTCAGTTTGTTTGTTATTTTTATTTTCCGCAGTGTACATTGTTAGAAACGTTGTTTATGCACGATGCTTATTCAGATTACGATGCCCGCGAAATAAGAACATGATAATAAAATTAATTAGTGGCAACATTGTGATGTAATAATATATGTGTATATGACTATATGAGAAACTTATAGTAAAGAATGATAATATTAAAAAAATTACCACATAAGTGAAAATAAATTAACAATAAAAATAAGTATTATAAGTAACTAGTATATACAGGGTGTAAAAAAGTATTTAAACGATCAATACATCGGATTGAAAAGTGAAACTAGACACATTTAATATTTATTAAGAGCAATCCAATTGATCCTCCGCCCCCAGGGTGTGGGGGTGGAGTGGGGGCACATTTCAAACATTACATTTATATCCTTATTTTTTATTGCAGATTGGGTTTCCTCAGAAAAAATAACCTTATTTGAGTTATAGGTTTTACTTTGTCATTTTACTTCACAGATGGCGCTTTAGTCGATAAAATTAAGATAAGGAACAAACTGTCTTTAAACTCGAGACCTATCAGATTGAAGAAAAAATAAATAAAAATATTTTTTGTTTCTTTTTCGAAGAAAAACAAAATAAGTTCATAAAATTTTTTTTAACGTGTTTATTTCTATCATTTTAATCTGAATCGTCTCGGGATTCACCGAATTGCAACCGATTTCATTTTTCTCGGTTACAGCGCTATCTGTGAAGCAAAATATATAAACCTGAAACTCAAGTGGGGATACTTTTTCCTAGAAAATCGGAATTTGCAATAAAACAAATAGGGGTTCATATTTAAGATTTCAAGGTTGCCCCCAACACAACCTTCAGGGGGTGGAGGGAAAAGATCAAGTTTGGTATTATTGGATATCTTTAAAAAAAATATTTTATGCATTAATTTTCACTTTTTTGATCTGATGTATATTTCTGGGGATATTTGACCGTTTCCAAACTTTCTTTAAACCCTGTATAATACTGGAGTATACAATACCAGTGTGATATGCTCCGTTTGTGTCTCGATATTTGTATCCCATTTCTGGAGCTGCATCGGCAAATGCATTAATCATTACGCTTTCGTATTGAGCAGTTTGAACAGTTAAATAACCGTCTACACCATGATAACCTGAAATTTCACAGTTGTCATTAATTGCCCTTACAAAAAAAATCGAGGAATAAAGGAGGTATAAATTAGGTATATTTAAAAGGTATATAGGAGGTTGTAATTTAAATACGTCGTTAGGATGAAAATGGTGCAAGTATTTATTCAACAACCTAAGATGTTTCATTTAACACTTCAGGTTAGTATAAATCTACCTCAGGTGTATTTTTTGACAGTTGGAAAGGTAATTATTTACTAACAGCAGGTGTATAATGTTTGACATCAGGTAATTATTTTTCAACCTCAGGTATCTAATTTTATGCTTGTTGAGGTATTTATTTATCAACCTATGCTGTTTTACACTTCAAGTAATTATAAATCTACCTCAGGTGTATTTTTTAATAGTTGGAAAGGTAATATTTTACTAACGTGAGGTGTATTATGTTCGACCTCAGGTATTTCAGCCTCAAGTATAGATTTTTATGCTTGTAAAGTTATTTATTTATCAACCTATGATTAGCCGTTTTACACTTCATGTTATTATAAATCAACCTCAAGTGTATTTTTTTTTCGACCGTTGGATAGCTTGATTTTTATGAACGTGAGGTGGTCGATGTTCTACTTTAGATTATTATTTTTCAACATCAGGTATATAGTTGTTTTGAGGTATTTATTTATCTACCTAATGTGTGCATTTTACACTTCTGGTTATTATAAATCAACCTCAAGTATATTTTTTGACACTTGGAAAGGTTATTTTTTATTAACGTGGGGTTATTATTTCGTAACCTCAAGTATATATTTTTGTAATTTTTAGAAATATTAATTTATCAAGCTAAGATGCAACATTTTTTACTTCAGGCTCAACCTAAAGCTGCTTTTTTTAGTACTTAAGTAATAATTCCCAAACGTGAGGTGTTATACGGTTCACCTAGTTTATTAATTAATAACCTCACTATTATATAAATATATTATTTATATTATATGAAGAATAATGTATATCATTACATTTTTTCACTAGTAGAGATCTTTATTTATCAACCTGAAGTTTTTAAACCTTCAGCAGTAATTGCTTCTTTTGTTAAGCTATAAAAGAAAGTTTCAAATACATAATTCTTCTGTAATTTTTACAGATTGAATTAAATCATATTGAAGCTACACTTAAGCGAATTCTACAGTTAAAAAAATTATTTGTGGGAACTCATATTTTTAGAAAATAGTTGTCTAAAGTGCTTGAATTTTTAAAGTTATAAAACTGCCAATTTAAATAATTAGTCAGCTAAAATTTAAATTACTTTTATTTAAAACAAAAATTTAATTTCTTACAAACCAACAAAATTATATTAAATATTGATTCCGTCTACCTGTTGAAACTTGGAAGTTTTGGAACCTAAATGAAGAGGTATGAATTAGTAAGAAAGTCATGTTTACAATAATAGTGGCAGGTTTTAAAGTATTAGAAGTTGTTTTTTCATGATTTAAATTAACTGGATGAAATCAATTTTCGTTTTGAGATAAATGTCATTCCACTTCTATTTCTATTCAATCCTCGTAGCTAAAAAACGTGACAGGTTACCTCAGTCACAAAATAAAATAAACTGAAGAAAGTTCTACCATTAACAGCATTTACAGAAATTCAAATATCTATTTAATTCTAATCTTATTATGAAATTTTAACACTTTTTATTTTCCTATACATCTGATATCCTTAACTGATTAAGTTTAACTGTTTGAACTGATTAAGTTCAATGATTAGATTTTCTTCCTATTTTTCTTACAAATCTTTAAATTCAATAAACCTAGTCTATATTTTTGAACTTTTTGTTAAACTTCATGAAAATAATAGCTTTTTTATAAATTTTTGACGCTGATTCTGAAAAGGACTTCCGTTATTGTGAATCACACCAGAGTTTCTTAAAAAATAGTTATTTTAATATTTTTTTAATCAATGTTATCAAGAATCATCAATAGTTTAATAAATTAAAATTCTGAAGTTATGTATTAATTTATGCATTTTTTACACTCAATCGAATAAAGCTAATCACAAGCTGATTTGTATTAATAAGCATTAAGCCAATAAAAGCATTTGTTTTAAAGTTGTGAGCAATTTATGTGAGGAAAATTTCTAAGAGAGAACGATTTGAAATAATACTTTTAAAAGAAATTAAGTAAAATGTCTCCTATGTAACTTATAATACCCAGCAAAATAAAGCTAATTGTTAGTTGCAATCATTTCCTTGAATATAAAAAAATATCCCATCGGGGGAAATTAAAAAAAAAAATGCATGTAACTTTCAAACAATAAATGTTTTTATTTGAAATTGATTTTTATCCAATTCAGCATTAAAATTGCATAAGAAACAATACTGATTTATTTCTAAAAAATTTAAGTTTTCGGAAATTCGCTAATTTACAAAATTACTTAGTTTAACATTGATAGTCGTAAATTTAAAATTCCATTGGCCTTTTAAAGCCGGTAACAAAAAAAAAAAAAAAAAAAATAAAAACGACTACCATTTAGAATTTGATAACAATGCGATCTGTCCCCCCCCCCCCATTTTTTTCTTTTCAAAAATGTTAATTCTCTTTCCGTAAACTAAAAATGGATTTGTTTTTCAATGCTAACTATAAAATAAAATATTTCAATCAGTTAGAATCATGAAATAAGAAAAAAAAATATTCTCTAGAAATTAGTTTGAAGTTTATATTCCGATTTTTATGTCTTCAAATCAATCTTCTTATATTTATATTTACATGTATCATTTTATTTTATATTTAATAACAGTCGTTGTACAGCCAACCTAATTTTTCGGTTTACAGCTACTAATATTCAACTCCGTAGTCTTGTAATTTTAAACCCAATCCGGAAGACAAGGGGAGCTCATGGATAAAGTTTTAAGAAAACCTTGCCTTCGTGGAGAACTTTTAGATGGAACTAGCCCGCATTTGCGTTACATGGAGAGGAAAACTACGAAAACCTGCCACGGTTAGCTTGACGGCAAGGGGAATCTAACACATGATATGTCTACCACTGAGGATATTTTACGTCAGCACTGTGGACAGTGCTAGCCGGATACGGAATTCGTATCAACCAGACATTGTTGGAAATCGAATAAGTTTCACTTCATTGGAAGGTGAAAGCTCCATCTCCTGAGCCACCGCGGCTCTTTCATATACCATTTGTGGACTTTTTGTTTAGCAATTTTTATTTATATAAAAATCAAATAAAAAAAATTTTTTATCAACAAAATATCTTTCTTGCTGTTTTCAATCACTTTTAACAAGTTATGGTTGGTTTATTTTTTCACTATGATTTAATTTTTTAATCTGTTCTATAAAATTATGACCGTACTTAAGGTGTTCTGTAATCACTGTTCTAAATAAATGCTTTTATGATTTAAAATGAAGTAAAATAATAACTCATTTTTGCGGAAGGTATTAGTATCTAAAGAGACATTGTTAAGGATGAAGAAAATTAAAAACCAAACTCATTGTGATGTTTTAATACAAATTATAGACGTTCCTTGTAATTTAATTTACGTTGCATTTTACAATCACACTATCTTGTTTTGATCTGGATTGGAAAAAAATTTCAATTAACTGTTATAAACATGATTTTAACAGTCGCGTCTAAAACGCCTTTTTGGCAATATTATTATACCAGATCTAAACTAAAATGATTTCTGAGTAATATATGAAATTAATTTTGTGAGGCGTTAAGGAAGTTGAAAATTGAGGTTTATTAATGAGGCTATTTTCGTTTCAAAACATAACCTCATTTTCTACATCAGGTGTAGTGTTTTACATCTATTCACCTCAAAACAACCTCAAGAACGCCTTATTTTTTTCATGTTTTTTTTGTAAGGATTAGTGTAGAAATTTGTAATCTATTGTAAATATTAAATAATATTAAATAAAATGTGCAAAATTGCAATTTGTTCGATCTGTTAGTTTCTTTAATAATTGAAAATAAAAATACAAAAACAATCATCTTATATGTAAAAAACTCTTAACAATCAAATTATTGAATAATATTATTAAATATTAATATGAGTAAAAACGATATTCATTTTATTCCATTCTAACTCCTCCGTTCTCATGCGATTATAAAACACTAGGTTTGAAGCTCTGTATTATTTTTCAGTTCCGTCTGAATAAAACTAAAGTAGATCGAAATAAGTCTTTTGATTGACGCTGATTTGCATGGACTAGAACCTAGACGTACGAAAATTATTATAACATAATAAAATTAATATATATTAAGAAATTTATTCCTATAACAATACTAAATGTTGATAGTAACTTAATTAAACACTTGAGCTGATTGATTCAAAAGAATTAATATTTGATTTATACAAATATTTCTAATTTTTGTAAATTACAATTTGTTTACTTATCAGGGAATATGTTAAAATCATGATTTATCGGTAAAATTTATATTAATATAATCATTAACAGATATTAAGAATGAAAAATAACTTTATAATTTGAAATCAGAAAATCATTATCGACTACAAACTTAGATTGATAACAACTAACATCTCATGGTACTGTTATTTGAACTAAATAGTTATATTAATATATCAAATAATAATGATCTTAAAATATAACTAGTACCATGTTTTTTTGAAAAAGCAGCTAATGGTTTAAACAATTTTGGCTATATTTTTTGTACATGACAAATAGTATGAATCTTAATTATGGTAGTAATTATAAAGCAAGTATTGCTCCTGATTTGTTTGACTTGTAATAAAATGCTCCTAAATGATAAAGAAGAAACTTGCTTCAGATTTTCGACAGTTTTGTCAGATTTCGACAGTTTATTACAGTTTTTAGCACTTTTTAATGTGTTGTGCCAAAAACCAGTTTTAACCAAAAACTCCGGTTTTGATATACTAATTTTCATCTTTTGTAACGATTCGTCAAAACTTGGAAATGTTTTACTAATAATATAAAACCTTTTTTAGAGTTTTGTAACTGGCACATATTTTAAACTTTATTTTGCACCAAAATTTCAAAAACTCTTCAACAGCGTTGCATGCAAACACTCAGTTTAAATGGCGATGGGGTTCCTACAAGTGACGTAGTTAGTGTATCTCATTCCTGATATTTTGTTGGAACGAGGCATTTGTTTAAGTTTCGAACTGTTCTTTCCATTCTATTTCGATTAATCCAAGCTCGTCAAGTATCAATTCTCTTAAGTAAGTAAGCAATTCTCTTAAGAGACACATTCCATATTCTTTCACGAAGATTCTTTCACAAATAAATTTTTTCAGTATATATAATTCTTACTTAACACAAAGCCATGTAGAACATAAACATACTAATTAAGCATCGAAGTTGCCAGGTACACAAAACAAAAATATATCATGGTTACACTAAAATATATAAACATATATTAAATCTCAGTTAATTAAAAACGTAGAAGAGAAAGTATTTTATTTTAACAAATTCGATGCGTGATACGGCGATTTATTTAACTAACTTCACGGTAATTGACATTCTAACTTATGTGGGGAAACTCAGCTCAACTTCAACACTTCATTTTGCTTATAAACTATCAGCTGGCGCTGACGTCATCGGCCACAGGTGTGGGTATCCATCACCTTCTTCTTTTTCTTGAAGTACTCACTTGCAATTTCACACTTTGCATGGATAGCGCCTGTTTAAGGATTAATTCCTATTCAAATGAAAGTACACTTCATGTCAATTTATTTTTCTTTAGCCCAACTAGGTTAATTTCAATTTTGAAATGTTATGAAATCAGTTTCCAGTACCTTTAGTGTTAAAAGCAGACACTTTATTTTTTTAGATAATTATTTGCGTTTGAAAATTTGGTCTGAAACAAAATCTCTTAGTTATTACCGTTACGTACCGTTTTTAAGCTAGTTACTTACCGTTTTTAAGTAATTGTGGGTCAGTCATATTTTCTGATTTCTTGAAATAAGGAAAAACTTCCTTCCAAGACCAACCTGTTGCACCATTGTGGGCCCATTGATCGTAATCCATATGACTGCCTCTTGTGTATATCGCATAATTAATTATACTCGACCCACCTAATCCTCTGCCACTGGGGACAGATATTTGCTAGAAAGAAACATACCAATATTATTTTCAAAGTTAAAAAAAATAATCATTGTAAAATTCTAAACCGTTTTAAACGTGAGAAACAGCATAATTTTTATTATCTCCGCCACTGATGAGCAAAAGGTGAATTACTAACACAAATATTTTTAGAAAATTTTATTTGGTATAATTATTTTGTCTTTTATTCATTTCATGCACGTGGCTTAAAGTTTTATAAGTACGGTTAAATAGTTCCAAAGATACAATATAATTATTAATTAATTAATTTCAAATATGATATATTGAATTTTAAAATTTCTTTCAGCTACGTACAGTGCGCAAATAAAATCGGATCACCCTGAATAACTTTTGATCCTAATGATTAGATTTTCACGATCATTAGGATCAAAAGTTATTATAAGTTAGAATTCAATCTTATTGGCTCGAGAAGGTGATTTCAAATATACTAATTAATAAGTGCAGACGATATTTTAGGTTTCGAAATCAGACACAGAAACGTATTTTCTTTGAATAAACATACCTTTTTTTCAGCGAGTCGGATTTTTTTACCCTCAAATTATAGAGGGTAGCCTCAATCTGGAAAATATAGTCCCAATAGTTAGGCCAGTAGAGCGCTCCTCAGTCAGGACCCCTTAATGTTAATTTTACTTTTTGCGTATTTCCCTATATCTCGAGAACTTATTATGCGAAATTTTTTCACACAATTATAAAATTCGATTATCCAAAGATAATTCTGCGTAAAAAATAATTTATAGTAAATATTTGTTATTTTTTATTATTTTATTTAAGAATTGTCGAAAAAATGTTTCATCGTAAGATATAAAATTTTTTGCATCTTTTTAAAGAATGTCATTTTATATGGCAAAATGCAGAATTTAAGCTAAATCAATCGAATAGTTCCTGAGGAATTGAGTTTTAAGTTTCTGACTTGTTTGAAATAAGGACAATTACAAGGGACCAAACTATTGGGACCATAATTACCAGATTTGGGCTACCCCCTATATTTTGGGGGTCAGAACTCCGAATCCATCAAAAAGGGTATCTTGATCCAGAGAAAGTGCATTTTTGTGTCTGATCTCGTAACTTAACCTACTGAAGGTTCTTCAAGTAAGAAGTCGTTATTTAACTTGCGGTCTTCTCTGCATAGCAAAACCGGTTTTTTCCGTGTTATGAAAGAGGAAATCAGAGTATTGTGGAAAAACATTTTCTCAATTTTGCACGTTTGCTAAGAAGCCAGTCGGTTAAAATATCATCTGCCCTTATTATTTAGTTTATTTGAGGTCACCCCCTCGAGCCTTTAAGATTAAATCCTAGAATGTGATTATCCGATCATTCGATCAAAAGTTATTCAGGATGGTCCATTTTGTTTTGCACATTGTACATTAATATATCACAAATGATAATAAGACAACGTAACATTCCATTTTGAGACAATATGTATGATTATTTTAAAATCAGCTTTATGATATTAAGACAGTCAAATCACAGTCTGTTAAAAATATTTTGAATTGCTTCTAAAAGAAATTAATAAAAACAATATTCGCGTGAGAAAGTCATCAAAAATGCATTAATGTTTCTAAAACATAGGTTCCTAAAGTAATTGTTGTTGCCCTCCTCTCCCTAATGGGTGCTGAATATTTGAAGTTGGATCTTAGAGCTTTCTGTAAGGTCGCTAAGAACATAGAGTAGACATTTTTATTAAATTTTGAATAGTTTAAAATTTTTTTTGTTTTCTTTACAAAAATCATTAACATATTTAAATCTGCATGCAATACTAGATATTAAAGCAATTATTAACATAGCAATTATTTAAAATAATTAACTCATTTGGAAGAGAAACTGCACGTTGCTTGCTGTTATACTCGTAATATTTTTAATACTTGAAAGTGTTACGAATTTATAAATACGTGAATAATGTAGTGAATATTCTTTTTTTTATGAGCTAAATATCTCAGACCGACTTAAGCTGTTAAATTAGATAGAAAAGAGAAAATAACGCCTTTGTGTATTTCTAATAGAAGACTCGGTTTGACAACATTTTTGCCGAATTAGCGATAGTCTTGGCAATTTTTGGTGACCATATTGGCAGCAAAATGCTAGTTCTGGAAATGTCAAGTTTGAAAGAGAGAAAACTAATAATCATGGAGTTACACGTGAATAGTTTGGAATTATGTGGAAATTTCTAGGATTTTGTCGTCAAGCCTATATAAATGAGATTGCGCCACGTCAGAATAGTAATTGATGTGTATTTGGGTAATGTGCCCACTTAATATTTTTTTCTACTTTTATTTTTAGGACACAAAGATCTCAAGCTCCGTCATTTCATGATGAATCAGTAAAGGGCCATAATGGCCTAAGTCACCCAGGCCGAACCTTATATGAGAGTAGTGTCTGTTTGTAACTGTAGTAGTAGTGAATTAGATCATTGACCCGTCTAAGGTTGTAAATCCTGTGTTTTGCTGTACTACGCTATTGTGGTGTGTGCTATAAACAGCTGCATCTTCTGAAAGGTTTGACTCATAAATTTTGGACTTTTATGGTCAGATTAATCAATGATTAATCGCCAATCAATGACTGATCTCCAATCGAAACGAACCTTTGAGTTCGGTTCTCAAGTTAAAAGTGAATTAACACTTCAAAACTTTAGATTGATTTAAATCATTTTATTTTAAATGTTCAACTACTAATTAGAAATACATGGTTTTTAATACATAATAAATAATTTTCAATGTTTTTGAAAACAATTTCATAATAATTAGCTTATAAGCAATTTTACATTCTTAGAAACTTGAAATCAATAATTGTGCTTTTATGAAATATAATTATGTTTGCTAATTATAGTGTAATGATTCATTTTAATTTCTTTATCATTACTAATCATTACAAAATACTTTTGAGGCAAGCAATTAAAAAAAAAAGCATTTTGTTGTTGTTGTTGTTACTCCTCCCCCTGGCGTAGAAAGGTCCAAAAGATCCCGTCGCTTGAGAAAATCGAAAAATATATACATATATCTTTATAGTGACGAGAGGGTGCTCGTCGGAAGTGTGGTCACCCAAAGAGTGAGGACCGTTCCAATGTGCTTAGCTTGAATTTGAGACGTGGTGGCTCAGAGAATAGAGCGTTAGCTTTCCAATGAGGTGAACCGGGTTAAAATCCCAGTGATCGATCACAGTGCTGACTTAAAATGTCCTCAGTGGTAGACGGATCATATGTTAGAGTCCCCTTCCGTCAACCGTGGGAGGTTTTCGTGGTTTTCCTCTTCATGTGACGCAAATGCGGTTAGTTCCCATCAAAAAAGTCCCCCACGATGGGAAATTTCTCCCAATATTTGATCCAGGAGTTCTCTTGTTTTATGGATGGTGTTCAAAATTATAGAAATTACAAGCCTGAAGCATTAAACATTGGTAGTCGTAAACTCAACATTGGGTTGGCTGATCAACGATTTTTATAAAATAAAATACGCTCAGCTAATGACTGCAAGCAAAATTCGAGGTTCAGACAGTCTTCAGTACTCTTAGTCCTTGAATCAAATGACACTGCATATTACCCTTAGCCATAGATAAGTCGCATACACTTGAAAAAGAACTTTTAACTACTTGCTACGTAATTCGGTATTGATTTTTATTTTGATACATCTTAATATTGCTATCAGGGTTTTCCTTATTTCAAGAACTATCTTTCAAAGCGTACTTTTATTCTCTGCATAGATTAAGATTAGTAACAAACCTGGTTTGGAAATCCCTGAGCTCCATTTTTTTGTGGAACTGACATGTAAGCCCAATCATTTACAGAATTTCGCAATTCGTGAGCAGCTAAAGGCACTTCAGATGCAATTTGTGCTTCGGCTCCAGCTTCCAAGAGCAAAACATTCACGCATTCGTCCTCGGATAACCTTGAAGCAATGACACTTCCTGCTGACCCAGCACCAACTGGAAGAATACCATTGTCTTAAATAAATAAGGCTTTAATATCCTTAACATATCCATTTAAGTTTTTTTTTTTTTTTTTTTTAAATCTAGATTTAGTTTTGAAATAAAGATTATCTAAATTGACTTTCTTTCGGTTTTTCAACTAAAACACGTAAATAAAGTTACTTTTCAAAATTTATTGTTCTAATCTTTAATCACCTGCTTCAGGCTACTTTTTTTGTTATATTTTTCTTTAAATAATTTTTATTAGCTGGTCCCTGTGTCGAGAATAATTGCATCAAAAGTGTTTGTTTGGATCCTATTTAAATATCTGACGTTTTCCTTCCTTGAGATATGTCACTTTTCAAAAAAATAAAGTTATTTCGAGTGAAAAATATGTAATTATTATTATTATTTCATGTAAGTGCGTTTTGTTATTAAGTTAATCGTAACAAAATGAACGATTACTTAAATTTGAAAAATAATTAACTTTAATTGAAAATAAAGTATTTAAATTTAGCAATATAGAACGTGGGACACAATAAGAATTAATAAATGTGAAGCAAAATTGCCTGCTGTCACTCTTAAACGGCAAACTTATGTTATATAACTGTTCATATTGTTCTCGTTTTGAAACCTTTTAATTTGAAAAAAAAAATCTATATAATGTTATGATTTATATCTGGCAACATCTTATATCTTTCTTTTTATTTATTTTGACATCAAGACAAACGTGAGCTAATTAATGATGATCTCGAAGGAGATAAATTTTCCAACAACGGATAAATAATTAAAGCATAAAATTTCTGTAAAGATATCAATTCAACGGTTGTGACGTATTGGCCAAACGCCTGTCTCCACTTCAATAATTCAAGCCAAAATTCAAAATAAGTAAATTATTCCCAACGGACAGATAGGAGCATGGGAAGAGATTCCTGTTTGGCAGTATATCGAATGATAGCGTAGCAAAAAATTAAGCCAACCCCGCTTAATCAAGAATAAATTAGAAAATAATTTAGCGAAAGCTAGTCGCCGAAAAGACTGTGAGAATTAGTATAACCTCATAACTGAACCATTTTTGTGGAAAGAAAAGAGAAAAAAGTTATAATTAGATTTTGTTTTCGATTTAGTCGGGGCAGTGAATTAATAAGTTTTACATTTGTATTGAAAAAAATTTAGCTATTACATTGATTGCTACGAAAGGAATAAAATATTTATATTAGTTTTTTACGAAATGTAATAAAAATTAAATAATTGGTTTAATTTAAATAAAATTCGATTAAGAATGATTTAAAAAAGTGTAATTTTGAGAAATTAAAGAGATTTTAAAAGCTAGGAAATATGTAACGCCTATTTTAGCATCACAATAATAATATATATATATATATATATATATAGTAGCAAATCAAGAAATCGGGAGATAAATGTATTAGGACATTGTTGAAACAAATATTGAATCTCAGTAACTCTTTTACATGGTTTCAAATTCATTCAAAAATTCATGGGGTAAATAAAAATTTATTAGCATAAAAAATACTCACCAATGATGTAATCATAATTTGAATCAATATTTTTTGAAACTTCAGGTGTGTATATTCCCATTGATAGTAGAGTGGGGAATATATATTTTGATAAATACGATAGGAAATCCATTCTCAATTTTTTTCTTAACTTTTAATGTTTTTCTTTTAAACAGTTTAAAGAAACATAGCTATTCTGTATGTAGCACGGATAAAACATATATATTTATGTAACAATTCAAGATTTATTTCGTGATTACGTTTCAAGCACTTATATTTTAGCGTGACTAAACGAACTTCGCGTTCCTTCAGTTGATGCTGTTCAGTTAAGGACGTATTTTATGTGATAGAATCATGTTTTTAATACTTAAAGTATGTGATAAGGTAATAAATTTAAATCATGACGTAATCAAATTTAAATTACCTTCTGATTTTGAAAAGATAATCACTCAAAGAAATGTCAAAATTATATTATGAATCTACCAATTATTTTCCGCAGGTGTTGCGAAGTAAATAATAAAATGTTAGATTTCATTAGTTGATAGCAAACAATGTTTATAACTGTGTGTTTTAAAATTATTTTGTAATTTCAAGATTTGCGTTAACATTTTGACTTCGTATATCTACTTAAAAATTGCCTGCTTAGCGTTCCATAAACTTAAAATCAACTTATTTTTTAAACGTTATACAATCTTACCAGTGTTAAGCTCCTGCACAAAATTGTATTTAAAATTCATTTCTACGCATTTCTGTCCCATTGAAAAACTTTGAGAAAACTGTCTCCTTAATCCAGGAAAGATTCAAACTAAAAGCTCGGAAAAAACCTGAAACTAGTACTCATAGCATTTTTTTAGATGTTCTTGAATACTCAATACTTTGATCCTTTTTCCACCTCTAGTTATCGTAAAAATGTAATCCCCCCTGCATTTTATACTTTCCGCATTTTATATGTCCGCGCATTTAATTTTAGTCCTGACTCTTCTTCTTTAAACTCCGAACTTAACTTCTTCCTCTCGTGGATTTAACCCTTCTATATATAGTTGATACAGCTTTTGCTAAACTTAGTACAATATCCAAACCCCCCTCTTCATCTAAACCTTAGAGAGAACTTGTTACTTAACAGATTTTTTCTTCCGTTTATTATAAAATTGCTAATATCTTCTCCCGTTTTTGTTTTGAAGTCACGTTTAGGGACGTTAACAAAATCAAATTTAAATCTCTTAGAAATCCTATTAGCTTTGATAATCGCTGAGGCGCTTACTAGATTTCTTGTCCAGGAGAACTTTTTACAATGTACGAACTAGATGAGCTTTAAAATTTAGATTTAAGGTAAGCGATAAATATGTCCGTTATCAAGAATACGTGAAATCATTAATTGCTGCACATAGTTGGAATCTTGGATATGAATTTAATTTCGACAAGGCCGAAATTATTTCCACCCCAGTCACATCAACTCATCTTGATATCCTGGAACCTTATCTTATTCATTTTAATGCTGATTTTCTTGTTAACGACATTAATTTCTCGCCTTTCTATAGCGCGTGGAAATGCATTTTACCCCGATTCCCCTTCTTTGTCACTGCAGTTTTTTTCTTGTTCCCTTTTACCTCTTTTTTCTCTCTCGACTACTGTGGTTTTCTTAGTGTTTGGTTTCTTACCTTTATCTTTCCATTTCTTGTTGAAAACTTCTCGTTTTGTATTTCAAACCACTTTTGTTTCTTCTCATTCCAGTCTTGAAAGTGGGCGTCTGTTTTTTCAGCGCTTTAAACATAAATGTTACTTTCTATTTATAAATTTTTGAAGCGGATGAAGTTTTTAGTCAAGTAACAGGACTCATAGGGTTTCAGAAAAGTAATAAAATTGTCTTTTGTCAATGAAAGCCTCAGTCCTTGCAGCTACGTTTTCACTAAAATGCACGGCAGCACAGTAAAAGTATGAAAAATTAAAAATTTCTTTTTGTTTCAGTTTTATATTTGTTAATAAATCCAGCATTGTTTGATGAAAATCTTAAACAAAATGTGTAAAGAAAATTTTAACTGAACTTAAGCCTTTCAGTACCATGAAATTAGCAGAAAATTCGGAACATGAACACTAAACTGTGAAACGGATGAAGAGATCACCGCTCTATTAAACTACTCTCCCGTACAATTATCCGTACCATCATTTGAAACACCTGTAATCACCGCCCTTAATATACACGCGTTTTGAAAATGAAAACATTAGGAAACGAAAACTAATGTTTAAGCTAGGAAAAAGTAAAATGTATAATCAAATTCTTATTAATCACTATTGATGATGGAAGGAGTAAACCCCCCGAAACCGGCAAGAATACTAAAAAGGTGTTTGAAGGTGTTTTTAACAACTACTTTTCACATTCTCTCAGGATTATTAAACTCTATATAATAATGTTAGTTACAGAACGCCCTGCAGCGCTACAAAGTTACATGACTACACGATAAAAAAAAGTACTTAATTGAGAATGAAAAGTTTTCACGCAAAAAATTACTGGAACTTATTTATTACGAATCAGAAACTAAAACTTGTTGAGAATTAAAACAAACATAATTTACTCTAAAACGTGTTTGTAAATATGACTTACGAAGAAAAATTTATATAAATACAAAGACACACATAGCATAATTTTTTTTGCATGTTAGCAGGGCTCGAGAAACCGCCCGTCCTCGGCGGTCAAAAAGTCCCCGCGGACAACAAATTTCTCGAATCCGCGTCCGCGCGGACGGCCATTTTCCCGTTAAAGTTCGTGATACATTTTCAATTTTTGTTATCTTACAAGAGTCTATCGCCTCATTTCTATAATGACCCTCTAATCTAGAAATACAGCGACATACTGCGCTTGGTGGAATTGATGTTTTCTCTGTCTGGGAGTACTGCAGCGGTTGAAAGGAGCTTTTCAGTAATGAACTTACAAAAAAACACATTACGTACTGGTCTTAACAAGAAGCGTTAAACGCAAGTATGAGCATCTACCTAAATGGAAAACCCCTTTCCGATTTCTGAGCACAAACCTCTGTAAATCATTAGATTGATTGTGGAACTAGCAAACGTCCTATTTGATTCATTTAAAAAACGCAGTACCCTCGGATAAATTGACATTCCAGCTAACTTGACCTTTGCCATTTAAATTATTTCATATAAGAAATAAATTATTTCATAAAATAAATACTAGGTTACTATTAGTAACCTAGTATTTCTTTTATATTGTATAATGTTATCCTAGTATTTTCAACCCTAATAACTACTAATTCATTGTGCAATTTATATGATAAATGTTTGTAATAAATAAGAGAAAATTATATTTTTATTTATTTAGAAGTGAAGGGCTAGTTTAAAAGGAGGACGGGTACATTGTTGGACAAGCCGTCCTCGGGGACGGTTAAAATTTCCGAGTTTTTTCGAGCCCTGATTCGGACCAAAAAATTTCTTCAAATTTAAAGTCGTCTCAAAATAATCTAAAAAAAATTTTGTATACTTCTTTAGTTACACTTATTAATATCTTACAGACAGCAGTGTAGTTTATTGACATTTGCTAGAGAAAAAAAAAAAAAATAGAAATTCACCAAATCTTGAATGCCAGGAAAATGACATATTAGCTTAGAAGCTTAAAAAACAGTCATTTTAAGTTAATAGTAAATAACTCAACTTAAGCCTTTATGTTAGATGGACCATAAATTGCTTAAATTAATTATTTTTATCCACTGTAGAAAGAATCAAAAAAATTTTTTTTGCTGATATGTACAGAATATAAATTGTGGATAATAATCAATCATTAAATAAATAAATAACTTTGATTACATCCAAGCATATTACAATCATACATAAACTTGGTATTGGGTTAATATTTGCTTTCCCTCCTTACAGTATCAGCAGTTAAAAAAAAATTCTGGTAACACCTCAATATCCTGGCATTCATAAGCTAGGAAAGTGACAGCCAGGATAATGACAAATTCGCCATTTTATAGCAAAATAAAAAAAAAAATTCTTTTAGCATTATAGTATTAGATCTTGGAGCTAGGGACAGTGAATTGTCATATTTCGTGAGAAACACCCATTTATATATATATATATATATATATATATATATATATATATATATATATATATATATATATATATATATATATATATATATATATATATATATATATATATATATATATATTATATATATATATATATATATATATATATTATATATATATATATATATATATATATATTATATATATATATATATATATATATATTATATATATATATATATAATTTTATTTTATCATGCTGTCGTTTACATTTAACATGAAAGACGTAGGAAGCATCACTTTTTAAATGTATACATTTTCTTTTATCGCCACTGAAAATCACACTCAACGTCATTCAAAAGTGATTTTCGTCGTAGTTTTAAAAAAATATTCTCTTTTTCTGTCTACTCCAAAAACGTAATGTTTTGTAAAACGTAATGTAAAATGTAAAGGTTTAAATTATTATAGAAAACCACTTACCAATTATGTAGTCGTAGTGTGATTTTAAATACCCTGTATTCAGCGGATTGAAAATTTCGGTTCCTAGTAGAAATGGAAATACATATTTCTGTAAAATTGATATGAACGTCATATTTGAATTTAAATAAATACTTTAGATGAAAATAATGATTTTTCAAACAGTCTATCATACATCAATGTAAAAACGGTTTCCAAATATTGCTGACATCTCTCATGAAGTATTCGTGAACGGTTTCGACACTTATGATGCAGTTTGAAAAATGAAGTTAACTCGATACGTGTTCTATATTTGAAATTCAAAACTAACTGGAACTTTTGTGTAAGGTTTTATAATAATTTATTTCTCATTTGGTTTGTTTTTATTTAAAGTGTTTCTTTACTTTTTGTCTCTCTCATTATGAAATAAATGTTTTAAATCGTCGCAAATTCATTCTATATCATTATAGTTAGCAATACCTTTCATTTGTATTTTAACTTACTTCCTTTTACTTGCAGCGAAAAAATGTGGATTCGGTTTTAAAAAAAATAATAAAAAAATCCTACAAATGTATTTTTTTTTCTAATTTTATTGATGCTGATTATTTAGTATAATTTTATTATTAAAACATAATTAATTAATTATAATATTTACAGAATATTTATTACAGAATATTTTAGAATAATTATAGAATATTTATATATAATATTTATAGAATATATTATATTTATATATTTGAATAATTATAATTTTTCGTTCCAATTTTTCGATTTCCAATTTTTTTAATAGTTTAAAAAAGATAACGTTATTGAATGTTTTATTAGTTGGATGAATTGGCATAAAATTATAATTTTACATTATCCGCTTTGCGGATTCCAATTTATTTTAATAGTTTAAAATATATTAGGTTATTAGTAAACGTCTTCTTAGTTGGATGAATTCAAATAATTATGAAATTAGGGGGGTGTCCACTTTAAATATTCGAGAAAATGGGTTCCATCCTTTCAGAAAGCACCGATACGAGTCTAGAAATATTAAAAACAAGGGTTAGAAAATAAATTAATTTTGACTAAAACATGGAAAAATCATACATGGTGCTAAATGTAATGTTTTAATTTTCGAGTTATGTAGTTAACCTTCATACATATATTAGGGCAGTACCACGAAATTCACGATGAGTTTTTTTTTTTCTTTTTTTTTTAAAGCATGGCTCAACATACGTGTTTAAGAAAATAGACGAAGCTTAAATGCATGGACGTAGTAGAAAAAGGTAAATTGAATCCAAATTTTTTGCAAACTAAACTAAATCTATTTTAAATTTCGTTCAATTTTTAATCTCCAATACGAAAAAAAATTATCACTTGTTTAATTTTAATTAAATTTTAAAAATTAATTAAAATTTAAAAATTATAAGCACGTAATTTTAATTTTTTTTTTTTTAACGTTAATAGTAATTTTTGGAAAAAAAAACATTTTTACCCGCTGTACTCACTTAATTTTATAAATGCTAAAGTAACGTCATGGCGATTTATATTCTTTTTAAATGTTAAAATAATTCCTAAGAGACCTGTTCGAATTAATTTTTCTCGAATATTTTTTTTAAAAAATATATAAATTAATAGGAGATACATTTTAAATAGTTTATATAAGAGAAAATGGGTTTTCTTCTTTTCTGAACGAATCTATTATATCTTGAAAATTTGGAAAACAAATTATGAGACCAAAACATGGGTAAAAAAAATAATATGAGGACCTAAGCATAATCATTTATGTTTCGAATTAAGTAGAAAAAGCTATGTAACACCTTCGTACATGCATAGTAGTATACCAACAAGTAGAAATGTCATAACTTGAAATGCGCGTTTTTAAAAAATAGGCGCAGTTAAAAAAATATGCGAGAACACTGTGTAAAAAGATGCATCTTCATTGTTAAAATTGAGCTCAAATATTTAACCCCAAACTGAAACAATTTGAAATTTCATCCACTTTTTGAATCTCAAATACGAAATAGAATTTAAACACATGTTTAAGACTATAAATTCGTTAAAAAAAATTTTCGTTAATAGATATTTAATTTAAAAAAACTGCATTTTTTACGCGTAGTTCTCACCTTATAAATATAACAATGTGGTGTTTGTTATTCTTTTTTCAAAATTAAAGTTATTTCTAAGAGACGTATTTCTCTTTATTAACTTTAACTGAATTTTTAAAAAAAATTTAAAAAATAAAATTGTCTGTGAATATATTCTAATCAGAACATGTTCACATTTAATTTTATTATTCAAGACTTTTAGGCCTGCAAATACATTTTATCATATACTTGCAGGCCTAAAAGTTTATGACTTACTAATAGTTAATTATAAAAAGTATCTCGTTCAAAGAAAATGTAGAAAGTTAGTGTAAAATAGTTTCTTAATATTTAACTTGTTTTTATTTCATATTTTTACGTAAATTATGATTTTTTATTTCTGATAACATAATACAAAAAATTGTGCTTAAAATTTTTTGATAGGTATTAAATGATTGAGCTAAATAAGGTATCGTTTTGCATCTGTATAACAACGTAACACCAAGAATAAGGGGGGAAAAGTGTGTTTCATAAAACAAATAAAAGTTTTATACATAGGAGGTCGCAATAAAAAAACGTAGAATCCCCTTTAAACATTCTGTAATTTTTTCTTGCCAAGTTAACTTTAGTGCTGCCATCTACTGTCTCATTTAAAAATTTGTTTCTTTCGGAAATTTGTTTTTGTTTGTAATAATTAATTCTTTTTAGCTTCTTATTTTAATTTTTAATAAAACTGCAAGTACACAAGTTACAATATACCTAAATAGAGTCAAATTAGTGAATTTTTCGTTCATAAAATTGAAAAATTAGCTATAATTATTGAAGAAAGTACTATATCCAAATCAAATTAATAACACAAATATTTGAAGGATATATAACAAATAATTAATTACACAAATCTGTATTTTGGAATCATTATATATACCAGGTTAAGTTCAATCGAATAAAACGAAGGCACATTTAATCTAAATGCATTGATTCAAATTTTAAAACCCCAATGAAAGACGAAGTAAAAATAAAATCCTGCATTCCTTTTATTTAATAAATCATCTCTCCTGGTTAGATTCAATTATAAAGCTAGCTGCTCTCAAAAATATCGAAAGACATTGCCACGAAAAAAAATAATACTATTTTTGCCATACAGCCGGTCGTCTAAAATTGTTAAAATTTTCAGGAAAAGCTGATTTTCTCTAACATTAAGCCAAAATGAGATGGGTATGACGAGATAATGAGATTAAGCGAAAATGAGATAAGTATGACGAGATAATGAGATTAAGTCAAAATGAGATAGGTATGAATATCCATGAAATATCAAACAGAAATCCAGGGGTCGTATCTGTGTGATGTCTAGCAGATATTTGGATATTGATGTCTGCTGCATATCCAAGAGACACCTGACAGACATCTTTGACCTACCACGGTTATCCAAGGGATATCCTAAGTTAAACATTGATATCTCTCTTACATCGTTCAGATGTCTGTTATATTTAGTTTCTGGATATCCCAAGGATATTCTTTTAGATATCTCAGAGACAACCCTGAATGCCTGAGACATATTTCATTTTTGTTTACTAAAGTATTTAAAAAAGGCTTCTTTACTAAATTTGTATTATTTATTATTAAACGATACAAATTTTTAATTGAGCATTTCTTATTAAATTGAATTTATCTTGTATTATGAGTATATTTAGATTGTATATCATGTAAGTTTTGAGGATATTAATTGCAAAATGTTAGGATATATGTAAAATACACTCATAATACCTGATTTACTTTATTTGACAAATCGTTTCAGAATTCTAATTTGAAATATTTGTATATTTTAAATTAATTTTTGCTTTGATAGCTAGCTTAAGAAGTTTCTTAAAACAATTAATTTTATAAAATACTGAATTTAGTAAAATTTTATTGAAATAAATTTTTTTCCACGAGGATTGTAATATTCAGAATTAGTGTTTTAAATTGGAAACGTAATTACAATTACGGCATAAACATTTTTATTGGAAGAAAAGGAGTGGTTGTATTTGAAAAATGAATAGTTGAAGGAATAATATGTAAATATTTCAAAATTCTGAATTTTTTCAATTATGAAAAAAATTTGTAAGACATCAATGATTCATTTTCTAAAATTAAAAAGTTAAATTAACTTTAAGAAATGTTTAAATTATTATTATGAGTTTTAATTTAAATTATAAAAAAGGAGCATTTCTGAAACTGAAATATTTTTACATTTTCATGCTTATTGAAAAGGGTGTTAAATAAATATGGGTATAAATCTAAACAATCATATATAAAGAGTTTATTTATAAAAAAAATAGTTTATTTACAAAAAAGTAAATTCACAATTTAAAATTTTTTAATGAAGATACATATCTTGCTTTTGCATGCCGCAACCAGTTTTTTTTAATAGATTTTTCAATTTCATGGTCTGTTGCATTATCTTGGATCGAAGGATCTCTCCTCACATCACCTAAAAACAGAGTAATGGCATAGCATAAGTTTTAGAAATGATCGAAATTAAATATTTATTAATGGCATTCAGGAAAATATTTATTCTTTCCTTAACAGATTTTTTTTACCCCTCCATTCTCAATTAGAAATTTTTTTTAATAAAAATAGCTAAAATTTGAAATTTTTTTATGTTGTTTACTTTGTTCACAGAAATGAGTAAAAATAAAAAATGTGTAAAAAAGTTGAATGTGATTTTTTTAAATAGCATTTACTCTCAATAAATTTTAACTTTTTAATTGCATACAGAATGATATGCACTATTTTGTCACTATAATGTACACATTTATCTTTTCTATAATCTGATTAAAAGCTAAAAGCTAAAACTAATTTGATTGATAAAAATAGTAGGAATTATGGAGAAGTCTACCAGAAAGAGCATGAAAATCCTTTTAATTCATACTAAGAAAAAAATTCTAAAATGTGTGCCGGTGAAAATAAAAAGATCAGTGGTTAAATTATTAGCATATTAGTTCCAAACATTTTTGTTGCAACCCTTCTCCATATTTTTGCTTCTTAAAACTTACCGAAATGTACTTTATCATTTAAGGATACAGTAATAATATTTATACAGCATGCGTAGTCAAATTTTTCAACAAAAAATGAGCACTCATAAAGTATTTTTTATCACTTTTTCAAAAAAATACAAACACATTTTTAAGAACTTTAACAAGTTTCGGTTAAATACTGCAAAAAAAATTGTGAAAATCAAATTTTTTTTTTATTTTAGTAATTTGAGACAATCGGTACGCTATAAAAAATCTCTTTTTAAAAGATAGAAAACTAAGCACTTTTTACAAACCCACAATAAAAAATAAAGAAAACACCTTAAATGGCTTTTAAAATATGAAAATCAAAAATAAGCATCTTTTAGCACTTTTTAAAACTGCTAGGCAACCTGTTATGTTAGAAAACGAAGGTAGATTTCATCACACTTTATTACCTAACTTGGTTATATATATTCGATAATTATTTTTCAAATTTAAAATATTATTTATATAATAACTGAAAAAGAAAAAAACTTTTGTTATGCATAATTTTTGCATCCTGCTAAAAAAAAAAAAAAAAGAAAAAAAATCAGGGAATTTATAAAAAAAAAATATCACAATATTTTTGCTTGGAAAGTTTTATTTTTTTATTGACCAAAAAGAAAAAACTCTCTATTGATTTTTTTCTTTTATCTGGAAAAATATGATTTATATAAAGTTATGTTTAAAAAAATGATAGGATTGTTAAAATTTTTAATTCGGAAAAATTTCCAGAATAAAAATTTTAATACATGTTTTTAAATATAAGTGTATGTATGTATGTGTGCATATATATACATATATATATATATATTTTCCTTTTTATCAAATTAAAATCAGATCATAAATAAAAACGTTTTATACTTCTTACATCATTTTGATTTATTTAATCAAATCGGTAAACATATAAAATAAATAAAAATTTTGTTGAAGATTTGTAAAATATACTATTTTTAATTTCAAAATTATTTCGTTTAGAAATGGGAGTTTTAACAGTGTCTAGCATTGGGTCTGGTAATAGGTTTAGGTAATATGAATAAGCTTTAACATTCCAAAGTTGGTTAAGAACAATTGTATCAGATTGAATTAATGTATATTCAAATTTTACATCCAGATCTGGGCTAGAAACCAAAGGGAGAAAAAAAGTAAGAAAAGAGCAAAGAAGTAAATAATACAATAGTGAAATGTACAGCACTCTGAGGTCGTACCTGAGAAGAACAAATTAATTAAATAACAAAAATTATACATAGTTCATCACATCCTATTGAATCATATACAAACATCGTGTGTTAACTGGTATATACATACCAGTTGAAATTGCATTTGGAGGGGGAAAAAATTTCTTTTAAAAATAAGTTATTACCATATTCACCAAAAAGTTTTGCTTCATGGCAAATCCAATCTGAAGAAGCTTCAGTTAGCTTCATAACAAGTTTCCCAACTTCATACGCTTTTAAAGGAGGCCGCACCTTATCCTTTTGTTGACAACCAGGTCACTGGCGCAACTGCAACCTCATCTGTCAATAGAAATTTCACAATTACAAAATTGGTCGGCATTATCTGTATATTGCAAAATTAAAAATACTTTTGAACAGTTACATATTTCAGATGTATACATGTATAAAGAAATTACAATATTAAAAAAAATTAAAATAAAGAAATTCTTAGTTTATGATTTTTTTAAAATTAAAAGCTATATATACAATGATAATTCATTACATTCAAGCAATCATGTCTGTGCGTGGAAACATTGTTTTGATACACTTGGTCATTATCCATATAATGCAAAATTAAACATACTTTTGAACATTTACATATTTCAGATATATACATGAATAAAGCAATTACCATAAAAAATGAATATAGGATATAAAAGCTATCGCGAAATCAATAGTTGCCAACAATTAGATGGAATGATTGCCTTAAAAAGTAAATACTCAAATGCAGGATTCGAATTTTCCATATAGTGTGAAATAAATCGGAATATTTAAAAACCAGGTGAAAATCAATAACTGCCGAAAATACAATCGAAACATTACATTGATTTACGATACTATCGACGTAAATTAAGTGTGTCAAAAAGTGATTATCTAAATGCATGATTCAAATATTATGTGTAAATTTCTGTAGGAAAGAAAATAATTTTTTTTTCTACTTTTCAAAAGAAAAATCTTTCTGCAAGAACCCTAACATTCTGGGACAATGTTGCTGTGATTCTGCCACGGGGATGGCCACAATAATAGAAAATTAGTAACAATTTCAGCAGCCAATATTACATATAAAATATATACAAATAAAATAATGATGAATTAATATATCATCAGCCTGACAAATGGCTAATGTATTTAAAATTAAAAATTTGGCTCTGCAATTTGTAAGTGGGCAAACAAAATAGAAGAATCGTATATATTTATATATATATATTGAACAGAATTCAATGCTAATATTAAAGGAATGATTTTGTCAGGAAAACAGGAATCCTCTGTTAAAACTTTAAATTCTACAGAGTGAAAAAAATTAATGTATTTAGACTTGTCAATCTGATATGCAAAATCTGGGAAAAGGGGACTATTTATATTAATAAGTCTCTTAACGAGAAGAGAAAAAATTAGTTCACATTAAGTGTGTTCACATGAGGAAGATTAAGTACATTGTGAGAATTCGTACAAGGGTAAACGATTCACTTTTATTAGCAATAAGATATAAAAAGTAGGAAAAATAATAAATATGTATTATGCAATATAGGTAAGAAGCTGAAATCTAATTAGAATGTAATTAATAAGCGGAAAAATAATAATAATAATAATAATATAAAAAGTATTAAAAATAATAAATATGTATTATGTAATATATGTAAGAAGCTGAAATCAAATTAGAATGTAATTAATATTCATAATACAACGGAAATATGTCGTAATTATCATTTTCTTTTAAGGCAAGGCGTTTACATAAAATATGATAGACAGACACATAGATATGATTGAACCACAAGGATATTTCTTTAAAACTTTTAACAAATTAGTGATCGTAGATTGAGGCACATTATCAGTAATAGCCCATACTGCCAAATCATTTTTTAAATTCGATGGGTAATCTTCTTGATTATCTTTAATGGTGTTATTCAGAGTTGAATTTATTGAGGATGAATCTATTTCGATTGCGTCAGCTACATTAGAATTAAACGAAGGTAGTACACAGATAGATTTATTATTTATTTCAAGTAGTTTTGCTGGCGACTGAGATTCCGATTTTGAAGACTCAGACAGCCTAGCTACATCAGTAACATTCAATGATGCATTAATTTTCGGGTAAACTTTAGAATGAATACGTTTTTTAATTTTGGGCATACCTGCCAATGAATGAAATGTTACACACAATATTTTGTAAGCTAACTGACATGGAAATTCAAAAATCTAAGGGATGTCTGCATAGATTTCAGAGATATGCAAAATGCATATAGGAAAAATAAAAATGACAATATAAGTAATAGGAAGAAGAAAAAAAATATTTAAATACAAAAACTCTTACTTACTTCAACAATAAATGATTTTTATATCAAAAAGAGATTGTAAAATGAAAAGAAGACGCTTAAACTGAATTCTGCGGTTTCGTATTTGGTATCAGGTTTCAGTTTTTGCTGAGTACGGTTAGAATTATAGTTATCTAAGAATATTAAAAAATTCAAAATTCCGTTTTAATTCAAAATAAAAAATCTGCATCAGAAAAAAAAAAATTATATCACAGTTTAGAATTGTAAATAAAAGAATATCTATATCCAAAAACTGACATCTGTGAGATATCGAAAACTGGATCTGCGTCAGCTATTGAGTACCATTTGAAACGTCTCTCAAGCATTCTACAGACATCCAGTGATCCACGTCTTAAACTGATCTATATTAAATATCCAAAAGATATCAAAAAAGTCCATATCTAGGACTTAGATATGCCTGGATATCTCTATAATAACCAAATTACCCTATCCTTTAGATATCCAAAAATGATATCTCAGAGATGTCTTAAATATCTAACTCATGGACTTAGATGTGCTTAGATATCTGTAAGAAGTCTGAAACATATCCAAATATCCACTGGATATTTGGATAGGTAACAGACGTGTTTGGATATCCCTGGGATAGCCGTGGCTGTGTGGGCTACATATGTAGGATGCATCACTTTTTAAATGAACACATTTTTTATTACCATTGAAAATCACACTCCACGTCGTTCAAAAGTGATGCTCGTTGTTGTAGTCATAGAGTGATTTTAAATGCCTGTATTCAGCGGATTGAAAATTTCGGTTGCATGTAGTAATGGAAATACATGTTTCTGTAAAATTGATATAAACGTTATATTTGAATTTAAATGAATACTTAAGATGAAAATAAGGATTTATCAAACAGTCTGTTAAACTTCATTTCCAAATAAAGTGATTGCTGACATCTCTCACGAAGAACTTGCGAACAGTTTCAACATTTATGATGCAGTTTCAAAACAGATTAAATCGATATATGTTTTACATTTGAAATTCAAAAATAATTGGAACTTAAAAATATTTTGTGTAAGATTTTATAACCATTTATTTCTCATTTTGGTTTGTTTTTATTTAAAGCGTTTCCTTACTTTTTGCCTTTCTCATCATGAAATGACTATTTTAAATCATGATACTTTCATTCTACAACATTATAGTTAGCAATATCATTCACTTGTATTTAAATTTATCTACTTTTACTTATTATATAATGTAGATTCAATTTTAAAAAATATAAAAAAAATTCTAAAAATTTTTTTTCTAAAAATTATTTAATTCTAAAATTCTATAATTTGTTTTATTACTACTGATTATTTTGTATCATTTTATTATTATAATATAATTAATTAATTGTTAAATTTATATATAATATATTATATTTATATATTTGCATAATTATAATTTTATATAATCCGTTTTGCCGTTTTTAATTTCCTCAATAGTTTAAAAAATATAAGGTTATTAGTAAAGATTCTCTTAGTTGGATGAATTCGAATAATTACGGAATAGGGTGTGTGCATTTTAAATCATTTATGTGATAGAAAATGGGTTCAATCTTTTCTGAAAGCACCGATACATGTCTAGAAATATTGAAAACAAAGTTTAGAAAAAAAAATTAATTTTGACTAAAACATGGAAAAATCATACATGATGATAAGCATAACGATTTAATTTTCGAGTCAAGTAGAAAGATTCAGATTTTACCTTCATACATATATTATGGCAATACCACGAAATTCACGATGAACTTTTAATTTTGAGCATGGCTCAACATATGAGTTTAAGAAAATGGACGCAGCTCAAATGCATGGAGATAGTATAAAAAGGTAAATAGAATCCAAATATTTTGAAAACTAAACTAAATTTTCAATTTAATTTAAATTTCGTTCAACCACCAAAACAAAAAATAATTTTATCATTTGATTAGAATTTAAAAAATTATAACTCGAAATTTTTTATTTTTTACGTTAATAGTAATTTTTAGAAAGAAAAAAAAAAACATTTTTACGTTGTATTCACTTAATTCTATAAAGACTAAATTAACTTCATGGTGATATATATTCTTTTTAAATATTAAAATAATTCCTAAGAGGCGTGTCTAAATTACTTTTTCTCGATTTATTAAAAAAATATCAATTATTAGGAGACAGAGTTAAATTGTTTATTTAAGAGAAAATGGGTTCCATCTTTTCTGAAGGCACCTATGCACGTCAAGAAAATTTTGAAAACAAATTATATGGGACAAAAACATGGATAAAAAAATAATATGAGGTACTAAGCATAATAATTTATTTTTCGAGTTAAGAAGCTATGTAACACTTTAGTACATGCAAAGTAGTATACCAACTAGAAGAAATGTCATAAAAAATGGGAGCAGTTAAAAAAAAACTTATGTGTGTACACTGAATAAAAAGATAATCTTCATTTTTAAAATTGAACTCAAATATTTAACCCCAAACTAAAACAATTTTAAATTTCGTCTACTTTTTAAAACTCAAATACAAAACGGAACTTTAACACATGTTTAAAATTTTAAACTCGTAAAATTTTTTAATAAGTATTAAATGATTGAGCAAAAAAAAGATTTTGTTTTGCTTTTGTATAAGACCAGAAATAAGGAGGGGGAGGGGAACTGTGTTTTTTAAAACAAATAAAAATTGTGTACTTCATAGCAAGGTAGCAATGAGCGAATTCTTAAAACATTACTAATTTCGTCTCGTCACGCTATCTTTAGTGTCGCCATCTACCGTCTCACTTAAATATTTATTTCTTTCGGAAATTCGTCTTTGTTTGGAATAATTAATTACTTTTAATCTTCTTTTACCCTTTCTTTATATCCTTTTTAGTACTGCCAGTACAAGAGTTACAATATAGCTACATCGAGAAAAATTAGTGGATTTCTACTTCATAAAATTGAAAAATTAGCTATAATTATCGAAGAAAGTAATATATACAAATCAAATTAATAACACAAATATATTAAGGATATACAACAAATAATTGATTACACAAATATGTATATTGGAGTCATTATATATACCAAGATAAGTCCAATTGAATATAAAACGTGGGAACATTTAATCCAGATGCATTTATTCATATTTTAAAATCCCGATAAATGATGATGTAAAAAAAAAAAAAAAAAATCCTGCATTTCTTTTATATAATAAATCATCTTTGCTGATTAGACTCAATTATAAAGCTCTAAAAAAAAGTTGAAAGACAATGCCACGAAAAAAATACTATTTTTGCCGATCAAATGTAAAACCTCTTTTTATGCTGAATTTGAGATTGATTGTACTCTGGTTCAGATGAAAATTTTGATCTACGGGTGGATGGAAGGTGCGTGAATGAGTCCCTCCTGTGAAACGTACTGTGACGTATGTGTGTGGCAAAGTCGTATTCTTTTCTATAGAGGGCGCCACTGAAAAAAAGGAAGCACCTCTTGCCTTAAGAATTCGCTTGATTTCCAACAGGCTTGCTGATATTGGCAAGTAGCATTAGTAATAACACAACATGAACTAAGAATACAAACACTTATAAAAAGCTAAGAAAAAAATATAGTCATCATAGCCACTATGATGACTATATTTTTATAAAGCACTATATAGTAATATATAGTGCTTTAGTTAAGATCAATAGTCTCTCGTTTTTGAGGACTTATATATTTGGTTCAAAGACCTACAATAAAATTTAAGATGTAATTTATCCAATAGTAACTTGTATTAATTTTTATTTATAATAATCAGTATGTGTTATTTTATTTAATGTAAATAATATATTTCTAAATATTTTTCAAAAACAAAAATAATAATTGTCATGCCTCCATGTTGTGATGTCGTGGTGATCAAGTGAAGATGTATAGTGAATAAAGATATCAAAGCTTAACCCCGTCCCGCCCCCGTCAGGGGGCATCTGGAGAATACTGTAGACTCTAAGTGCACGCACGTGACATCTCAGTAAGAAAGAGGATTCAAAAAGGTTGGCTTGGTGGCGATTCATGGCAATACCAGAAGGCCTCAAAGAATTTAGTGAAATCTTAAAATTAACAATAGTAGTTACTCAGAAAATAAGAGTTTGAGTGTTCAAACATAATAGACGAGGCATCAATAAAAAAAAAGTAAAAGTAAAAGTATTTTGAAGATGAAGAGTACCAGAATTTGTCCAATTGAATAAAGATATATAAGAGTTAGCACAAAGTAATGACGTTCTTTTGTAGGAGTCTGGGACTCTGAAAAATTATTGTTTGAACAGTGCGGCATTACAGCACGCTCTGGTTTTATAATTTTTATTTAAAATATAATACAAGTTTGAAATAATAAGTTAAATTTGATTTAAAGTTACAACTTTTTAAAATAATGGGTTGTTCTACCAAAAATCAAATTATAAGCTTTCAGTCAGATAATATTTAGTGCTAAAAATTAGGAAAGCGTATTGTTTTAATCTTTAATTCAATGCGCTATCTTAATTGTTTTCTTCTTAATGGTATTGTTAGTTAATCTGATTAACGAACCGCAAGCAATTTTTTAGGACATATTTTTATATCGTTCAATGTGCTGTACATTGGGATTAAATTGCAGTTGTACCTTAGGACGTCTTAAGGTACTACACATACAGATGTTTTCTAGTAAATGCACTGAAGAGCTTAATTACTTTTGAATTGCTGAATTTCATAGTGAAGTATTTGTTATTGCTGAAAAATTTAGATGCTTTTTTGTCTGGCGAAGAAGATAATGAAATGTCCATACAAGAATTAATCGAAGAATTGTTGAAAGAAGAAATGGACATATCCCTTCATTATGATTTTGAATAAGGCGAAATTGAAGAGGTCGATTATTTTTAAGTTAAACTTTCTGGTAAGAAGATCCCCCCCCCCTCTTTATTATGTCGCAAGAATTGTAAAAAAAAAGTAGATATTGTGTATGAAATTCAATACCTTGTTAAAAATGGAAAGAGCACCTTAGTCATTATAGAGCACTAAGAGTTATTTTAAGAAATGAAACCATGGATGAAGAAGAAATAATAAGTAAATTACCTTCACCCTCAGCAACAGGGTCTTTTAGAAGAGGGCGCTGAAGTTTCCTGGGAATTTCAGTGCATCTGACATGCCCCTTTACTAATCTGATAGACAAAGAAACCTTTTATTTATTTTTTTCAAAAATGTTCTATGTTTTATATTCATTAAATAAGATTTATTTGCTATATTTTGTTTCTTTTTCATTGATCACTAAAGTACAATATCATGCATCCCAAGGTACAACAACCAGCATTTTAAGATGCAACATGGTGTTATACCTTAGGATGATTTGAGCGGGTGAAAGAAATAATTTATTACTTATAAAATATAATATTTTTAACTAATGTGTTTATAGATTCTTTAAATGTGAAGTAATAAGACACTACTTAAATTTCTGATCTTTATCCAATTAAAAAAATATTTGTTTTAAAACTGCTCCAAAGTAAAACGCATTTTCCTACAAAATACAGCCAGACAATTAAAATAATCGGGAAAAATACCATACTAAGTATGCCATAGATTTACGCATTGACGTAGGAGGAGAAAGAGGAGGGAAAACCAACTTTCTAATTAATTATAAATAATTTCCCATAATATCTCTCTATCTTTTATTTATTAACACGTACTTAATCTTTTAAGCATACTATTTATTTATTTACTAAATTATATTGGTTTTGTAAAATAATTAACTTATTTATAATTTTCTCGACATTTTAGCATATATTTATTAAATTGGATTTATTTGTGTACAGTAAAAACTTGGAGAAAATCTAATATTTCAATACACTTTTATGCTTTTTTCTTATTAAAAATATTGATTATAGCTGGAATTTAATTATTTTTAATAGAATTTATAAATAGAGTTCTCTTAAATTCTTTGAATATTTAGCTCACATGTAAATATTATTGTAAAAATCAGATTTCTTTCCCGTACAATTTTACGATAAAAAATGGATATTACGGTTAAATTTACAGTAAGTGTATTATGGTGCTTCCTAACGTAATTATTTTTTGCAGTGTACTAAGAGTCAGTCTTAATGGTTTCAAAGTTTAATTTTAAATACGCTGATTGATTAGTTCAGATGGCGAATTTCATATTAAGACAAAATTTCATTCCAAAAGACCGAAGAAAAAAAAAGCATTTAGTATATATGTACTAAAAGGAATTATGTTTGCTTATGTTTGCTATGTATTGTTCGAATTCCCGTGTACAAGTAGTATTATTTATTAGTATTATAAATATTTAGATCTATTGGTGAACAGAAGTAATTTTTCCAAGAAATCACTATTTAAAACAACATTTATATTGTTATAACATTATATTGCTCAAACAAACTTGATAAGTTCACAACAGTAATTTAAAATTTTCGCTTAACGGTTGGATGTAACGAGTACTATTTTTTCTGGCATCTCATTGTGCATGAAGCTGATATTTAAGTTTTAAATCATTTAAGAGAGTTTTTTTTTAACTGTTATTCATAATCGAATTTTTTCCATAGACTCTGAATTGAAGAAAACCTTCAGGAGAAAATCTCTCCCAGTGGTCGGGCAAAACTCCACACCAAATCAATACCTCCTAGAAGAAATAAAGCCTCAACACGGGTTACCATAAACAAGAAATTTTATCCTTTAGTAGTCCAAAAGTAATGACTTCTTTTGAATTTCCCCCACTGGGCAGCCTAGTAGCCCAAACATAGTGACATTTATCTAATTTTCCTCCACTGCGCAGTTTAAGTTTGATACGTCGGATTACTAAGTTGATCCATGGTGAGACCTACGAGGTGTTGACAAAATGCAGAAATGATCAAATAAGAAAACAAGAAAAATATTAACAAAACAAATAAGCAGATTCAAATGTATTCAAAATTTTTGTGAGTGTCTCTTATATAGATAACTCCTTTTTGCGATCTCTTAAAGAGATTGACAATCTCACGTTACAGTCAGAGGGCACTAAAGACGATGATTTAGTTTTAGAGTTAAAATTTAAATTAGAAAAAAAATTGTTATTTTGAAAAAAAAAAAAAAAAAAAAAAAAAAAAAAACTAAGCAAACAAAACTCGCATTATTTAAAGTAAACTAATTTTTACGATTTAAAATTTATTTTATACTTAAATGAAAAACACAATTTCTATTAATTTAA